>BLSH010033287.1:121548-143813 GCA_018402905.1 Glandirana rugosa
GGCCGTCAGTAAATCAAGTGTGATCAATTTTCAGTGATTGGCACCATAACTTGTAGACTCTATAACTTTCACAAAGACCAAATAATATACACTAATTTTTTTTTTTTTTTACCAAAGATAGGTAGCAGTATAAATTTTGGCCAAAATTTATGAAGAAAAATTACTAATTTGCAAAATTTTATAACAGAAACGAAGAAAAATTCATTTTTTTACAAAATTTTCGGTCTTTTTTTAATTATAGCGCAAAAAATAAAAAACCCAGAGATGATTAAATACCACCAAAAGAAAGCTCTATTTGTGTGAAAAAAAGGACGCAAATTTCATATGGGTGCAGTGTTGCATGACTGAGTAATTGTCATTCAAAGTGTGAGAGCACTGAAAGCTGAAAATTGGTCTGGTTGTTAAGGGGGTTTAAGTGCCCAGTTGTCAAGTGGTTAAAGGACAGTGTAAAAATAAAAAGTAAAATAAATAAATTTAAAGCGCCCCCGTGAGCTCGCGAGCAGAAGCGAACACATACGTAAGTACCCCCCGCATATGGAAACAGTGTTCAAACCACGCATGTGAGGTTTCGTCGCAATCCTTAGAGCAAATGCAATAATTCTAGCACTAGACCTTCTCTGTAACTCAAAACTGGTAACCTGTAAAAATGTTTAAACGTCGCTAATGGAGATTTTTAAGTTGCAAAGTTTCTCGCCATTCCGCGAGCGGGCACAATTTTTAAGCATGACGTGTTGAGTATCAATTTACTCGGCTTAACATCTTTCACAATATGGAAAAAAAATTAGGCTAACTTTACTGTTGTCTTATTTTTTAACTCAAAAAAGTGAATTTGTTAAAAAAAATTGCACTTGTAAGACCCCTGCACAAATACGGTGACATAAAGTTTTGCAACGACCAACATTTTATTTTCTAGGGTGTTAGAAAAAATATATATAATGTTTGGGGGTTCTAAGTAATTTTATAGCAAAAAAAAAAAAACCTGGTTTTACCTTCTAAACACCGATCTCCAAAAAGAGGCTCGGTCTGGAAGTGGTTAATAGCGTAGACTTGGATACACATTGTTCAATTCTTTTAAAGGTATGAATCTCCTGTCTGGTTTTGGTGAAGGTGATCACCGGCATGCCTTCTGCTTCTTCCTTTAGGAATCTAAAGCTTTATTACAGAAGTAAGCACACAATGGAATTGCCACATTTCTGGACCATGAAGGGTCTCATTCATCAAGGCAACCATGTCAGCAGTCTTAGTTTAGTTTTGTAGAATGGATATAGCCTTTTCTCTTCTGCAGTTGTGGTTTCAGCTTAATTACATGACCCAAGGAAAGCTTTTTCTCCAAACAGAAGGTGGATCTAAAAATAGACACCCCTGACTAAAACGCCCATCTTAGAGGATTAAAGTACCTTTTTTGAAACCTTTAGCACTCATTTTGTTCAAAGGAGCACTGGTGACTGGGAACTTCAAAGCTAACTGGATCGGAAAGCAGTCAACACAAGAAAATTATCATTTTTCTCTGTTGAAAACTGAGTTTTATTTGGGGCATTAGCTAGTATTGAAACCTGTATGAAGAGTGACAAGTAGAGCTGAAATTATAGACTTTTTTTCTCTTTTGTTCATTGACGGACGCAGCAGCTCTTTTTGTGGCATATGGGGTTATCCACCTTATCACTAGGAGTGGACTAGGCAGAACACAGTTCAGCTAAAAGCAGACACAGCCCCTCCCAGGGGGCGGACCTCACTTGGTATAACCCCTCCACCTTGCTAAGCACCCTCAGGTTTTTCTGCCTAGTGCAAGGAGTAGGACCTGGCTCTCTGCTGGGACCTGTGTTCCCTGTTTTTCTCTTTTTTTAAGAATTTTTTCTTCTGATGAGGACTTCAGTCAAGTTAGCGGCTGGGTGACAGGCTGGATATCCTAGATCCAAGTAGTCTCCCCAGCGCGGCCAACGCACGCGAGCTGACCTTAGCTACGCGTTGGGTCGGCCGCATCAGGCCCCATTCAGTGAGGGGCGGCCTGCGGGTTAAACGTCCCGCTGGCGCACTTAAGACCGGGTGTCGGGCCCGCGTCATGGGTGTCGCAGGTGTGGCAGGTCTGTCTCGGGTTACCCGATCCGCCCGTCAGGATGGTTAAGTACGCCTCCCGCTCCCTTTGGGGGGGCAGGCGGGTTCCCCCTGGGGTGTTATGCTGGCGGGCTGGTCCCCCTCCTCCCCCAGGCTGCACTACCGCTGTCATTTCCCCCCACTTCCTCCGGGGGTTCCCTGGGACGTGGGGGCCCTTAGTGGCGCCCCTTACCTTCGGCTGTTGGCCGCATGGCGGCCGGTTTGGTCGGTAGCCATTTTCCTGTAGCCGGCCGCATGTTCGGCCTCTTGCTAATCGCGACCACCATTTTGTTGTGGCCGGTCGCATGTTTTGGCCTCTAGGGTTCATGGCGGCCATCTTGCGGTGGCCCATGCGTTCAGTCCGACCTGTATGTGTGTGGGGGGTGGTTCCCTGGTCTTTTGCCGCTGGTTTACCCTCCGCACAGTAGCTGATACTGGTCACAGCCCTGTCCCTGCATGGGTTGGGGGACTGTTTGGTGTGCACAGGCCTGCTTTGGTAGCGGCACATGCAGGGAGAAGGCAGCATGCAGCGGTGGGCAGCGGCAGGCACGGCTCCTTTCAGAAGGAGGGAGCGGGCAGGTGGTGAGTCCCCCCGGGGTTGCCCTCCTGTGGAAGTCCTGCACAGTCTTGGGGTGGGGAGTGCCTGGTCTCCTGGTACTACAGGTCCCAGTTTGAGGGCCATGTTACCAGGGTGGGTTACAATGGCAGCCGATGCAGGTGCTTCCCCACTTGACCTCTCTGTGGCGCTTGGGGACTTCGAGACGGTCCTGGATTTCCCGGGCATGGGTGGCGGGTGTATGGCGTACCGTACCCCCTCCTGCCTCTGGGAAGAGTCGGACCCTGTCGGGGGCCCCCCTTGAGATATCGGATGGTGTGCCCCTGGTTTCCCTAATAGTTTGGAGGAGTATGCGGCGGTTACTGCGACGCACGGGAAGGCACCAGTCAGCGCCCTGATCACAGCGGTGTAAGCCGTGGGTTAAAGGGTAGCAACTCGGTCTACCATCGCAGATGTCCTGTGTTCTCGGACATGTTACTTCATGTAGCAGGAAGCCCTGTAGCCCGGCCTGCTGCGCAGGCGAGCCGACACAGATCCACCCGGCAGCGGCCCCCTTCTCCCACTGTCGGGGGCCACAAGCTCCCTGTTTGGGGGATATGGCTGGACCCTTGAAGGGAGGGGCCGTCCCCGTCGGGCCGCATAGCCCGGCCCATGTGGCTGTGGGTCCCCCAGGTGTCTTACCTGGAGTGGAGCTGCGGGGACTGGGAGCAGTCTCAGTCCCCTTTTTCTGTACGTGGCGGCCTGTGGTTGAATCCACTATGTCTCGCCTGATCGTGGCGACCATGATCTTGGGGGGGGGGGGGTGGCACTCCGTCCTTAGGCCACAGCTGACAGGAGAAGCGAGTCTGCCGCCAGATCTGGGTTGTTTTGGCAGGGTCAGCTATCGCCCTTTATTGGCTTCCACTCGGGTGTTGTAAACACCCTCTGAATGGGCTGAGCTTTAGCTAATACGGGGTTCCTCCTGCATGTGTGGGGCGCACTGACCGGCCCCTTCAGGGCTTAGATATCTGTGCCCTGGACGCGGCCCCCCCTGGTACCTTGTTGACTAGGTCTTCGGTAGGGTCCTGTCTTTTAGGAAGGCCCTGGCGGTCTTGCCTTTTCAGGTAGACGGCTCTTGGAGCCACTTTGGATGGTGAGGGTCCTACAGTGGGGAAGAGCTTTTGTCTTTCGCTAGGAAGTAGGGAGCCCCGTTGCATGGGTCACTCCTGTGCGGCCCAGAAGAGGCCTTTTTTCCTTCGTTCCTCCCGCCCATCGGGCTAGGGCTCCCAGCCCATTCAGGATCCCGCAGGTGGGCGGAAGCGTCCCTGGCATCATAGGTGCGACAAGCCAGGAGACAAGTCATACTCAGCGTGAAGGGTTGCCCCCACCCATGATTTGGGTGTGGGGATGCCTGCGGTCGGTGACCTTTCTAAATTTCGGACCGCTGGGTGCTCGGGGTGATATTGTCTGGGTACAAAATGGGACTTCGTTCCTGTCCTCCGGCCAGGTTTTTTGCCCCATGTATGCGGCTCCTCCCGGGCAGGCCTGGCTGGGAACCGGCTTCGTCAAGGGGTAGATACCCCTGTCCCGTCCTCGGGACATCCCCGGGTTTACTCCGTCCTGTTTGTGGTGAGAGAGGAACGGGGCCTGGCTGGTATTGGCCCGGTGGCCCTCCACTACCTTGTGTACGAAGGTTCGAGATGGCGTCTGACCACCATGATGGTGACAATGGTTCACCAGGGAGTTTTTCCTGGCTCATCTTGACATGGCGGATGCACACCTGCATATCGTTATATGTGCCCTGCACCAGCGTTCCTGAGCTTTGGCGGTTGGGGAGCATCACTACCAGGTCGTGGCTCTCCTGTTTACCTGGCTTCTGTGCCTCGGGTCTTCGCCAGCTTGATGGCCCCGGTTCTGGCCCTATTGAGGCTGAGGGTCATCATGGTGGATTTGCCCGACCTGCTCTGGCGAATGGAGTCGGCTCCAGCCCTGAGAAGTAAAGGGACAATCACCAGGAGCGCGCTGTGGGAGTCTGGCTGGGTACTTCTCCTACACTCAGTGTTGGCTTCGTTACGCCGTTTGGAGTTTCTGGGTCTGATCCTAGATACAGTCCAGACGGAAGTTTCTTCTTCCTCCGACCAAGCACAGACGCTTCAGTTGGCGGGTCGGTCCCCACTGTCCCAGAAGTGGTCCCCCCTGCGGATTGCATGTGGGTTCTGGGTTCCGCCAGACCAGATCTTCACTACTTTGGTGGTTGAGGGCTCCGGCCCTGCATTTGGGGAAGTCGTTTTCTTCCCTGTTTTTGGACGGTGGTCACTACGGATGCCAGTCTGGCTGGCTGGGGGGGGAGGGGGCCTAGGTTCGCCGGTCCCCGGAGGAGGCGCGTGTCCAGATACACGTTCCTGATCTTCGGGCCATCATCCATTCCCTCTCCCGCTGGTCGGGGTGGCTGTAGGGTTGTCCCGTCCAATGTCAGTCGGATAAAGACATGGCTGTGGCATATGTGGATCATCAGCGCGGGACAAGACGCTCGGCTGCTGCTTCGACGCAGCTCACGTTCTGCGGTGGGCAGAACTTCACGTGCTGGTGATCTCCGTTTACATTCCGGGCGTCGAGAATTGGCTAGCGGACTGCCTTAGTCATCTGAGGTAGGACCATGGGGAATGGTCCCTGCATCCGGATGTGTTCCGGCAGATCTGTGTGCGGTAGGGTACGGTCCGGCTGGCGTGCCGGCAGACTCGGAAGGTACTGACCTTCGTGAACAGAGCGAGGGACCCGTTGTCTGATGCGGCGGATGCCCTCGTGGCTCTGTGGACCCTGTATCGGCTCATCTATGCCTTTTCCCTTTTCAAGCTGATCCCGCGCCTAATGCGCAGGATAGAAGCAGAGGAAATACTGACCATTCTCGTAGGGCCAGATTGGCCTCGGCGTCCCTGATACGCCGACGTGGTTGGAGGGGCCCTGGCGACTCCCGCTTTGGGAGGACCTGTTGTTCCAGGGCCGCATCTTGCATTCTGCTTTACCCTGTCTGGCTTTAACAACCTGGTTATTTGATTCCAAGGTATTGGGGGATCGGGGGAATCTCCGTATCATTGTTTCCCACCGTGCTTTCAGCACACAGGTCCACTTCACGTGTGATATACCACCGCACCTGGAAGACTTACATCACCTGGTGCGAAGCAGGGGGTTGGTACCCCCATCCCTTTTCAGTGTAGGGTTCTGGCCTTCCTTCAACAAGGCTCCGACCAGAAACTGGCGTTGAGCATTATCTAGGGGCGGGTCTCTGCCATGGCGATCTTTTTTCAGCGTCCTTTGGCGACACATTCAGTGATCTGTACTTTTATGCAGAGGGTTCAACATGTCGCCCCCCAGGTGCGGTCGCCTTTGGCGCCATGGGACCCCAGTTTGGTCCTCTCAGTGCTTCTGAAGCCACCTTTGGAGAATATCGGGGAAATCTCCCTACAATGGCTTTCGCGGAAGGTTGCCTTCCTGGTGGCGATCACACCCGCTCGGTGGGTGTCTGAGTTGGCGGCTCTGTCTTGTAGGTCCCATTATCTGGTCCTACAAGGATAAGGCGGTCTTGCACCCATCACCTTCTTTTTTTTTGAAGAAGTCTGTATCATTTTTCCATGTCAATGAGGGCATTGTCCTTCCTATGCGTTGCCCGTGCCCGTCTCACCCTTAGGAGGTTGCTTTGCACTCCCTGGTTGTGGTTAGGGCCTTGCAGATATACCTGGCTTCCATGGCCTCCTTTCGGGGGTCGGGCGCGCCCCTTGTTGTGGTGGATGGTCCACACAGGGATTTGGCGGCCTTGTTTGGCCACTTGTTGTCGGATTCGACAGGAGGTGAACCGTACTTTTACTATTAGGGGTCTGGAGCCCCATTTTTCGGTCACTGTTCACTCAACCAGGGCGTTTAGCGCTTCCTGGGCTGTCTGACATCAGGCGTCGGTCTCTCGAGTGTGCAAGGTGGCTATTTGGTCCTCTGTGCACTCCCTTTCAAAGTTTTACAACGTTTTAATGTTTTCAGCATCCTCGGATGCTGCTTTTGGCTGCAAGGTTTTGCAGGTGACTGTGTGAGGCATGTCTAGTCTCTCACAAGAGTGCTCTTCTGTTGGGTGAAGGTTTGTTGTTACGTTGCCCACCCCTCGATTTGACACTGCTTTGGGACGTCCCCATATGTCATGAAGAGCTGCTGCGTCCGTTAATGAACAAAAGTGAAAACTGGATTTTTTGACTTACCGTAAAATCCATTTCTCTTGAGTTCATTGACAGATGCAGCACCCACCCCTCTTTTCTTGAGTTTGTACTGCTTGTTATGAACTGAGTGTGCTTAGCAGGGTGGAGGGGTTATACCAAGTGAGGACCGCCCCCTGGGAAAGGCTGTGTCTGCTTTTAGCTGAACTGTGTTCTGCCTAGTCCACTCCTAGTGATAAGGTGGATAACCCCATATGTCATGAAGAGCTGCTGCATCCGTCAATAAACTCAGAGAAATGGATTTTACGGTAAGTCAAAAAATCCAGTTTTTTTCAAGTGGTAGTTGACTGACGTGTGGATTCTTTGACTGCAATGCATTCTAAATCACTGGCAATCAAAGGCCTTCCTATCTCTGTCACAGGAAAAAAATAACAAGACCCATTTGCTCATGTAACATTTGTATTTAAAGCCCAACTCCTGCCAGTTAGTCTGCATTTACACGGGACGCTATTTCAACCTCCCCTGAACGATTTTTTTTGACAGCTAGAAGCCGGAGTCTAAAACGGCCGTTTTCCATGCCACATTTAGCCGCGTTCCCATGTAGGACCGTTTTTAAAAAAAATGGAAACGCCTGTAAACGAAATGGTCCTAGGCGCGAGTTGCCGCATTTAGGTGGTTTCAGCGCCGTTTACAAGCTGTTTGGCGTTTCAAATGCCTCTGAACTGGTGTCTGAACCCATTTTTGTGCGTTCCAAAAAAAGCCTTTAAACTCAAAGGCCTGGAAATGACCTTAAACGACCCTGTGTAAATGTACTGATAAGATAACATAGAGGAGAGTTCAGGGGCAGCTGAAACAGATGCCCAAATGCCTCTAAATGTCAGTTTACCAGCAGCAGTGTAAATGAGTCCTAAGCGTCTTACAGATGATGTGATAATACAGTCGCTTGAGGAACCCTTTGTGTGTAACTAGTTAATTTATGTTCTTAAAAGTTGAGGTTTGCAGTACCACCTCTTATATATAGAATATAGTACCTACTGTATATAATAATTTACCATTTGCACATCATGTGACATTTTGCCTAGAATTGTTTAGTTTAAACTTGATAGAGTTAATTTGATCGGTTAGCAGAGTTAACAGAGTTAGACATGTTTGTGGTAATTTGCTATAGATAATTTGATTGGTGCTTTAAGGTGGAGCTAGTTCACCATGAGATCTGCGCTATACTATAGATACCCTTACCACTGCTTGACAGTAAAGTGACAGTCTTGTTTATTGACTTGTGGCAGTGTTCTTTCTTTGCTGATTCAGTCTGTAGTACTTAAAGGATAAGTTCACCTTTACAAAACAATAATAATAAATGCACATTTTTTTGCAGGTAAAAAAATATGCATTTATTATTTGTTTTGTTAGGAGTCTATAAAACCTTGGACCCGAGATCAGCAGATCGTGTGTGTAATTCCATGGACCTACAGACTGTCTATGTATCTGTTTGCCCGTACCTCCAATATGGACATGCAGTTACTCTTACAGGAAGAATCAATTGACTACCAGAGCCCCCCAGCGTCCTGGTAGTTCATTGATTACTACAAGCCGACAGCCTCAAAGGTTGTCAGTACTTGTAGTTTTCACATTTACAGAACACTGAATGAACACACAATGATCAGAACAATGAACTTTTATTTATATTGTGACAGCATGCGGAGGGAGAAGACCCTCACTCGCTGTCAAAACAGGAACTTTGGTGGTTGGGGGGGTCACAATTTTGTGTAACTTGACATGATACAAAAGAGGAACTTATCCTTTAACCATTTGCCGACTGCGCTATAGCCAATTGACATCTATTGACGTCCTCCCAGAACCATGCCCCCACAGCTGATCACAGATCAGGGTAAAGGGTCAATCAGAGCAGCCCCTTTACCATGTGAAAAGTTGTGTCCAATCACAGCTAATCACAATGTAAACACACTTGCCGATTATTGACATACCTCTCCTAGTTCCTGTCACAGCTTTGGGGGAGGAGGGCCAGTAACTGGCCAGTATGAAAGTGGACATCTACACTGATAATCAGGGCACTGATCATCAGTGTCCTGATTATGAGTGCTTGCAATCAGTACCTATCAGTGCTGCCTATCAGTGCCGCCTATTAGTGCCCATCAGTGCCGCCTATTAGTGGCACATATCAGTGCTTCCTCATCAGTGTGTGCCTCAGCAGTGCCGATTAGTGCAGCCTCATCAGTGATGCCTATCAGTAGTGCCCATCAGTGCCTCTTCATCAGTGCTGCCTATCAGTGCCCATCATTGCAGCCTGAGCCTCATCAGTGCCACCTATCAGTGCTGCCCATCTGTGCCACCTCATCAGTGCCGTCTATTGGTGCCCATCAGTGCCCACATATTGTTGCAGCCTCATCATGCCCCCTCATCAGTGCCCATTAGTGTAGCCTCACCAGTGCCTCTTCATCAGTGCTGCCTATCAGTGCCCATCAGTGAAGCCTGAGCCTCATCAGTGCCACCTATCAGTACTGCCCATCTGTACCGCCTCATCAGTTCTGTCTATTAGTGCCCATCAGTGCTTCCTATAAGCGGCATATATTGGTGCAGCCTCATCCATGCCTCCTCATCAGTGCCGCCTATCGGTGCCCATTAGTGCAGCCTCACCAGTGCCTCTTCATCAGTGCTGCCTATCAGTGCCCATCAGTGCAGCCTGAGCCTCATCAGTGCCACCTATCAGTACTGCCCATCTGTACCGCCTCATCAGTGCCCATCAGTGCTGCCTATCAGCACCGATCAGTGCTGCCTATCAGCGCACATTAGTGAAGGAGAAAAATTACCTGTTTGCAAAATTTTATGACAGAAACTAAGAAAAACTTTTTTTCAAATTTTTATTTTTGTTTGTTAAGCAAAAAATAGAAAACTCAGTGGTGATTAAATACCACAAAAAACAACCTCTATTTGTGTGTACAATGCTGCATGACTGTGCAATTGTCATTCAAAGTGCGGTATCGATGAAAGCTGAAAATTGGCCTGGGCAGGAAGGGAGTGAAAGTGCCTAGTCGGAATAAGTACTTTAGTACTTATTCTAATTGAACACTTTTATGTTACTCAATTAGCCTGTGCTGACATACACTCTATGCTGTAATTGGCTGTTGAACCTCCTTGGAGCTCT
The DNA here is from genome assembly GCA_018402905.1 of Glandirana rugosa. NCBI lineage: Eukaryota > Metazoa > Chordata > Amphibia > Anura > Ranidae > Glandirana > Glandirana rugosa. The sequence goes on from BLSH010033287.1 coordinate 131,534, forward strand.
CCCCTTAGAGAGAACTTTGTAATTGAAGGAGAGTTAGTCTTTTGATTATAAAATGGGTAGGTGCAGTGCTACAAAAACATATAGGCCCCTTTCACACTTTTGAGACTTGTCCTGCGACTTGGGACTGCAAAGTCGCATGACAAGTCGTTCCCTATTATTTCCAATGAAGTCCCTGCATTACTTTGGCCCAACTTTGATGCCACTTCAGGTCCATAGACTTCAATGTTAAACCCTCAAAGTCGCATGCAAATCACACCTGAATAACATAGATGTGTACTATTTTTCTACAACTTTTTAATATGTTTTCATTGTGCCAAAGTTGCAACAAAGTCGGACTAAAGTCGCACAAGTCTGAAATGGGCCATAATGTATTAATTTAAAAAAGAAAACGAAATAAGTGATCCTCAGTTCGTGAATAAAAATTACATGTGAATAAACTTGATGAATCACTTCAGATAATTCATTATCCAGATATGAAAGGTATCAGGACATATAGTGACCAACAGTTGAAATTAAATATCCTCTCTGTGGGGAAAATGGTCCACCAAACTGTGTGCTATAACGAAACTACACCATATTAGCTTCTCCTTGGCTCCTGGTGACCTTTTTTACACAGCCCTCACCCCGTCGGGGGCAATGAGGACAGATTTATTTTTCTGATTCCGTATCCATATGGATACTGACTGAGGATACTCACATCTACCTGGCATCATCATTTGGACAAAGGATACCCATACAAAACTTGTGTACATCCAGTTTCTGGTGAGTGCACTTTATACTGGTGGCGGGATTTCACCGCAAAGTTTCGTTATAGCGCACAGTTTGGTGGACCATTTTCCCCACAGAGAGGATGTTTAATGCCAGCTGTTGGTCACTATATGTCCTAATACCTCATTCCTTAATATCTTGATAATGAACTGTTTAAAGTGATTCACATGTAATTTTTATTCACAAACTGAGGATCACTTATTTTGTTTTTTTTTTGGACATTAACACATTATATATTAGTGCTATCGGCTTGATTATGTTTGTTTTTGCACTGTGTGCTCACTGGTTTCATTTGAATTTATTTGAATAGTCTTTTGATTGACTGTATCAGTGCAGCCGCTACATCCGAATTGACATAAATAGGACTGCCTGCACTGGGATGCGGGGGAGACCTGTACATCCCTGTGTGGATAAACTTGACCCTCATACAGGCACATGCTGTAGTATGCCCCATAGGCTTTAAAGCAGAAGTAAACTGTACTAAAAAATTGAATAAAAATCTTCTCCCTGCAATGTTTTATCCTACTAGCACATTATGAAAGACTTAGGCCCCTTTCACACGATCGGATCACTTGGATCCGCCTGTCCGTTCGTCAGGTGGATCCGTGTGGGTCATAGACCTCTATGGGCACGCAGGTGTCAGCGGAGATGTGTCCGCTGACACCCGTCTGCCATCCGATCCGTCAAGATCCGCTAAAATAGACATATGGGCGTTACGTTCGCCATCCATCTGGCAGATCGGATCGGATGAAAGCAGACAGTCAGTCCAATTTCATCCGATCTTCCCATAGGAAACAGCGGGGCTCTATCATCCATTGACTCAGCAGAGATCAACGGATCGATCTCCCTCTGAGCTGGCGGACCCCGCTGAGCGGATCTGCTCTGTGTGAAAGGGGCCTTCTACTGTAACAAAGCTCTCCAATGGCGTACTCTTAGAGCCGGTTCACAATGCCGCGACTTGTCAGGTGACTTGAGTCGCCTGACAAGTCACCTCCATGCATTGCAATGGAACTGTTCTAATAGAAGCGACTCAAGTCGCTCTGACTTAGAAAAAGGTTCCTGTACTACTTTTGGGATGACTTGCATTGACTTCTATTACAGAAGTCGTTTGCAAGCCGCGCTGAAGTTGTGCTGTGCGAGGTCGCGCTGAGTTGCCCTGCAAGTCGGATCGCCTCAGGGTTTGCAGGCTCTGTCAGCTTGAATGGGCAAGCCACAATGATGTCACTTCTGTGCATGTGCACGGAAGTTTTGGCTGTGGCACAGAGCTCTGAAGGAACGGCACAAGTAGTTCAGAACGGCTGCAGAGACACTGTATATCTACTAAACGGTGCATGTTTAGGAGATATTCCTTGTGCCTACAGGTAAGTTTTAATATAAGCTTACCTGTAGATACAAGTGTCTAAGGGAGTTTAATACCACTTTAAGAAGTGATATGGTTGTAATTCGGCCGGCGACCTGCTCCCGCTGTGATTGGCCAATCAGCGGGTCCGGCGGAAGCGATGTCTGCCAGGACCCGCCGATTTTTCAGGAGAAAGGCAGACACAGGATTTATATATCGCTAACAGTTTGCGCAGACAATACACCAACAATACAGGCTGGAGGAAAAATGATGGGCTCAGTTTTAAAAAGATTGAGTTTGAGGAAGTGGTGTGACATCCATGCTGATATTTCGGTTAGTAAGTTACTAATACGAGAGGAGACTGAAGGAGTGAGGTGAGGAGTAGAGAGATAGATTTGTGTGTCGTTAGCATAGAGGTGGTACTGGAAGCCATGGGAGTTTATTAACTGACCAAGGGAGTAGGTGTAGATGGAGAAGAGAAGGGGTCCAAGGACAGAACCTTGAGGTACCCCTACAGAAAGAGGAAGTGGAGAGGAGGAAACACGAGTTATACTCAACACCGAAGGAGCGCTGTGAGGTAGGTAAGAGGACAACCAGGAGAGAGCAGAGTCTTGAAGGCCAAGAGTGGAGTTTTTTGAGGAAGAGGGGATGGTCAATAGTATCAAAGGCTGAGTAGCATGTAAACAAAACAGACCGCCGTTCTGTGAGCGGGGAATGTGCTAATCCTGTGTTCCTGCTAAGCAGGGACACATCTTTACATTCCCCCAGTCAAAACACATCCCCCACAGTTAGTAAGCATTCCCAGGGAACTTATTTAACCCTTAGATCGCCCCTGGTGTTAACCCCTTCCCTGCTAGTGTCATTAGTACAGTAACAGTGCATATTTTTTAGCACTGATCACTGTATTAGTGTCACTGGTCCCCAAAAAATTGTCAGTTAGGTGTCCGATTTTTTGCCGCAATGTCGCCGTCCCGTTAAGTCGCTGATCGCTGCCATTACTAGTAAAATAAATAAATACATTTAAAAAAATATGCTGGAAAAGTTTACAGTGCTCCTCCCTGCAGTTGAGAAAACACGTTCCTCCTTATTATAAAGTCATGACAACCACTTTAAACTACAGTTAAGCCTACAATAAGGCTTACCTGTAGGTCCAGGAAATATCTCCTAAACCTGTACGGTTTAGGAGATATCCCCTGTATCTGCATGTGCTGACGTCATCGGCACATGCACACTGAAGAATCAGCACCCGGGGTAGCCCAGGGTGCCGTTTCTTCTGTATTCGTGCTGTAAATGACGGCTCCCGTGCGCTGGAGCCTGCGCTGTGATTGGACGGAGCCACAGACCTGGAAGACTGATGTCGTCGGTCACAGCGGTGTGCCGAGGCCACTGCAACAGCTTCTTTCCAAGGTAAGTGTTTCATAATGAGCTAGTATGCGCTGCATAGCTCATTATGCTTTTGCTTTGCAGGGTTTTTTTTTGGAGGGGGGGGGGGGGGGCTGGGGGCAGCTACAAAAGAAGGATCCCAGGAGGTATATACACAGTGCACGGACTGGAACGAAGGGAGATTTCCCACACCGCACATAAGGTCCAGGTTTCCTTACAAACGACCTAAAAGCCTGCAAGACTCCTTCTGTAGTAACGCACAGGAGTTCAACCCATCTGGTGAGTGCAGGCTGATGGCATGTGGATCACAAAAGTCACAGTTTGAAGAAGCACATAGAGCACTGGATCACTTTATTGGGACTATATATTTTATCACATTCAGTTGATTACAGTTACTTTTTTCCTAAATAACCGTTGACATTTGGGCACAAATTGATTGTTTTTTAATATTTACATTGTATCAATTTTTCACTGCATTATCAATTTTTTCATTTATTTATTCATTTAATTTTGCAGCCGTAGATTATCCTTTGTAATGGTTTACATAGTGGCATTTCCACCTTCACTGAGTGTAATATTTGTATGAATATAGCACTATTATTTAGCACATTAAGATAATAAGGAGGAACCTGTACTATCAACTGCGGGGAGGAGGAGCACTGTATACATAATCAACATATTCTTCTTTGCCCCTAGTAAGGGGGTAATTTATACAGCTGCACCACTAGTTGACTCCCAGATCTACTTCAAGGCGCGAGTGACATAACACACACAATTTAAAATAATATACCATAGGTTGTAGCCACTATAACTTTTGCGCAAACCAATCAATATTAACAATAATAATTATAACATGTATAGAGATTTTTTTTTTACCAAATATATGTAGCGGAATACATATTGGCTTAAATTCACATAGACATTTTATTTTTTACATTATTAATATTGGGAATGTTTTATAGCAGGAAGTAAAAAATATTGTTTTTTTTTTCTTCAAAATTGGTCTTTTTTTGTATATAGCGCAAAAAATAAAAACCACAGAGGTGATCAAATACTACCAAACCCTATTTGTGGGGAAAAAAGGAAATACATTTTATTTGGTTACAGCGTCGCACGACTTCACAATTGTCAGACAAAGTATCGCAGTGCTGTAATGCAAAACAATGGCCTGGTCATGAAGGGGGGTAAACCTTGCATAGCTGAAGTGGTTAACATATCAGGATGAACATTAACAAGTATTTATTAAATCCCATTATCAGATTTTGGGAATTACAGTGTAAATTACACTGGGTTGTATGACACTGGGCTTCATTCAACCCAGAAGATGAGAAGCAGAGCGTCTGCGGAGGACAGCAATGGGAAGAAGGTGAGTATTGCAGCCAAAGCTATTAGGTGAGTTATCATTTATTTCTATTTTAAAGCTGGAGTTGGGCTTTAAATGCCAAGAACAATTGCCAGCGTATACTTTGGAGTGTGAGAATTTGTGTTTGATTCTAGCGTCACGTGTATGAATGGGCAGATTTGATGAACCACTTAAATAAGTCAAACCAGTGCTTAAAAAAAAAAAAAAAAAAATCTTTAGCAATATTCCAGTGTTTGTGAGCTTATTGTCCTTTATGCTTTAAATGTTTAAACACACCAGATTCTATGACCCTTGATATGTATGGGACAAAATAAAGCTTGCTTCAAAAAATCACTATTGTGTCTTCTTTATTCTGTCTCTTTTGTCTCTTTCCAAACGTGATATCACTGAAAATAAAATAGAAACAACCAGTGTAGTATGCTCAAACAACTATGGCTCGCAAATATCTTACTGAAAGCAAATATTCTGTAGTAATATATCTTAAGTTCTTGGTGCCTATCTGAATGGTCCCATGCTCACACCTCACCAGCGATTTCTATTCTTTGCAGTGGCAGACAACCACTTAATTTGGCAAACTGCCCTTCGATCTATCCCCTGCTCCCTGGGTGGTCACAAGGATCTTAGTACCCTTGCTTGCCTCTCTCAGAACTCTGAAGGATTCTCCCTTATATCTTCTCAGAAAATGTACAATTCAGTTACTCTAGGTCTTTAGCTGGATAATCAATTTAAACAAATATGCTCTCCAGCCTTCCCTGCGTCTAGAGTACTTGTGTCTGATCCTTGATACATCCCAATCAATAGTCTTTCTTCCAGAAAAATAAAACACTTTCTATATAAGCTAATGTCTGACAACAGAAACCCAAGAGAAACCTCACAGTGAGATTTGGTATGACATTTCTTGGTCTAATTATTGTCTCCTTCAAGGCAATAACTTTTCCATCGAGTGTACTTAAAACCTGCCACTTCCTGTATTCCCGTCTCTGCATAGACAACAAAATCAGGGCTTCTGAGCCCTGGCCACCATTGTCTGTGATGTCAGCAGCCTTGCTTTCATCTCTCACTCATTCCCTCCTGCCACCCTGTCAGCTCACTGCTCTGTGTGTGTGTCTCCATCCCCCCCACCACCACTATTAAAATTATTTAATACATACTGCCAGCCTCTCCACTATAGTAAAGCAGAACATACTGTCTTTAGATTGTAAGCTCCTTGAGGGTAGGGACTGATGTGAATGTACAATATATATGTAAAGTGCTGCGTAAATTTACATCGCTATATAAGTACCTGAAATAATAATAATAAATATTACTATATTTTGTAAAAACGAGCTGTCTTCAGGCCAGTCATGTGACTCGTGGCTGCTTCTCAGCTCCAAGACAAGGCACCTGCAAGAGAGACTGAGAGAGACTGAGCAGCCACGTGATCTCCCTGATTGACGTCAGAGGGAGATCCCGGCCCCTCCTGCAGAAGCCATCCATCGGAGCTGAGAAGTGGCCGCAAGTCACAGGACCGGCCTGAAGACAGCTCTAAATACATATTTACAATGCTCATTTTTACAAAATATATGTACAGTATGCTCTGCCTTACTATTGTGGAGGGGCTGGCAGGGTGTCATAAACATGGCTTAAAAACCACTTTAAAATCTACTGCTTCCATTAGACAAATGGATTCCCTGATTGTTCTTTTCTTGGGACCTTGCAAGGGGCATCCTGCTTCAAAATCCACCATTACACAGTGGATCAGGAACTTGATTGCGAGAGCTTATGCTCTTAAACAAAAACCTCCTGCAGTGTTGCATGCCCTCTCCACCAGATCTATGGAAGTATCCTGGGGTATTAAGCACAAAACCTCTTTTGCCAAACTGTATCCCAGATAGCAAGCAATTGTGCTGAAACTTTGAAAATGACTTGCTTAGCTATTGTTAGACTTGCCAGGCTTCACAAGTTTGTTGCACAATTGCAACAGGTCCGCATTGCATGACTCCAGATCAACATTCTTTGCAAACATTTTGCAAGTCTGCTGCAAGTTCTGTTTCAGTTATATTGTGCAATAGTCCTCCCACCACAGGGTTCACTGTGGCTGAATTTTTATGTTGTAGACTTGCAGAGCTCTTGCTGTAAACTCACCACTGCAACTTTGCTAGAGACTTGCCATGCAGATATGCTACAAATTGGAAAAGTGTCAACTAGAACTTGTGCTTCAAGTACTCTGCAAGTGTACAACGTCACTGGTTCTGATTCACAGCAGCCGAAGCCAATGGCTGCTGTATCTGAGTCAGTGAGTCTGCTCTCGTGCACTTAGCTGGATCGAGATCGGCCTCAGGTATGTATTTGGGGAGGGGGGCTGCGGGGAAGCTGCATGCAGAACGTTTTTTACCTTACTGCAAAGAATGCATTAAGGTAAAAATCCTTCTGCCTTCACAACCACTTAAACTCACCTGTAAATTCCATATCGTGAAAGACAGTACAGGACACAGGCCACCCTTCCAAACTCTTCTTGTTTAGGCCTCTTGCACACAGGACGTTTTTAGCTGCAGACTTTTTTTTTCTACAGTCAATAAACCCTCCATCATGTTATCCTATGTGTTCATGCACACATAGGCTGTTATCAACTGTTTTTGGCTAGGGACGTTTTTGAGCTGTAAAAAAAAAAACCCCCAAGACCAGTGGGTTCTGAGACGCATTTTTTGAGCTGTAAAAATGTTTTAACGCCCAAAAACATGGCTCACCAACGTTTTTGGACGTTTAGATCAATTAGAAGGAAAAAAATGCTCAAAAAAGCAGAAAAAAGCTACTGATGGTTTTTTTTAATGTCCTGTGTGCATGAGGCCTTGCTCTGCATTGCTTGCTACAAATAGAGGACTCTAAGAGGGGAGTAGGGTTATAGGGAAGTTGAATGGAAGAGAAAGGTGCTACTACCCCAGATTATGTAGAGATCCTCCTGAGCTGTCGGGTACAGGATGTGCAGTCACTCAGCTGCTAACGAAGTAAATGAATAGAATGCAATCCGCAACTCCATACATGCTCTTCAATAAGTCCAAATTTATTGTAACTCCAAAAAAGATAAATATGTACAGCAGAAGTTAACGCTTTTCAGCCATAATGCCCTTGTTCACAACATAGGGAAGGTGCCCCAAAGGTGCATGTCCTTAAAAGCTGGCCAGTGTCCAATGACCTTAAGATACAAACGAGCCTATAACCCATGGTGTAAGTGTCCTGTGTCCTGTACTTTATTCCAAAAATGTGGAATCTACAGGTAAGAGAGAATTCCTCCTTTTTCAGATATTGCTGGCAATCAGTTATGATTGGATTTTTTGCAGTGATTAGTCCTTGAGGAATTGCAGTATGCATCTTTTTCAAGTTTATACTAAAAAAAAAAAAGCGTGTGTGTGTGTGTGTGTGTGTGTGTGTGTATATATATATATATATATATATATATATATATAATATATCCGTCAGTATTCGCTTGCAAAGAACCTGGCAGGCTGGTTGTGCTGACGTCGATTGATGGATCTACCGTATTTGCCGGCGTATAAGACGACTGGCCGTATAAGACGACCCCCCAACATTTCCACTCAAAATATAGAGTTTGTTATATACTCGCTGTATAAGACTACCCCCTCTTCCTCACACCTTCCACACACCAAATAAAACTGAACATTTTGACACTTTTTTGGGACCATTGGCATTTATACAGCGATCAGTGCTATAAAAATGCACTGATTACTGTGTAAATGCCATTGGCAGTGAAGGGGTTAACCGAGGGGGGCGCTCTAAGGGTTAACAGTGTTCCCTGGGCGTGTTATAACTGGGGGGGGACTGCCCTCGCTCACAGTGCGCGATCTCGCAGCCGCCGTCGTATGACGGCGATTTGCGATATCGAACCACTTTGTCGCCGTCAACCTGCGGTTGGCGGTCGGCAAGTGGTTAAAATAACACTTTGTGAGCAAATCAGATCAGACAAGTGTGAGAGCAATTTTAAAACATGGTGGCACTGGCACATAAAAAAAAAAGCATTATATGTATTTAATTAAAGCATTTTGTGTAGATATATATATAATGCTTAAAATGAAATACATATAATGCTTTTTATTTATGTGCCAGTGCCACCGTGTCCCTTGCCTGCTCATCCTGAAATACCCGTGTGTTCTTAACTAGAACCTTACCTCTCTCTCCACTGGCACCGCTGAATGAAAGTGGGGAGAGGAGAGAGAGGGCGGAGTGCAGCTGCATATCACTCCGCCGGCGCGGGAGCCGGCACTGTAGACTGAGCAGCGGCTAATGCGGCTCTATACCTCCGCAGCGGAGGTATAGAGAGGAGCGCACCCGGCGTATAAGACGACCCCCCCCACTTGGAGGCATGTTTTTCAGGGGGAAAAAGTCGTCTTATACGCCGGCAAATACGGTACTTAATTTCAACCAGCCTGCCTATAGATGAATCGAATCTCGAACGGTGCTTGCTGAACCGGCCGAGATTCGATCCATCCATTGTGGATTTTTCTCTAAAAGGGGTAGTGTCAGGAATACCATATGCAGGCATCCAGTAGGGATGATCAGATCGGTTGGCTTCACTTAAAGGAATCGGGCCCAGATGTTTAAGTGAAAATATTTAGATATTTATTAGGAAAATTACACACTTCCAACACCAAACACCAGCAAGCATAAACAAGCAAGTAAAAGATGAAAAAACACAGCAAACCCAAAATAAACACCTAACTATCTAACTAACTAAATACAAGTGTAGACAACACACATATAACAGTAAGCAAAACAGGGGGACGTCAGATAAGGGGAACAGGGAGTCAGGTTACTGGGAGCAGAAGGAGAGTAAGGGAGCAGGAAGCAGGTTCAGGGATCAGGTCTCTGGGTCAGAATCACAGATCAGGGATCAGAACAGATCAGAACGGGTAAGATTCAGGCCCCTAGGGACATGGCTTGCAGGGAAAATACTGAAGCACTGGGACTGGGTGCAAGGCGGGTTTATATAATCCCAGCAGACCCATCAGGTGCATCCTAACGGCCTGTATGATCAATCTGCTGGGAGACACCTGCTGTGGCCACCAGAACTACACCATTTGGTTTTCCACACAACACTGCCACCAGCCGGTGACCCAAGGAAGGACACAGGTCCTGACAGGTAGGTATAAAGGAAAAAAAGGAGGGAGGCTGCACAGTATAGAAAGCATACTCCAGACCAGGGATAGGCAACCTGGGGCCCTCCAGCTGCTGTGGAACTACAATTCCCATGAGGTATTGCATGGCTGGCAGTTGCAATTACTCCCAGAGGCATGGTGGGACTTTAGTTCTGCAACAGCTGCAGGGCCCCAGGTTGCCTACCCCTACTCTAGACCAGTGATGGCGAACCTTTACACCCTTGATGTTTTGGAACTACATTTTCCATGATGCACATGCACTCTGCAGTGTTGTTGAGCATCATGGGAAATGTAGTTCCAAAACATCTGGGCTGCCAAGGTTCGCCATCATTGCTTTAGAGTCTAGACCAATCAAATAAATTATAAATGTTAATTCAAGTGTTTAAAACATAACTTTTATTAACCAGTTCAGATCCTTAGGACGTCCATGGACGTCCTGGGATTTCACTGGTGATATCTCAATGATGCAGGCATCATCGAGGTATAGTTTTTAGAGCAGACGATTCCCATCACCGTAAGAACAATCATAGCGGCAGTTCAGCCGCTTGATCGTTCTTACAGGCGACGGGAGGGGACGTCCCCCCCCTCTCCCGACTCACCTGAGTGATCGGTGACCGGGAGAAGGAATCGCCTGCCGCTGGAACGAGATACCAGAGATTTCCGAGGAACAGATGGCCCTCGGTCATCCCTATGGCTCTCGGAGGCCTGGGCGCACGTCATGGCGTCACGTCCAGGTCTCCGAAGTAAACAATGCCAGTTAAAGGAGAAGGAAAGGCTGAGATCGGCTTTTCCTATTACAAGGGATGTTTACATTCCTTGTAATAGGAATAAAAGTGATTAAAAAAAAAAAAAAAATTAAAGGGAAAGTGTAAAAAAAAAAAAAGTAAAATAAGAAATAATACATTTTTTTTTTAAAGCGCCCCGTCCCTGCGAGCTTGTGCACAGAAGCGAACACATACGTAAGTCGCGCCCGCATATGTAAACGGCATCCAAACAACACATGTGAGGTATCGCCACGTGCGTTAGAGTGAGAGCAATAATTCTAGCCCAAGACCTCCTCTGTAACTCCAAACACCTAAACTGTAAAAAATTTTAAAGCATCGCCTATGGAGATTTTTAAGTACCAAAGTTCGGCGCCATTCCACAAGTTTGTGCAATTTTAAAATATGACATGTTGGGTACCTATTTACTCGGCGTAACATCATCTTTCACATTATGAAAAAAAATTGGGCTAACTTTATTTACTGTTTTGTTTTTATTTAATTCATGTGAACTGTTTTTTTCCCCCCAAAAAAAAGCGTTCGAAAAATCACTGTGCAAATACCGCATGACATAAAAAGTTGCAACAACCGCCATTTTATTTCCTAGAATCTTTGCTAAAAAGCCATATATAATGTTTGGGGGTTCTGAGTAATTTTCTAGGAAAAAAATGATGATTTGTACATGTAGGAGAGGAGTGCCAGAAATTGGTTGGACACAGTTCTAAATACAGTGGCTAAAGAGCATGTACTTTAGTCAGATAAGAAATGGAGATGGGGGATGAAAACGTAAAAATAAAATTTAATTAAATAATAATAATAAAAAAAAAAATTTCCATGATTGTCATTTATAAATATTTGGGTGTTTGGATCAGCAATTTCATTTTGATCAATCAAATAACTGAAGGACACAGTAATATTTCAGTAGTGAAATGAGGTTTATTGAACAGAAAATGTGAAATATACATTAAAACGAAATTAGGCAGGTGCATGAATTTGGGCACCCCAACAGAAAAATCACATCAATATTTAGTAGAGCCTCCTTTAGCAGAAATAACAGCCTCTAGACGCTTCCTATAGCCTGTAATGAGTGTCTGGATTCTGAATGAATATTTATAACTACACTAAAAAGACAACCCCACGGGTTTAAGTACGTGGACGGATTAAAGCAAAATTACATATAAAGTGTAAAAGACAAGTTATTTGGAGTAAAGTGATGACTTTATAATGACACAGGAAGTCAATAAACTAACTAGTTTTACTTTAACGACTAGGTTTGTGGGTTTATAAATATTTACTGTTAGTACCTTTAAAAAAAAAAATAATAATAATAAATTAATTTAAAATAAAAATGCAAAAGTAGGGGGTAGAGGTAAAGAATAGACTGATTTCATGTACGAGAAATCGGTGACATAAATCTTGACACAGGTTGGTTAAAGACCGTGAGGAGAGGATGTACATGTTTAGTAGTAAAAAAAGGATCTTTTAATGAGTCTTGGGGGTTTGGACAGAGAATATG
>BLSH010033287.1:143823-158536 GCA_018402905.1 Glandirana rugosa
GGTTCTTTTTGTGAACGATGGGTGTCATTTTAAACCACCTCCAAGGTAGTACGACACCCCGACACACCGGCCACGACCATGACCCTTAGACCAATTTCAACTCTCAGTGTACCTAAGGTGAGTTATAGTCGTCTAAGAACTCTTATTACAACTTCTCAGTCAGTGTTTCAACTTCAATGCGGCCCCAACCTATAAAGTTGTTCTGTTGCTGGGTTTTGTGACGAGTTTTAGATGAGCCCGTAAATACGTCTGTTTGATGGTTGCCGAGCATGGACAGCCCGCTTCAAATCACCCCACAGATGTTCAATGATATTCAGGTCTAGGGACTGGGATGGCCATTCCAGAACATTGTACTTGTTCCTCTGCATAAATGCCCGAGTAGATTTTGAGCAGTGTTTTGGGTCGTTGTCTTGTTGAAATATCCAACCCCGGCGTAACTTCAACTTTGTGACTGACTCTTCAACATTATTCTCAAGAATCTGCTGATATTGAGTGGAATCCATGTGACTCTCAACTTTAACCAGATTCCCAGTACCAGCACCGGCCACACAGCCCCACAGCATGATGGAACCTCCACCAAATTTTACTGTGGGTAGCAAGTGTTTTTCTTGGAACGCTGTGTTCTTTTGCCGCCATGCATAACGCCCCTTGTTATGACCAAATAACTCAATCTTTGTTTCATCAGTCCACAGCACCTTATTCCAAAATGAAGCTGGCTTGTCCAAATGTGCATTTGCATACCTCAAGCAACTCCGTTTGTGGCGTGTGTGCAGAAAAGGCTTATTTCACATCACTCTCCCATACAGCTTCTCCCTATGCAAAGTGCGCTGAATTGTTGAACGATGCACAGTGACACCATCTGCAGCAAGTTGATGTTGTAGGTCTTTGGAGGTGGTCTGTGGGCTGTTTTTGACCGTTCTCACCATCCTTCGCCTTTGCCTCTCCAATATTTTATGTGGCTGCCAAGTCTGGCCTTAACAAGAACTGTGCCTGTGGTCTTCCATTTCCTCACTATGTTCCTCACAGTGGACACTGACAGCTTATATCTCTGCGATAACTTTTTGTAGCCTTCCCCTAAACCATAATGTAGAACAATCTTTGTTTTCAGGTCATTTGAGAGTTGTTTTGAGGCCCCCATGTTGCCACTCTTCAGAGGAGAGTCAAAGAGAACAACAACTTGCAATTGGCCACCTTAAACACATTTTCCCATGATTGGATGCACCTGTCTATGAAGTTCAAAGCTTAATGAGCTCACCAAACCAATTGTGTGTTCCAATCAATCAGTGATTAGTAGTTACAGGTATTCAAATCAACAAAATGACAAGGATGCCCAAATTTCTGCACCTAATTTAGTTTTGATGCATATTGCACATTTTCGGTTAATCCAATAAACCTCATTTCACTACTGAAATATTACAGTGTCCTTCAGTTATTTGATAGATCAAAATTAAATTGCTGATCCAAACACCCAAATATTTATAAATGACAATCATGGAAATTGTCAGGGGTTCCTAAACTTTTGCATACAACTGTATATATTATATGTATACATATATTGGGTGTGTATTGGGACAGGCAGTCGACAAATCTATTTTATACATCAAAAGAATGTTGATGGTTGTGCAAGGCCACATTGGTATTCGGTACTGGTTATCTGATTAGGCATTCAAAAAGGGGAGTTTTTGATTAAAGAATAGACTGACCAAACCAGTTTTTCTCTACTCTCACTCTTAGTCACCCATTGGGGGGGGGGGGGGGGGGATATATATAAGAGGGAAGCCTGTTTTAGTTAAAGTATGACAGGAAAACTGGTTCTCTGAAGTTGTCTTGATATTGCATTATTCCTGTCATCAATATTCATAACAAGTTTTTAGTGTAAGCAGGCTTTGAGGTATAGACAATATCCTAAGGGCCGGTTCACATTGGAGCGGCGCGACTTCGCGGCCCGTTCACATCTAGGCGAATTGTCAGGCGACTTGAGTCGCCTGACAATTCGCCTCAATGCTGTGCAAATGGGACCATTCTAATAGGAGCGAATCGCTTCGCTCCACCTTAGAAAAATGGTCCCTGCACTATTTTCAGGGCGATCTCAGGCGGCTTACATTGACTTCTATGATAGAAGTCTCCTCGCAAGCCGCCTGAGATCGCCTGGAGCGCCGCATCGCACCGCTTTGTGCCGCTCCGCGCAGCTCCAGTGTGAACCGGCCCTAACTCTAGAAAAAACAAAGGGAGTTGGGGCAAGTGGGATTTCCCAATACCGTCAATGGAAAATGCAAAAAAAAAAAAAAATTGTTTAAAAGCTATTAAATTTTATTGTATATTGCATACAACATCACACATTTAAAATCATTTGTACATTACATCGTGGACTCCTCCAAGTGAACATATCACCTACACAGGGTGATTCACCTGGAGTTAATACCCTAACTCTGGCACATGGGCCATTCTATACTTGTTTGAAAAGATGGACTTCATTGGATTACTTTCAGTGGATTGTTGATACTGCATATATTGCTTTTATATATTATATTAGTTCTGCTGCAGCTAATGTCTTGCAACTTTTTTCTTAGAGCTTTTCTGGAGATGACGATAGCCACAGTGGATCTACCATTAGTAAGTGTCAAATGTTTATTTTCATTACTACTGCAGTGAGTGTAAACTATTGATGAGAATGAGATAGAAAGAGAGGGGAGTGGGTATGGTGCTGCTAAAAATATGTGACAAATGTATATAAAGTGAATAATCCAGATACATACAAGTATGTTCTAAATATAAACAATTATGGCAAAAAAAACAATACAGCTGAATAAGTTCAAATAAGAGGATATTCTGGTAACAGAGCCATCTAGTGGCAAAACCAAGAAAGACAAGCACTATGAATATGTGTGCTGAAAAAGTTTGAATGGTGGGTAAAAAGTCTGTGCGCTGGGTGTCAGGAGGAGTGGTACGGGAGGTGCCACTGCTGTGCTCCCCTCCCTTAAACACACACCCCACTTACCACCCGGTGTGGAGGCAATATGTTGGCAATCGGATCCCGTGTGCAGGGTCAATGGTGCCGAGCCTCTGGTGCCTTCAGACGCTCCCAGCGTCTCAGTCCGCAATGCGCAGGGTGTCCATATGAAAAGATAAAGTTTCCGTAGTGTAGGGTATCAAACAAGGCAGTAACAATAAGAATCAGGTACTCACATTAGGAGAAGTCAGATACCGGAGCTTCCTTGCGTTCCACTGGCTGCTCCACCGGAAGTGCGTGTGACGCTTTCTGGCTCAACTGACGCGTTTCGTCGTAGAGACGTCACTGGAGGCGGCCCGATGAGAATGACCAGTGGTATCTTTTAAGTGTAATGTTCTACATTAACTATTTGCTGACTGCCTCCCTCCCTTAGGAGTATAGTGGCAGAGTGGCTCTCCTACGCTGGATCGTGTATCTAATATGTGAGCCAGTTCTAGGTAGGGGGTGTGCGTGCGTCTGCTGTGACAGCTCAGGCCGATCAGCAGGTCCTGGCCAATGATTGCCAGCCGGGGCCCACTGATCGCTGAAGGGGATGACAGGACAGAGCTGTGTGAATGTAAATAACACAGAGCTCCGTCCTGTCAGCGGGAATGTGCCATTTTTGTTTCAATGCAAAGCAGGGAATAAAAACTGGCACATTCCTTAGTAAAAACAGCACACAGTGAATGCACCAAGCATTTTTAAGGCACATATTTAACCCCTTGATCGTCCTAGATGTTAACCCTTTCCCAGCCAGTGTCATTAGTACAGTGACAGTGTATTAGTGTCTCTGGTTCTCACAAAGTGTCAGTGTTCTATTTGTCTGCCCCAATATCGCAATCCCACTATAAGTCGCTGATCACCGCCATTACTAGTATATAAAAAAATAAAATAAAAGCTCCAGTATATATACCATAGTAAAAATATTGTCTTTTTTTTTTTTGTATAGCGCAAAAAAATTTAATTTGGGTACAGCTTGCACGACCGCGCAATTGTCAATTACCATAACGCAGTGCCAGAAATATGGCTGGTTATGAAAGGGGGTAAATCTTCCAGAGGGCAAGTGATCAAAGTTGTGGTAAAAAGTTAAAATTTTTTTTATTTAATGCATTCCCTGCATTATGGTAAAAAGTGTTTTACCTCTTGTTTTATCTCCCCCCCCCCCAAACAAAACCCCCACTTATCTGAGCCCTCTATTGATCCAGTGTATCTCTGCATCTCCTTTCTCCCATTTCTGCGCTCTCATAAGCTTCACTGAAAGCGGTGAGAGCCATGTGCTCCTGCTGCTGTCAGTCAGATCCTGTGAGGAGGGAGCTGGGGGTGGGGCTGAGTCACGCTGTGTGTGTCTCAGGAGCAAGGCTGCATATGTGCCCCCAGATATAAGTTGTTTATTTAATAAAATAAATTACTTTTACTACCACATCAAATGTACTGCAGATACATGCCTGTAGTTTTTGCTTTTATGCCAGAGAAGAGTCTGTGAATATTTTTCAAGATCCTGGCCTTCTTATACGAAAATGCTGGCTATTAAGCCTCGTACACACGGGACGACAATCGTACGTACGATCGTCGCAAATCGTATGTTGCATAATGTAACTTGCATACTGACTGCACTACACGATCGTACGAGCACAGAAGAATGTTCAGGTGCATGTAATTAGCATCCGGCCGTTCCTGACTTCGGAGCATGCGTGTTTTACACAATACAACTTGTTGTACCAACTGCTCTGTACACACGATACAACGGTCGTATGAGCGCTTGTTGATACGACCAAGTTTTCTAGTTTGCTCATACAACTCCCTTGTACAACCGTCGTATGTTCGGCTGTTCTAATCGCCCATACGAACGATCGATTTCGCATACAACGGTCGTTAGTACGACCTGTTGTATACGATCGTCGTCCCGTGTGTACGAGACTTTAGTTCCCATCCTAGTTGCACACTTCTGCATCCTGCAACACAATCTTACTGCAATTTTACTTAATAGACTTAGACCTCCCTGCTATTAGCCATAGCAGTTAAGACAATACATTTAATTGTAATAGGGTTTAAATGCTTTATAGAGCCAGCATGGCTTCCTTCATAAGTTTGATGTATATAATCATACAGCCCTTAAAATGTAAAGAATTACTATTTTGTTATAAGTGTGTCATAAACGTAAATGCAGTCTGTATGAAGAGTAATACTTGTGTTGTTTTAGATCCACTTCACCTTCTGACTGGAAATCTTTTTAGAGTCTTAGCACCCTACACAGCTTGTACAAGGCACCATTCTTCCATTGCCATTCCTGCAGTCTCTCCTCTCTTAGGCCATTTCATTGGAACACACACAGATACCCAGCACCAAAGAAGAATCACTGTGCTACTTCTAGGAAAGTGCATCTGACTCCCATGGAGTAGCCTTCCTCATTAGCTAAACAACAGTCATAGTGAGGATGCAGTGAGGGAAAATGCATATCAGACAGACAGACATAAGTAAGGATAAGCCCATATAGTGCTTTATCTAGGATAACCTATATATATATTTTTTAATCCAATCTTTTTTTATACTAAAGTTTTAGTTTTAAACACACATTCACAACAGATGCACATACAACAACTAAAAAAACGGTAATCAGACATACAGCGACAGTTCAGGTAATTCAAACAAAGCCTTTAGCAGCTTTTGTGAGCATACAGACGCCTGTAATCAGCAGATATTAGCTTGTTTGTTAGCAGGGTAGAAAATGCTGCAATATCAGAAATATATATCTATCATTACACTAATAGATTCAAAATAAAGAGAATACACTGTAGGATCATAACCGGTAGTTATCTAAAAAAAAAAAAAAAAAAAAAAAAAAAATGAAACCGAACAACCTGCACAAATAGACCAGAATACCTATCCGTTACAAACGGCTTGTAGTTATTGCTGCACGATTAATCGTTAAAAGATCACAATCTAGATTCACCCCCCCTGACATCTCAACTGGACACTTCCTCCATTCTATGTGACAAGTGAAGAGCCATCCAGACAGTCTGCCAGTTTCAAAACATTCCAGGCAGTCTGCCAGTTTCAAAACATTCCGGGGCAGTCTGCCAAGTTTCAAAACATTCAGGCCTCATACACACGGGCCTATGTTAAAAAATAAACAAAACGTCGGGGGGAAAAAAAACGGTGCTTTTCGGCATTATGCATCGGCGTTAGTGAGCGTCGGCGTCAATAGGCGTTTTTTAAAAAAAAAATCAGCCCTCTGCTATTTTTCAACCAAACAACGCCGGCTAATGCCGGTACGGTGTTAGTGGGCGTTGGTGAGCGTTTTATGGCGTCGGCGTCAAAAATGCCAAAACGTTACAGCCTCAGAATGCGCTGGCCGCGGGTTCTAGTTACAGCTCACTAACGCTGACGCCATCTACAGCTCAAAAACGTCTGCGTTTTTATGGGGCCATTGACTAACATGGAGAGCTGCAAAAAACGCCAGAAAACGCCGGTGTCACGTGTGTATGAGGCCTCAATGTTAACTATAAACATTGCATTGTTCTGTTCTAGATCTAAGGAAGTCTGTAAAATTAGGTCAGTTTAAGCACTTCGGCTCCATGCACACTGGACGCTTTCTGGGCTCTCTGGGCGTCGGGCAGGAGACGCTGCTTAGAAAATGTTCTTTTGCAGTGTTTTGTAATCAGCGTCTGCATTTTTGAGCGTTTTTTTTACTTCATTAGCTTCCATTGACTACAAAAAATGCTGGACGCCGATAATCGGCGTTAATGAGCGTTAATCTGCGTTTATCGGCATCTAACTTTTTTTGTGGTTAGAAGAATGACTTTTGAACGCCAATTCAGGGAGTTCAAATAATATCCCAAAAACGCCCCTGCTGTTCAACGACAATGAACGTCCATGTGTGCATGGACACATAGGATAACATAAGAGGGCGTTTTTGGGCTGTAAAAAAAACGCCCAAACGACCAAAAACGGTTGTTTATCACATACAAAGTGCATGGAGCCTTAAACACCAAACCTTTTTCTGGCACTTGTTGATTTCAAGTTAAAATCATTATTTTTTTTGCTTAATAACTACTTAGAACCCCCAAATATTATATATATATTATTTTTTTTTTTTTAGCAGAGATCCTAGAGAATAAAATGGTGATCGTTGCAATATTTTATGTCACACTGTATTTGCGCAGCGGTCTTTCAAACCCAATTTTTGGGGAAAGATGATACTTAGAAAAAAAAAAAAACTAAACAGTGAAGTTAGCCAAATTTTTTTGTATAATATGAAAGATGATGTTACACCGCGAGAATCGTGAGAGAATCGTGATCTTTATTCTGAGCAAAAAAATCGTGATTCTCATTTTGGCCAGAATCATGCAGCTCTACTTGTAGTGCAATGAGACCTCTTCAAGAAAATAATATCAAGACTTCAAGCATGTATATTGGCTGTACACTCAAAGGGATAGTAAGTAGCCTGGCTGCGATCAAGTGGAATGGGGCCAGACCAGGCACTGCCAGTCAAGAGTTTCAAAGTCTATAAAATTTTCAGGTACAATTCCTATAATGGTGTATGAACTTTTCACGGGCAATAACTGTATGAAAGGAGTTGCAAACCCTCTTTTTTTTTTTTTTTTTTTTTTTTTTTTTTAATAAGAATAACAAACATGCCTATACCTACCTGCTCTGTGTAATAGTTTTGCAGAAAGCAGCCCTGATCCTCTTCTTCTGTGGTGCCCGACGCTGCTCCAGACCCCTCTGATAATAAAATCCGCCGCCTCATCAGGTATCAAAAAGTAATCGAAAATGTTGAGAAGACACAGTTTAGGATCTAGTGATTAAGTAATTTGATATATGGAGGATATGAGAGACACTACCACTTGCCAATACCTATGGAGTTTTGGCCAGCATCATATCATATGAATAAAATCTGCTGGACTTCTGGAACATCTGGGGCAGACATCGGTTTCCCTACGCCTCCCTATACAATTTAGCAGAGGTGTGGTAGACTCTGTGAAGGATGAAAAGTTGGGTGAGTCTCTGAGTAAGTGACAAAGAGACCAAGGGGAGAGAAATCAGTGCCTGCTCCCACAGGTCTCCCGTTAATAGGCCCAAATCTTCCTCCCAGCCTTTCCTAGAAGGGATGAGTTACGGTTTTGTATCTCAGCCATTAAAATCCCATGGGGATGGGAAATAAGCCGTTTTCTGGAATTAGCTTTAGTTAGCAGACCAAGTATTTGATTTCTATATTTGGTTAGTATAAATGTATGGGCTGGAACATTTAGAGCATATCATTTGTACGTATTGGAAAAACCTTTGAGTCAGAAAGTGAAATTCCCTCTGAAGCGAACTAAAGGTTCTCAGTACACCACCTTCATATAATTGGGATAATTATTTCACACCCCTCTCCTGTCACAGCCTGAAGCCCTGCAGTTAATTAATTTCTTGCAAGGAGTTATTCCATAGAGGAGTATGGCAATTAAAACCCTCCCATTTCATCAGTTTCCTCACTTGCAGCTAAAGCTGATGAAAGAGCAGCATTGTGGGGTATTGCTGATATGCAGCAAAGGTATTTGCCTCAAATTACGAAAGTAACGGGTATTCAGAGTTATGGGAGAATAAAATTGTCTGAATAAGGTCCTCCAGGTCCATCTCACCCCAGTTCAGAAAATGTTGAAGCTGGGCACCATGGAAGTACATTTTAGGATGAGGTATGGCTAAACTACCTAGTTTAATGTGAGGAAGCTTCTTTTTGCAAATAAGCTCCCAAAATAGGAAATCTATTTGTGTATACCAATGCTGTGGCAGCCAGACTGGAGAGTTGTGGAGGATGTACAGTCTGACCATAGTGTGTCGTTGAAAGGGAGTAGGTGAGTGGGAAAAATAAATGGGTAAATGGGGAAAGAATATTAAGGTGTTGTGGAATGTAAGGATGAGTGAAAAAAGTTTGGAAAGAGGAGGAAATTAGAGAAAACAATAGAGAGAGAAACACTTTATTTAATTGTACAATAAACTACACAGGTGTTGTAATTCACAATGGATGGGTTTTAAGCCGAACCTCCAGGGACTGGAGCCAGTCCAGTGAAAACAGAGCCAGTCACCTCGCAATCCTACATTTTTTGCTATTCTTAGATGATGGACATGTCCCTTCTTGGGGAGGGGGGTAGGAAAAACTGTTTCCTACCATCAAAAGTGTTCCTACCATGAAAGTGGCTGCCCCTGTTCACTGCTGCAGAGGGTGCACTACAGGTTCAAGGCTGTGGTCCACTTGTGGGGGAAGCCCTGTCCATGAAAACCCAGTTGAGTTGTGGTGGCCATTCTGTGTTTCTGGAATAGTTTTGCTTTGCCCTTGGGACCCTAGTCTAGAGACTTCTTCATCCATCAGACCTTAATAGACTTTTTCTTCCCTTGCGTCGTTTCTCCTGGAGTGTCTCACCCACTTTCCTAATCAAGGAGGAATTTACAGTATATCACATGGATACAGTATGTCTTCCTTTATGCAAGACTTATCTGTCCTAATACAGAAGTCAGGAAAATGAAGATGCAAGTGTCCTGCAAAGTCTTCACCGGGATTGAGGTATGAGTCTCTCATTTTATCTCAGGGAGAGTAGGAAAACATAGAGGAGGAAGATGAGAATTCTACTTCTGGTTCTGGGGACTCTTCAATTGAGGAAGGTCCATTCACTACTATGTCACCATAATTGAAACACATCATCAAGATGGTGGAGGAGGGACTTAAACAGGTGGCATAATGGCTTAGTGTTTAGTACTGTTGCCTGGCATCACTAGGGTTGTTAGTTTGAATTCCAACCACAACACTACCTGCATGGAGTTGGCATGTTGTACATGTATTTGTGTGGGTTTCCTCTCACACTCCAAAGACATGATCATAGGTTAATTGGCCCTAGCTTATGTATGAATGTGGGATAGGGACCTTAGATTGTAAGCTGCTTGAGGACAGGGAGTGTACAATTATGTATATGTAAAGCACTGCATACTGTAAATTGTTGGTGCTGTAATATATAACATTTTCTAAAACTTGAACCACCTGTGCCAGGGGGACCCAAAGTCATTAGCATGGGTTCCTGCAAGCAAAAAAAACCCTCCCAATATGTTTCCTGTGCATTCTTTAGCTAAGGATGTCCTCTACAGTGACTGGCAGAACCCTGAGAAGAATTGCTTAACAATAACCATTGATGGGGATTTACTCGAGAAATTGACAGTTCCATAAGTAGATTCTGCCCTCTGGTGTCTTAAAAAGATATGTGCATTGTTGTGCCCTTCCACATTGCAATAGCTGGAGCTTCTTTCTGATGCCCTGTCCTATTTTGTGGATGGTCTGAATAATACAGTGACCCAGATAAGTTCCATGGCACTTTTGTCGGTTCAGATTTGAATGATTCCCTGGCTGAAATGTTGGTCAGCTGAAAGCTTGTGAAAAATGCCTGACGCGAATGCTCTTTGAAGTGGAACTCCTCCTTGCCAAATCTTTGTACTTGAGCATTAAGAAGAGAAGAAGAGTACTCTCCTATCCAGTAAGAAAATGACTAAGGTTGTTTCAGGGAATCCTGGTTCCTCAGGCCCGAAGAAGTCTTTCTTTTGTTCAGGACTGGCCCCTACCTCTAAGGCTGAAGAAGCTTTCATCTGGAAATCTTTTAAGTATGCTAAGTTGGGCACCAAGCCTGCTTCTCAGTGATAGGATGCTCATACTTTTTCAAGTTGAGGGGACATCTGGCCATTATAGCTACTTGTTATCAGGAACCCTCTGATACTTGGGTTCAGGATGTAATTTCCTTGGAACATAAGCTGGAGTTTCCTACCCTCCCTTCACCCCCTATTGTGTTTTCAAATCTGTCTTTCCCACTGTGATGCAAGCCGACCTTCAGGCTGGATTCACACCAGTCCGGTGCGAATTCCAGCCTTATTGTCAGTGAGAAGAACAGGCGCCACTGTTCAGCAGCTCTTGTCTGTTCTCACTGCGGATCAGCTGACCAGGGAGGGGAGTCGGAGGTGCAGTGAAGAGGGGGAAAGAATCCCTGTTCAATGCGGAACACATCTGCGAGTCAGATGCGTTCCCATTGAACATAATGGACTGGGAATTTGCACCGCACTGCACAGAAAACACACATTTTCTGTGCAATGCGGACTGCGAATGCACCACACCTATGTGAACTGGACACATTGAAAACAATTCAAGTGTCCTGCGAATTGGACGCGGTGTAAGCCGCATCCAATTCACATAGGTGTGCACCCTGCCTCATAGAGCATTGTCTGAGTTGCAGCCCCTCTGGTGGAGCCCTCTCAGAGGTTTTTCTCTGAACTATTCACTGGCCTCAAACTGAACAGGGATGGGAGGTTGATTCTGGACCTCAAGACTTTGAATTAGCACTGAAAATTTCGACCACGAAAAATTATCGTCCAAAAATGGTGTCTTTGGCATTCTGCCGAAAGGAAGAAAAAGCCGATACTGATACCGAAAAGGGGGCAGGGTCCGCCCCAGGTGCCACCCATTGCGGGGGTGCAATCCCCATTTCTGGCGCGCGCCGCCAGTCCTCCCCTCCCTGACTCTTACAAAAGAGTGAGGGGCGGTACAAAGAGAGGGCAGGAGGGGCATCTGCCCTGGGTGGAGTTTGGGAGGGGTCGTCAGGTTGGGAACATGCAGAAGAATCTATACACCACAGTGCTCCAACCTCATACCTGTTGGCAGCCCCCTTTCTACAGCAGGATCCATGCCCCTTTATAGAAAGGAGAAACTCGCTCTCATTCTGTCTTGGGGGTCCTAGGCTGGCCGACTGCATCTAAGCTGTTCTAATAAGAGCGGCAGCTTGGGTGGGTGGAGTAAGTAAGGCAACACAGTGCAGTCCGAGAACGTCTTCCCGCTCAGCAGACACAGAGCTCTCCCCAGGGCACACTGAGCATGTCAGAGGACGGATGTCAGGCTGAGTGTTCTTCTAATGCAAGTCCTTGCTGCTCTACCTTCCACACTGTTATCTTCTCAACCTGAGTCTCAACTGCTGTGCCTTCCTCCATGCACAGTGCTGTAAATCTGCTCTGCACCTTGCACTGCAGGTTTACTGAAAGTGAAAGTAATATTCTTGAATAGGTTTGCATTATACTGGGACTTTTCAGTCACCTACATGTACAGTAGATGTATTCCACATACATGCTATACCTGATTAGAAAGCATACTTTTAATAAGATATAATGTAGAATACATCTGCACCTGAAAAGTCCCAGTATAATGCACACCTCTTCAAGAATGTGAGCATAAAAAACAAAGGATGTGGTGCCATATAACATCCCAACTCTAGAAAAGTAGAAAGGTCCACCCTTGCAGTGCTGAGGGAGAATAACCATTTCACATATCTGTTTCTTTGCTCCAGCCAGCTGCAGTGCTGTCTTCCTCCCTACAAATCCTCAGCATCATTACATACAATACAGAAGCATTAACCCTGTATGGTACAATGAGACGGCTGGAGTGTGATCACAGCCAGTCACACCTGATATTAATTAAAAAGTCGAATATAATACAATTCTATATAAAAATATAAATATTTTTTAAAAACTGACATTTTCAGTTTCGGTTTTCGGCAAAGTGCATCCTACATTTTCGGTTTCAGCACCAAAATTTCCATTCGGTGCACCGCTACTTTGAATGTCTTTTTCTTGAGTCAACTAGATCAGTCATTGCAGCTCTTCACCCCACATAATTTCTGGTATCAGTGGATATCAAGGATGCCTACCTGCTCTTGCTGATTTTTTTTCTCAGCACGAGTGCTTTCTGCATTTCGCATTGGAGATTCAGCATTTTTAGTTTGTGGCTCATCCCTTCAGACTGTCTGACTTTCCTCACAAAGGTGTTTGGCGTTGGTCCTTGCTCTGCTTCACACATGGAGTACACTTTGTGGGCTATCTTGGCAACCTTCTGACCATTGTTTGGCCCAGTCCTTGGTGGCCTGAATCCAGAAAACAGTAGAAAGTTTACAGAGCTTTGGATGGCTGCTCGACTTTCAAAATTCTGTTGGAGCTGACTCAGAACCTCGAGTGTCTGGGTCTGATCCTGGGGACGGACCAGATCAGGGTGTTCTCCCTCATGACAAGAATTTTCCTCTCCCGAGTACAGACCCTTCGGTCCAGGAGATGGCCCTCTATGAGGTTCTGCATGAGGATCCTTGACTTAATAGTTGTCTCCTTTGAGGAGCTGAATGATTCACTCTCGTTATCTTCCCATGTGCCTGTTGCACAGGGCTCGGTCCCCCCTTGTTGTGGTGGATATCCAGCACTATGCTGGATCTGTGGAAAACAAGTTCTCACCATGGATGTCAGCCTATCGAGCTGGAGAGGGATCCTGGGGACAGCCATGGTAAAAGAGATCAGCGCCCTGGAACTAAAAGCGATTTACATGTCTCTTCTCCACTGGGTGACTCAGCTTCAGGAGTGCCCAACAAGAGTTCAGTCTGACAATGCCACAGCGGTGGCTTACCATAGTTATAAAGGAGGTATATGAAGTCACACTGCCCAAAGGGAAGTGGATCTGATCCTGTCCTTGGCAGAACTACAGCCATGTTCCAACCATCTCCACCGTGCATATCCCAGGCATGAAAAATTCATAGGCAGATTTTCTCTGTCTTCAGCAGTCGAATCTGGGGAAATAGTCACTACACCCAGAAATCTTCAGGAACACCTGTATTTGATGGGGGAACTCTGGACATAGATCTTCTGGCATCCATTATCAACAAAACTGGACAGGTTTGTAGTCAGGAACAGAGATTCTTTTGCATTCGCAGTGGATGCTCTGCTGACTCTGTGGGACCAATTTGGTTTGATTTGCACGTTTCCCTGCACTTCATCTACTGCCTCTTGTGCTCCTGAGAATTAGGAAAGTGAGTGATACATTCTTCTGGCTCTCCCAGTTGTACTCCTCCTAGTATGTATGATGCATGCATGTTTTTAACCCCCAAGTGCATAACTTTACATTTATCAACATTAAAGTGGTTGTAAAGGCAGACGTTTTTTTTATCTTAATGCATTCTATGCATTAAGATAAAAAACCTTCTGTGTGCAGCAGCCCCCCCTAATACTTACCTGAGCCCTCTCTCGATCCACGAGCGTGAACGCTCCCTGAGTGTGGCCACGGGCCGGGCAAACTCGTTGTCTGCCCGCGATCACCTGATACGGGAGAAAAGCGGGAAACACAGCTGTCCCCTGCTCTGTCAGGCGGCATGACGGTGATATACTGATCCCTGTCATGGGGATCATTTAGACCTGTCATGCCTCTGCCAGCCCAGCCCTCACACAGGCCGGGTTCACACTTGTCCGACAAACGGACCGACATTGTGAGCACAAGTCGCATTACGTCACAAAATCAATGTTTCCCTATGAGAGCTGTCTTAACTGGTCCGACACAAGTCGGTCTGACTTTGAAAAAGGTTCCTGTGCTACTTTTGTCCGACTTTGATCCCACTTTAGCTCATTGAAAAGCATTGAAGTCAGATCATTGTCTTCACTGATCAGACTTTGGCATGCGACTTGTGCTCTGAGGATCTTGAAATTAAAAAAAAAAAACTGGCATGGGATCTCCCTCCAAGAGCATACCAGGCCCTTTGGTCTGGTACGGATTTTAAGGGGAACCCCCATGCCAAAAAAACAGCATGGGGTACCCCCCAAAATCCATATCAGACTCTTATCTGAGCATGCAGCCTGACAGGCCAGGAAAGGGGGTGGGGACGAGCGAGCGCCCCCCCCCCCCCCCCCCCC
>BLSH010033287.1:183289-200656 GCA_018402905.1 Glandirana rugosa
GTCCATAACATCGGTCCTGTGTCCCTTCTGTGTCCTGTATAAAATCCCTGTGTCCTGGCTACAATACCTGTGTTCTGGCTACAGTCTCTGTGTCCTGTATAAAATCCCTGTGTCCTGGCTACAATACCTGTGTTCTGGCTACAGTCTGTGTCCTGTATAAAATCCCTGTGTCTTAGCTACAATACCTGTGTTCTGGCTACAGTCTGTGTCCTGTATAAAATCCCTGTGTCCTGGCTACAATACCTGTGTTCTGGCTACAGTCTCTGTGTCCTGTATAAAATCCCTGTGTCCTGGCTACAATACCTGTGTTCTGGCTACAGTCTGTGTCCTGTATAAAATCCCTGTGTCTTAGCTACAATACCTGTGTTCTGGCTACAGTCTGTGTCCTGTATAAAATCCCTGTGTCCTGGCTACAATACCTGTGTTCTGGCTACAGTCTCTGTGTCCTGGCTACAATCTCTGAGTTCTGGCTACAATTCCTGTGTTCTGGCTACAATTCCTGTGTTCTGGTTGCTGCATTTGCCACCCTAGGCTTATACTCGGGTCAATAACTTTTCCCAGTTTTTTGTGGTAAAATTAGGTGCCTCGGCTTATACTCGAGTATATACGGTACATTTTATTTGTTTACAGCATTGCATGCAATTGTCAGTTAAAGTAACGCAGTGCCGTATCGAAAAAAATGGCCTGGTCATGAAGGGGGTACATCTTCCGGAGGTTTAGCGGTTAATAGGCTGTGTGGTTCGACCCTCGGCTTGGACCCCAAATTACTCCTGTTGGGACTGACGGACTATATTTCGGTCGTCATACTAAACTGTTCCTTCTTTTTCTACATTTTATGCCAGAGAGATTGTTTTAAAATGAAAGCCAACCTACCCCCGTACTTTGGCGTCTTGGCGTGCTGTTATTGATAAAGATTTACCGCTATATGTTACCTACGCAAATTCAATAAGCTATGGTACACCTGGATAGACTCCTGGGAATCAGGTTGATTTAATTATTTGATCCAGGAATTTATATTATTGTGTCATTCTTCTTTATGCGACTGCTTTTTCCGCCCTATATATTCTTCCATGTATATTACTTCCCCAGCCTTTATTTCACTTGCTTTTAAATATGCCTACCTACAGTTTTGTGTCTCAGCTTATGCTTTGAGGCTGGGTTCACACTGCTGCGGTGCACATTTTCTGGTAATCTAATACGATTGCGTTGCGAGTTTTTTTCAATTCAGATACAAGAGCGATTTCTACATGTGTTGGTGCGAATCTACTGCAAAGCTGTAGCTGGAGCTGGAGGGGGAAGCAATAGCAGTGATGTGAATGGGAGATTGTGTTTTCAATCTGTGTTCTATTATAGTCTATGGAGCTGAATTCGCAACGCACATCATCGCACACGGATCAAACTCACACAGGACCCTTTTTTTTTCATGGATTCGATTCGCAACGCATCAATGTGAACTGCCCTGATAGAACACTGTTATTGGAGATGACTTGCGAATTTAATCTATCGTAACGGCTTAAATTCGCAGTAGAGTTCGCAGCAGTGTGAACCCAGCCTGAATGTACGCTACACTAATTGGGTATTCCTCTCTCCAAAATGCTTTTGTACAGTAGCTGAGATTGTCTTTACCTGTACTTTCTATGTTGACCATTGTAGAGCAAAATGCTGCATCTCTTGTATCTGACTGCTTTTTTCCTCAATACATCACCTGCAACCCCCCTCTTACAGTTCAAATAGTTGTACAAATAGAATCTACTTTTTAAAATGTTAAGCTTCTCTAGACCCTTTCCCTCCTTACGGTTGCCACATCTGACTTTTATAGTGCCTGAGAATTACGACTCCTGTAGATAAAAATGCAAAAGCAGCACTTGTACAAGTAAGTGAAGGAGAAAAATAACAGCTTCATCTTGGACTCTCACGATGAGAAAACTGCCACATAAATTTAGATGATTATTATTTTGAAAAACATTTCAGAAAGAAATGGATTTTACCTTCACGGGCTCACTGTATCTTACTGTACCATGGTTTGAAATATCTGGAGGGTGACAAATTTCGGCATTGTCAATATATTTTCACAGATCTTGTTAACATCCTTGACCTGTGCTTAGTATTTTATTCCTGCTTCTTCAGTGTAACTTCATAGTCACACATTCTATGAAGGCAATATCTTTATTCCCTAAAAGGATCAGCATACATGTGAAAAATATATACCAAATCATTGCTGTAAATAATGTCTGCCTCTAAATGCCAGTGTATGTGCGCACATAGGCATTTACAGATGTTTAGAGGCAGGGGCGTTTAGGGGCAGAAATACGAACTTGCCAAAATTGGGTTCAGGAGAGGCACATAAGAAACATCCGACGAGTCTAAACGCTAGCGCTTGCATGTCGATAAATTCTAATAAATAAACGCCCAAATGCTTGACACGCCTGAACGTGTCTACGTTTGCATAAACACTTTTGAAAAATACAGCTTTAGGTGCCTTTTTTTTGTTCAAATGATTTTATTGGTACAGGAAGAAAAGGAGAACAAACAAGTACAGTAACAGTCTTAGACTACAAAATGAATAATATCATGCCAGATGCGTGGGGACGCAGCCCATATTAGTTTGATGTGAAAAATAATCATAACAGTTGATTAACATGCGATAGCTACTGCATAACTATACATGGGGATGTCGTTAATCCCAACTGCTCAGCTGGATCAAACAGGAGAAGAAGGGGGGGAGGATCACCCCTCATGGCGACTAAACACACTTGAATTGCTTTGTAATCAAACTGTCAAAAAACAACATATAACATTTGGGGTATGTAAGTAGGGGTATTGGGCTGGACAGTTTGGGGGAACAACGTAGGCTGTTTTTAGAAAGGATGAATGGAGTAAAGTTTGCGTGACGATAGGCATTGCTATTGTCTTATGCATGCTATCCTATGGACGGGCTGTCCCCATTTGGGGTAGTCCAGGTTAAGCTAAGGCTGCGTGATCTGAAGAAGGAGGAGGGTAGCAAGGAAGGAAAATAGAGCAAGAGGAGCTAGAGGGGAAGTGGGGAACTAGGGCAGGGGAATTAAGAGGGAAGGGGGCAGAGGGAGTGAAGAGGTCCCGGGGGTGAAGTATTGGAAAGGCTTAGGGATCATCATTCTGTGGTCCCTAGAGACATAAGTTTGGTCGAGATAGTGATACACCCATGGTTTCCATTTATATTTATACTCTTTAGGTGCCTTTTTAATGTTAATTTCTTCTGTCCGTAAAAGAGCCTAAGGTGCATATGGCCTAAATGGGAGTAGTTCGCTGATAAACAGCTGAATGGGAGAAACCTGTATTTTATAGAGTAGAGAAATTATGGAATTTTACATTGTTGCTTCCTCTGCTTTCAGGGGATTTTGTGCAAAGTGTTAATTACTTTCATTTAATGGTCAAACATTGAGACAGAGTTTCTGACTATTAATGTCTTTTCACAGACTGAAAAGCTTTTTCCAGCAGTGTCTAAATATTGAGGCTGTTTTTACTTTTTCTTTTTATGGTGGACTTTTTTTTTGATGGACATAGATGTTGTAGTATTGATCATTGGGTTCTAGCGCCACGTACAGGAGTGGGACACTAGGCAGAAAAAAACACAACACCGCCTATGGGCAGTCCCAGTTGGTATAAACCCCCTCTGCTATAGGCAAGCCAGTTATTTTGGCCTAGTGTTTCAGGAGTAAGACCTAGTTCCCTGCTGGGACCTGTGTTTTTTTCAGTAAGAGGGGCCCTTCCACGTGTACGCATCACACAGTCGGGCCATTCGATACTTTAGGTCTTGGCTTGAGGCATACTGGAGTGGGCTGTAGAGTTCACCAATTTGCTTGAATGCATTGCATTGTATTTTTGCCTGTGAGCCTGCTACCTTTGCCTCTGGTGGGCGGGGCTGCAGTGGGAGGTTGCCAGGTGGGCTGTGTGTCTGCCATCTTCCCTTGTATGCTGCCTTTCTGCTTAGCAGCTTGGCGCCCCTTCTCAGGGTGGGGCTATGGGGAGCAGATTCTGGAGTGGGCGGTGAGCCTGACATTTTGCTCTTGGGCATTTCCCTGGTTTCCCTCATTGGCTTTTGGCACACCTCTGACACACCCTTTGGTGCTAGGGGACCAGACGTACTGTGCCCCCTTTCCCTCTCATGTGGATACCAGGGTTGGCTGTTCCTGCGCTGCCAGTCTCTTCGCTGGCAGTGGGGAGGTTGGCTGTCTGTTGTGTGCTTGTGTGCACCAGACACTGTTCTGTCTTAGGTGCGGTGAGTGTCGATGGTTCCTAATGTGGGTAACCTTGGCTGGCCATCTAAATCAGACTTCTGATGGGGGCTCCTCCTATGGGATGGGGTTTTTTTTTTTGTTTTTTTGCATTCCTGCTCCCCGGTGCTATGTTGAGCCCTCAGTTTCCTCCACTGCAAGGATGCTGCAGCAGATGGACGCTGGGGATTGCACTCGCCCCTCTCTACTGGAAGCCCTGAGGTGGAGGTTCTTCAGGGTTGCTGAGGATATGCCGGGGATATGCACTAGTTCTTTTCGCTCATAGTAAGCCCTCCTTTCTCTAGGTGAGTTGCGCAACCAGGATACTGGTGGAGGAGTCTTCATCCTCGAGATTTAGCAGTCTGGTAGCTGGGATCTGTCTCCTCTGTTTATCCTCGAGCCTCACACAATCCTTTAAACTGCGGCCCTTGTGCCCCCAACTACTGTGAAACTTGTGAACTGTTGGTGTAGGCCTGTTAGTATGTCTGTGATGTGTCCTCGGATGTGGCGTTTTTGCTCTCTCTATCATGGCAGTAGTGTACGGCGTGTCTCTTGACCCTAGGGTCTGCGGACTAGTTGTCCTGACTGAACTGCCCTTTTCTTAGTGCTACCCTGGATGACTTCAACAAGAATCTTTCTACCTCTCTCCTGCAGTCTAAAAAGGGGCAGGAACTGTTACAATTTTTGGGTGGGGGGAGGGATTTCTTTGGTTCGTTAATCTGTGGACCTCTCTGCTCTCAAAGAGTGAGTCCACAAACTAATTTTGACTGACTTCAAGATGGGCTTTTGTTCCTGTCCACCAAAGAAATTCTTCCCTTTCAATCTTCATGTGTCCCTGTCTCACCTGTGTGCTCTACGGGGAGGTGCAGGATCTGCTGTTTACCCTCGTTCTAGATCCAGAGTGGATTCAAGGGTTTTACTCTATGATCATGGAAGGTGTTCATCTGGCCCTGGATCCCGAGGCCTCCCACTGCTTATGAAGGTGCAAAAGTTCAAGTTTTGTGATAGCCTTCCTTCGTCAGGAGTTATTTTCTAGCCTTCATAGACATTAAAGATGCTTCCCTCCTCTTTCACGTTTATGCAGTGCACCAACAGTGTTAATTTTGTCAACAAAAACATTTTCATCAAAAATGTTGTCAGTGCCCTTGTTTCAGTGATGAAAACAATACGAAAAAAGTACACCACATTTTCTTCCACTGACGGAAACTATTACTAAAATCAATTCTGTTTTTGTTAATGAACGAAAACGAAACGACAATGTGAGACATTGACGTTTACCCTTGTGAACTTCCGGGTTTCATGGAGCTCCACCTGCTTCTGCTTCGAGCAAGGAATGAGTCCATAGCGTGTTTCACTTAGTAGCACTGTGCAGCCAGCATTACAGGCCTCCAAGTCCTCAGACGACCATCCAGAGCAGCACTGTGCATTACATACCTCCCAACGAGAGTCCCACTCCCGGCAACGACTCTCCAGAGCAGAGAGCATTGTGTGTACATTACAATTACAGGCTTCCCCTATGACCACCGGCATCCAAAGCACTGTGCATTACAGGCTGTTCCTCATACCTGAGATGACCATCCAGCACTGTGCAGCAATACAGGCCTCTCAGAGTCAGACCGCTATCCCAGAGCACTGTGCAGCATTACAGGCCTCTCAGACCACCATCCAGAGCACTGTGCAGCATTACAGACCACCGTCCAGAGCACTATGCAACATTACAGGCCTTCTCAACCACTGTCCAGAGCACTGTGCAGCATTACAGGCCTCCTCAGACCACTATCCAGAGCACTGTGCAGCATTACAGACCTCATCAGACCACTGTCCAGAGCACTGTGCAGCATTACAGGCCTCCTCAGACCACTGTCCAGTGCACTATGCAGCATTACAGGCCTCCTCAGACCACCGTACAGAGCACTGTGCTGCATTACAGGCCTCCTTCGTTTTTGGGTATCTGGCTTTTGTTTCCCATCCCTCATTGAGGCTGTGCCTGTTAATGAACATAAGAACAAAACATTTTTTTTTTTTTTTTTTTTTTTTTTTTTACAGTTCAAATCCCTTTACGTGAGTTTATTGGCGGACACAGCACCCACCCCTCTAGTTTGTTCTTTTTTCATTTTACTGTTTTGTGACTAACTGGCCTATAGTAGAGAGGGTGTAAATACCAGCTGGGATGGACCATAGGCGGTGCAGTATTTTTAATTTGTTCTTTTTTTGCAATCTAGTGTCCTATTCCTGTAGGTGGCGTTAAAACCCAATGGTCAAGACCAGAAGAGCCGTGTCTGTCAATGAACTCAGAGAAAGGAATTTTACAAGAAATCCATTATTTCACCATACTAAATATAACATTCTAATATTATTGAAGAATAAGGCTGGGTTCACACTGGTGCGAATTGGATGCAGGTTTCCCCACATCCAATTCGCATGTCAGGAGACTGTGACTGGCTCTCAATGGAGCCAGTTCACACAGCTCCGGGATGGCTGCGGAGCAGTTTGCAGAAGAGTCCTGTGCATTTTCTGGTCCATTTCAGGTCTGAATTCAGCCAAAAATTCGGGCCTGATTTGTCAGTGAAACGGAGAACGGGGACGCACCGGACCCCTGCTGTGAGCGGCTCCACACACCAGTGTGAACCCAGCCTAAAGCCCCTCTCACACTGGGGGCGGTGGGGCATTAGCAGTAAATCCCCGCTAGTCACAGCGGGGATTTACCGCTGTTAGAGCGGCTGCGGGAGCGGTGAGCTTTTAACCCCCCACAAGGGATTAAAAGTGCCCGCTCTCTGCACTTCTGAGGCGGTGTGCAAATGCTTTGGAAGCGCTGCCCATTATTTTCAACGGGCAGGGGCGGTGGAGGAGGGGTATATTACCGCTCACCGCACTGCCCCAAAGATGCTGCTTGCAGGACTTTTTGTAACGTCCTGCAAGCGCACTGCCCCAGTGTAAAAGCACTCCGGCTTTCACATTGGGGTGGATAGGGAGTGACTTTTGAGGCTTTATTTTAGCTAAATAGCGCCTGTAAAGCACCTCCATGTGAAATGGGTCTTAAGGTAGTAAAAACCTTGACTTTTGGAAACTTCTTGTAGGGTAGGGTGAAATCATCAGGCCTTCTACCAGTATCCTGGAAAAGCTGAAGATCCCAAATCTTGCAAGAATATCCTCTGTACTGTATATATCTTTGGCTGCTTCCTGTAGGCGTTGATGATTTTGGGGAAATCTGGTGAAAACGGACCGCCTGAAAAACTGACATGAGGACCTGATCAGACCTTGCAGTCTTCCATATGAAGCCGCGGATGTCAGCATCTGATCCAATCCTGTCCGCAAAATCCAGACGGATGGTGGTCCTATTTTCCATCCGTCTGGCTGATTGGATGAAAATGGACAGGCGGTCCGTTTTCACCCGATTTCCCCATAGAGGAGAGTGAGACTGTGTACTTGTCCGCTCTGCACAGCAGAGCGGACAGGACCTGTCATCTGCCAGCTCAGCAGGGATCAGTGGTGAGCAAGTGCATTCCATTAGATGGAGACGCCCGTGTGAAAGGGGCTTTATTGCTGCCAATTACATGAAAGCCCCCTAGAATGTACTCCTGCACAGTACAGGAACTCATGCTAGGTCGGCTTTTGCTATCCTTATTAACCACTCTGCTTACTGGGCTCTTTCACCCCTTTCCTGCCCAGGCCAATTTTCAGCTTTCAGTGCTGTTGCACTTTGAATGACAACAGCACTGCAACACCCATAATTTTTTTTTTTTTTTTTGTTTTTTTCACACAAATAGAGCTTTCTTTTGGTGTTATTTAACCACTTCAGCCCCAGAAGGATTTCCCACATTAGGACCAGAGCAATTTTGCGATTCGGCACAGCGTCGCTTTAACTGATAATTGCATGGTCCTTTTCCCCCCCCCACAAATAGAGCTTTCTTTTGATCACCTCTGCGTCATTTCTGATCACTGCTATAAACAAAAAAAGAGCGACAATTTTGCAAACAAAACAATATTTCTTTTTGCTAAAGTACATATACAAAAAAAAATATATAAAAAAAAGAATGTATTCATCAGTTTTGGCCGATTTTATATTCTTCCTCATATTTTTGATAAAACAAAAATCGCAATTGGCGTTTATTGATTGGTTTGCGAAAAACTTGCCAAGTTTACAAACCATGAGAATAAATTTCTAGCGTTTTTACAATTTGTTTTTTTTTTTTACTAGTAATGGTGGCGATCTGTGATTTTTAGCTGGACTGTGATATTGGGGCGGACATGTCAGACATTTTTGACACTTTTTTGGGACCAATGACATTTTATACAGGGATCAGAAATTTAAATATCCACTGATTACTGTGTAAATGTCATTGGGAGTGAAGGGGTTAACCTGCAGGGGGCGATCTAGGGGTTAACTGTGTTCCCTAGGGGTGTTCTAACTGAAAGGGGGCTGGGCTACCAGGGGCATAAGAGATTGAACTGATCCCAGTGACAGGGATCAGTAGATCTCTTAAATGCCCACTGACAGAGCGGGGAACCGCCGTGTTTACATGGGCGGCTCCCCGTTCTCCCTCTCTGCTAGGCAGTCGGTGCACTCCCGATACAGCGCACGGGTGAGCCACCGTTTATAAACAGCGATTCGTGGGACAGCGCCACATTGCGGCAGTAAATGTACGTGAGCCAGTCGGGAACCGGTTAATCACATTGTATTATTTACAAACGAAAAAAAGACCAAAAATTTTGAAAAATAAATGTTTTTTTTTTAACTTAGTTTCTATTATACAATTTTGCAAACAGGTAGTTTTTCTCCTTCACTTATGTGTGCAGAAGAGTCTGCACTGATAGGCGGAACTGATGAGGCGGCACTGGTGGGCTCTGATGAGGAGGCACTGATATGCGGCGCTGATGAGCAACGATTGAATGCACTGATAGGCACTGTTGATAATCAGTGTAGATGTCCCCTTTTACACTTTGCAGTTACCGGCTCTCCTCTCCTCACTCTGTGACAGTGTATTTACATCATGATCAGCTGTAACTGGACACAGCTGATCACGTGGTAAAGAGCTGCTGGGATGGGCTCTTTACCCTGATCACAGAGCACGCCATAGCGGGAGCGGTGGGGGCGCCCTCCCAGATCTGGACAACCATGTTGTAGCAATCATTCAGCTATAACGTGGTCGGCAAGTGGTTAATTATATTTACTTTACAGTCTTGCAGCTTTCATTTTTCTATTCTTTTCTCACATTTGTCCTTCAATTATTTTAAAGCGGTTGTATCCCCCTTAGGAAAAAAAAAAACACCTGCAAGGCTAAGGCATAATGAGCTAGTATGCATCGCACACAAGCTCATTATTAAATACCAGAGTACGAAACTGACAGGGCCGCAGGGTCCCAAAAGAGGGAGCTGCCATCTTCTGTCGGTGGATCCTTCCGCGCTGTGAGGAGCCGGAGCCGCGAGACGTCACTCCCGTGAGCCTATCTTTCCGGCAGACTTCGGGCCTTCACCGGAACGTCACGGCGCATGCTTGCAGGTGGAATATCTACTAAACCATACAGGTTTAGGAGATATTCATTTTACCTACAGGTAAGCCTTATTATAGGCTCATCTGAAGGTAACAATCATTTTTTGGGGATACAACCGCTTTAAGTAGAGCCAAGTGCAAGTCATTTACCGCCCAAGTACTTTACCAAGTACCGCTGAGCATATACATGCCACTGTTGAGGACAACTGCTCAGTAGAGTTTCAGTTTTCCTTGCATTTAAAGAGTAGGGATGAGATGAGACGTGTTTGTACGCGAGTCTGAACCCGTCTGAGCTATCCCATCAGAAAACTGTTAAAGCATTCAGTCAACTATTGGTGGCATAGGCAGTGGAGAATACCAGCGCCACTTATGATTGGCTGCCCACTTTCACAGCTTTCTGGTGGGATAGCTCACAAACTCGTGTCTGAAAACAACTGAGCTCATTCCTATTGAGGAGATGCGAGTCGTATGTTTAAAGGAACGTCATCTTTCTCTCTCTGCTTATTGTATGTAGTTCAAACAATCCATCTACACTGTAATGCAGGCATTCATCTTCTCACAGCATCTCCTCCCTGGGTCATATTTTCACCTAGGTGTTTTCAAAAAGAATACAGCAGACATAAATAAGGTTTTTCAGGGATGTTAAGGAAGCTCTGTGCCACATATATAATCTCCTTCATGCCTTAGTAGTGCCACAAGCAATGCCATGTAGCTTGCACAGAAGGTTACAAATGTTCTTTGTCTCTACAGTTTAAATGTTTGAGAAGCTACTGATCTTGTTTTTATTGTCTGGATGAAATTGACCTCTGGACATTGCTGCTATATTGGCTTTGCTCCCCTGACAGCAATCCAGTCAGGTAATAAACACAGAGCAGAAAGGAGCTGTATACCATTTATATGAAGTGGTGTTTAGATGGACAAGGGACTTGTTGTGGTCCCTTCATCAGATTCAGTTGCCCTTAGCAATTGGTTTCTAACTTGTGCTAGAAAAAAAACAAAACAAAAAAACAGTACGAATGTTTGTTTCTGGAACAACTTTATTTATAAAGTTATTTCTAATATTATATTCAGGGCTAGGCAGACTCCTGGAGCCTTTCACTAATGACACCACCTCAAACTTTTTCTTTCCTTGAAATAATTTTTTCTTCATAAAAAGACACTCCCCACCTCACCCCCAGCTTAGAGGAGAGAACATTAATGGTCTAATCAGTGTACTGCTGCTTTTCTGTTTTCTGTTGTTCACTAAAATGTCTTCACTTTTTAAAGTGATTGTAAAGTCTTGTTTTTTTTTTTTTTTTTTAAATAACAAACCTGTTATACTTACTTCCTCTGTGCAGTTGGTTTTGCACAGAGCAGCCCGGATCCTCCTTTTCTCGGGTCCCCTCTTTGCTGCTCCTGGCCCCTCTCTCCTATCGAGTGCCTCCACAGCCAGCAGCTTTCTATGGGGGCACCCAAGCCGAGTCACAGCTCTGTGTGTCCATTCAGACACGGAGCCCCGGGCCTCTCTCCCCTGATTGGCTGACCGACTTTGACAGCCACGGGAGCCAATGGTGTCTTTGCTGTGTCTCAGCCAATTAGGAGGAGTGTCCTGGGTGGCTTAGACATTCGTGGACATCGCTGGAGAGAGAAGGAGCTCAGGTAAGTAATTAGAGGGTGCTGGGGAGGCTGCTATACACAGAAAGTTGTTTATCTTAATGAATAGAATGCATTAAGATAAAAAAAAAAAACAACTTCTGGCTTTACAACTTTAAGGATTGCACAAGAGAACCACAGTGTGCTTTTATCTGTTTTAGAGGTCGACTGATATATCGTTCGATATTTGGCCTTTTTTTAAGAAATCGGCATCGGCCAATTATTATGCAAATTAGGCCGATTAACACAGCGGTGCGGCTGCTACACTATACCTGGCTCGCGATCGTTCTGGCCCGCGGAGATGAGTGAGGATAAGTATCCTGACTGTCCGCGGAGATAAGAGTGGATAAGAGCGCAAAGAGGCTGTGTTTCCTGAACTACAACCTGAAGGATGGAGACGGGTGAAGAAGAGAATCAGGGAATGGAACTGGAGCTAAAAGCCTAAGGCCTCATTTGCACTGCTGCTGGTAAACTGACGTTTAGAGGCATTTGGGCATTTTTTTGCAGCTGCCCTTGAACCTTCCTCTGTTATTTTATCAGTACATTTACACAGAGTCGTTTAAGGTCATTTCCAGGCAGTTGAGTTTACAGGCTTTTTTTGTAATGCAAAAAAATGGGTTCAGCCGCCAGTTCAGAGGAATTTGAAACACCAAACAGCTTGTAAACAAGCCTAAACATGGTAACTCACATCTAGCAGTGTTTCATTTACAGGTGTTTTCATTACAGGTGTTTTCATTACAGGTGTTTTCATTACAGGTGTTTTCATTTACAAAAAAAAATGTTTTTTTTTTCCTTCAAAAACGCTCCTAGACGCGAACGTGGCAAAACGCGGCATGCAAAATGTGGCAAAACGGATGATTTAGACGCCGGTTTCTAACTGTCAAGATAAAATGTTCAGGGGAGGTTGAAACAGTGTCCCGTGTAAATGGAGCCTAGGGTCTGGCTCACACTTGAAGCGGCGCGACTTGCTGGGCGAATCGAGTCGCCCCGAAAATAGTGCAGGAACTTTTTTTCTAAGACGGAGCGAATCGACTCGCTCCTATTAGAACAGTTCCATTGCACTGCATTGAGGTGACTTGTCAGGCGACTCAAGTCGCCTGACAAGTCGCCTAGGTGTGAACCGGCCCTAAAACTGAAGATAATATGCACTTTTGTATTGTTTACAAACTTACCTCAGTAATGGTCATTATCTATTGCTGTTGATTACGTTGATTTCTTTCAAAAGTTTTGATTACCTCACCTGTTTTTGCGTATTTTTAAGATACATCGTTTTTTATCTAAATTACATACAAGTGCACTGATTGGAGGCTTGTTGTGTACTTCTGTTGTTTTATAAATGCTTACTTTAAAGCGGAGTTCCATCCAAAAGTGGAACTCTTGCTTTAAGGGAAGGTGAACATGCAACAATTGGCATGTTTTCACAGGGTCCCAGGTCCACTTCCTCTCCTAGAGCCACGGCTCTGGAAGGAAGTTCACCTCCTCCATCCCCCTCTCGGCAATCTTCTGGGACAAGTCACAGGTCCCAGAAGATACGCTGAGCCATTCACAAGGCATAGTGAGACTCGCACATGCGCAGTGCGCGCTTTGCAGCCAAAGCCGGATGCTCACATTTGTGATGCCGGCGCCGCTGAGGGGTGAGGAAGAAGAGCAAGCCCTCGGGCGGCCACATCGCAGGAGCCAGGGACAGGCTCCTTCTGGTAGCTGCTGACTTTTGACTGGGTGGAACTACGCTTTAAGCAATTTTCTGTATAGCTTCCTATTATTTTAACGTATTATTGAAGGGGAAAAAGAAAAAGAAAAATCGGCATAAAATGTCGGCAGCAAAAATTGGCATCATATATCGGCCATCGGCTGCCCCGATTTCTAAATAGCGGCATCGGCCAGAGAAAATCCCATATCAGTCAACCTCTAATCTCTTTGAATTTCCTCTTTTGTACAGTGCTAGGCAGCCATACATACTTTCTGTATTCATTGCTGCAATGTTTGATGTAGTCATTTTCTAAATTGCTCTTATTTGCTGCATTTTTGTAAAAAAGCTCAGAAAATTCACTATTACTGTTCTGGTATTTGACATACATTGAGCTGTGTTTTTTAATGGCTATCATTTGTGTCTCTGGAGGAAAGCTAAAGATATTGATTATTACTATACCTGACTTTTCTGGATGTGATTACAGTGCCAAGGCTTTCTTTTTTGCTGAAAATAGCTATGAGTTTCAGTCAGTGCTCTGAACTCAGTCTGGGCCTGTTTTTCAACTAGAATTTTAATTGTGTGATTTGTAGCATGAGCTCCAGAGCTGTTCAGAGTTAAAGTGTTACTAAACCCACAACAGTCAAATCTGTCTGTATATGCGGTAAAGCATGCTTGTTATACTCACTGTGGAACCTAAGGGTTTAATTCTCTGCATTGTGTAAAAAGGTTGTTTAATCCCGTCTTCTCTGATCCTCTCCTTCCGCAGTCCCCAATTTTTTTCTTCAGAATACAGAGCCTTCGGGACACTCTGCACATGCTCAGTTTGGTGTGTATTGCTAGAGAATTTTTTTTTTTTTTGGGAGGGTGCATGTGATCAGCACAGCCCAGACAGAGGGTCAGGGGTCCTGCAGCTTCATAGGACAGTCAGAGGAGAATGAAAACTCCTCTTACAAGCTTTAACCAGTACTCGGCCGGACACTAATTGAAGTCGCAAGACTGCTATACATTGCTGAAGAGAAAAGTTATTTAGTGGTTTATAGTTACTAAACTAATTGCATTTCCATGTTCGGTGTACTGTGGGAGAACAGATATAGTGAATGCAGAGTCCTGGGTTTAGTAACACTTTAAAGCGAAGCTAAGCGCATCATTTTAACTTTTTTTTTTTAGAAAAACAGTTACATTCAAGGCATGCTGTCACATTTACTTGTGCTCTCAATCAAACTGACAAATCATCAAGTAGTTGGAGTCAACATATGCAGCACTATGGCAACTGCAGATGAAACGGGTGGGTTTACAAAAGGGTAATAGATTGTGCACTTTGCAAGTGCATTTGATCCAGAGCTTAGTAAATGAGATGCTCTGCTGACTTCCATCATCCAACCATATGTAAGCAAAAATGCTCTTTTTTTATTTTCCTTGCAAGTGATTGGTATTCTTTGCAATCTGAAGGTTCACCTCATTTAGGCTGCATTCACATCTTGGCGTTGGGAATCGTGGGCAGATTTGGTGTGAATGACAAATCAAAGAACGCACATTTCAGATGCCATTCATTTGAATAGCACCTAAAGTCGTGGTGCGGTTCTGTATCGCGCAGCAACCCACATCACGTGAAGCTTGTCACCCCAAAAAAAGTTCAGGAGCTACATGCTTTACGCAATGTGGATTGCTGCGATTGCATGGCAATTTATTGAGTGGCAATCACAGCAGAACCGCACAGCGATTTTAGGTGCCATTTAAATGAATGGCATTTCAAATGTGCACTCTATGATTTGTCATTTACACCTCGGCGCTGTGAAATCCAAATCTGTCCTTAATTCAAAACGCTGAGGTGTGAATGTAGCCTTACTAAATTCTGTAGCAACTGCACTTTAACCTCCCTGGCGGTATTCCCGAGTGTGGCTCGGGGTGGAATTTCAGTACCATTAGCGGTAACCCTGAGCCACACTCGGGATTGCATCGCTGGATCCTGTAAGAGGTTACTTACCTTGTCCCCGGGATCCCGCGATGTATTCCCGCAGTGTACGGCGGCCGGATCTTCCTCCCGATGCTCTGTGAGCCCTGGCTTCCGTTCCCTGCGAGTGACGCGATGCAGGGGGCGGAACCGGCGGCAAATTCAAAAAGTATAAAACACAAACACACTGATACATTGTAATCCTATTGGATTACATTACTAAATAAAATAAATTGACCTAGGTTTGCCCCCCAGTGCTTTCTCCAGTGCCCTTGCCTGCAGTTTTACTGTACTTTGTGTCTGGAAACTGCAGAACGACCATGGCATCAAAAAAGCGCGCCTCCACCTCAAAAGCGGTATATGACCTGCTGGAAAACAGCAACAGCGATACAGAATCGCTTGCAGAATTGACTGATAGCGATTTGTGGGGAAGTTTGTCATCAGACACAGAAAGCGATTTCAGCGATGATCCTGCGACTGTGCCCAGCGATGTGCGGACTTGGTGCTCGATTGACTGTAGTACGGAGCACGTATCGCCCCCAAGATTCCTCTTCACTGGAGCACCTGGCATCAAAGTGGATGTTGAGGATGAAAACCCCTTAGCATACCTCCAACTCTTTTTGACCGATGAGGTTATTGAAAAAATTGTTATGGAGACAAATCGGTACCAGGAGCAACAAGCTGCTACGCATCAGAGGTTTTCAAGGAGCAGAAAGTGGGAACCCGTGACAAAAGAGGACATCTGGAAGTTTCTTGGCCTAATCATTCTTCAGAGAGTGGTGGGGAAACCCCTGCAGAAGTGGTACTGGACAACCAACAAATTACTAGCCACTCCTTTTTTTGGCACGGTCATGTCAGAGTACAAATTTTCTCTGATAATGAAATATTTGCACTTTGCAAATAATGAAGAATTTGATGAGACTTCTCATCCAGCTCCAAAACTCAAAAAGATTTGGGAGGTTTATCAAATTTTGAAAAATTTCCAGCAGACCTATGTACCCAACAGAGACATTAGTATTGACGAAAGTCTGATGGCCTACAAAGGAAGACTCAGCTGGATACAGTATATGGCATCTAAGAGAGCACGATTTGGAATAAAATCATTCATGTTATGTGAATCAAGCTCTGGTTACATATGGAATTCGGTCCTATACACCGGGAAAGGAACCAAATTCAACGAACAATTCAGAAATTATGGAATGGCTACCGCTTCGGTTCTTACTTTGATTGAGCCATTGCTGAATCAGGGCTACTGTGTAACCACTGACAATTTTTATACTTCTCCAGAACTTTATGAGTTCCTTGTACACAACAAGACAGATGATTATGGGACCGTTCGGGCTAACCGGCGTGACATGCCGCCAACCTTTGGCAATAAAAAGCTCAAGGCAGGAGAAATAGTTGCCTGGCAAATAGGCAAAATGATGGCACTGAGATGGCGTGACAAAAAAGATGTGTGCCTTATGAGTACGATTCACAACCACTACTGTCAAGGTATACACAAAAGGTGGTAAAGACGCAATGAAACCACAAGTGGTGATGGATTACAACAACACAATGGGAGGTGTGGACAGATCTGACCAGGCCATGACATTCTATCCAGCGATGAGAAAACAACAAAAAAAAATTACAAAAAAATATTCAGGCATCTTCTTGAACAGTGTTTGTGGAAGGCATTCATTCTGCTGCTCTAAGCGTGACAACGCTGGAAGGAAAATACGAAAAGAAACCTGCTTCTATTGTCCCGAATGTGACGTTGGACTTTGTGCTGTATCATGTTTTAAAATTTTCCATACCCGGGACATTTACTGAAGCAATATGACTACTAATATTGCATCCTTGTTTGACCAAAAAAAATGTCAGTGTTTTTGATTATATTATTTACTAAAATTAAATAAAAAGTATTATTATTATATTATTATTTGTTATTATTTATTGTTTTTTTTTTACCCGAGATGTCTACTAGACTGTTGTTTGGACAGATTTAAGTGAGTTATTCCTAAGAATTACAAGCCTAAAATATAAAACGCCAAATTTCCATGCAAAATAATGGTACCGCTTTCAGCACCAAAAATCTGAAATAATCATCCCGCCAGGGAGGTTAAAGTGCATAGTCTGTTTGCCTTTAGTAAATCCACTCCAATACTGAAATCTTCTTTGGCTGTAAAGGCTAGGAGGGTTAAGTTCCCATTTAAGCTGACCATATACTGATCAAAATTTGGCTGGCCCAGAAGACAACTGACTTCTGTCAAAGAGACATGTTGAAAAAGATTTGGGGGGGATTTGTAGGGGAATATTCCTCCGTCCATCTAAGGCTACTTTCACACTGAGGCGCTTTATAGGCGCTATT
>BLSH010033287.1:200666-244321 GCA_018402905.1 Glandirana rugosa
GGCGGGGATTTGTAGGGGAATATTCCTCCGTCCATCTACGGCTACTTTCACACATATGTAGCTAAAAGTAGCACCTA
This sequence comes from Glandirana rugosa, assembly GCA_018402905.1. NCBI lineage: Eukaryota > Metazoa > Chordata > Amphibia > Anura > Ranidae > Glandirana > Glandirana rugosa. Next base: position 200,744 of record BLSH010033287.1, read on the forward strand.
TAAACCGCCTCAAAAATCCACCCCAATGTGAAAGCCTGAGCGCGTTCACACTGGGGCGGTGCGCTTGTAGGACGTAACAAGCATCTTTGGGGCGGTGAGGTGAGCAGGGTATATACCGCTCGGCTCACTGCTCACTTTGACTGATCAAAATTTGGCTGGTCCAGAAGACAATTGCCTAATTGACTTCTGTCAAAGAGACATGTTGAAAAAGATTTGGGGGGGATTTGTAGGGGAATATTCCTCCGTCCATCTAAGGCTACTTTCACACTGAGGCGCTTTATAGGCGCTATTTAGCTAAAAATAGCGCCTGTAAGCCGCCTCAAAAACCCACCCCAATTTGAAAGCCTGAGCGCTTTCACACTGGGGCGGTACGCTTGCAGGACGTTACAAGCATCTTTGGGGCGGTGAGGTGAGCAGTGTATATACCGCTCTTCTACCTCCCCTGCCATTGAAATGAATGGCAAGCGCTTCCAAAGTGGCTGAACACCGCCTCGGAAGTGCGGAGCGCCAGCACTTTTAACCCCTTGAGCGCCGCCCTCCCAACTGAATATCGGAGCCATATCGCTGGTAAAACTCCGCTAAAACTAGCGGGGTTTTGCCACGGCTACAGTGTGAAAGTAGCCTTAGTGTCCAGGCAGCTTTACTCCTTTTACTTTACATTTGTTTGGGTTCAGGAGTTCACTTGTCTGTTATTCTCCTTGGTTTTTTTGAGTACAAATTTAACAGTAGTATTCAAGGTTGTTTGAACTGTAGCAACTGTTACCTACATGGGTTTTCTGGTAGTTCAGTGGTTGTCACTGTTGTGCATGGATCCACAGTGTTTGTAGGCATCATTCATAACTAAATTGTAAAAAAATGATTACTACAATGTATGTTGATTCGTTTTTTCATACACACCAAAGGAGTTTCCTTTGATCTGTGTACCGCGCTCACTGTGTTGGGGGGGGCCAGGGAGCGGGTGCGGCGGCTTCGATTGCCACCGGCTACCCACGATGCCCCCCCCGGAGTGAAGGAACGGAGGTCCGTGTAAGTAAACACGGACCTCCACTCTGTGTGAGGGGGAAGGGCTGTGATCACAGCCTTCCTGTATACGAAGGCTGTGACCACTTCCCTTCCCCAGCTAGGGCAGTCCCCCTACAGTTAGAACACGCCCAGGGAACATAGTTAACCCTTAGACTGCCCCCTGCAGGTTAACCCCTTCACTGCCAATGGCATTTACACAGTAATCAGTGCATTTTTATAGCACTGATCGCTGTATAAATGCCAATGGTCCCAAAAAAGTGTCAAAATGTTCCGACATGCCTGCTAAAATATCGCAGTACCGCTAAAAAACGCAGATCGCCGCCATTACTAGTAAAAAAAATAAAATAAATAAAAACCCCAAAAATGAATTCTCATCATCCGTAAACACGACCACTTTTGCGCAAACCAATCAATAAACGCCGATTGCGATTTTTTTTATTGCAAATATGAGGACGAATATAAATCGGCCAAAAACGGTGAAAAAAAATGTTTTTTTTTATATTTTTTTTTTGGATTTGTATTTGAGCAAAAAGTAAGAAATTTTGGTTTTTTTGCAAAATTGTCGCTCTTCTTTTGTTTATAGCGGCGATCAGAAATGACGCAGATGGGATCAAATACCACCAAAAGAAAGCTCTATTTGTGGGAAAAAAAGGACGCAAATTTCGTTTGGGTACAACGTCGCACGACCGCGCAATTTTCAGTTAAAGCGACGCAGTGCCGAATCGCAAAAAAGGGCTCCGGTCCTAAAGCTTGAAATCCTTCTGGGGCTGAAGTGGTTAAAGACAATATCTAGGCTCCCCCAAAAAATGAAAAGTCAGCAGCTACAAATATGGATGACAGGTCCGTGTCGGCTCTGCTGACGCAGAATAGACAGAGACACAGCCTGCTGTTCTCTATGTTCTGTCAAATTGAAAGGGAGTGCCTGTACATTTCCATCCAACTGTCATATGATCCGATCTGCCAGGTGGATGCCATCCATCTGCTTTAGCGGACAGGATCAGACGCATGTCTGTTGGCATCCGCCGCTCCATAGAGAGTAATGGATAGTCCGAACGGGTCTGCCTGAAAAACTGACAGGCGGACCCTATTACTATTAGTGGGAAGGGGGCCTAATACTTTAGTCAAAGTAAAAAAGCATTAGGCATTGTTTGTATCAGGTTAGTGGGTTATGCTGCTGCCTTCAGGAGGTTGGACACTGGCAAACAAAGCTGTAAGACAGCATAGTATAATCCTTCTCACTCCCAACATACTCTATTTATTTTTTATTTGATTTGCTGGTAGCCCAGAAGAATGTTGTGTTTACAACAGAGAAAAGCAAATACATTTCTTTAACCACTTAATAACCTGCCCATAGCCGAATGAAGGCCAGTCCAGGGGACCCGGCGCATCACGGATCGCAGTGAATGGCCGCTGTGAGCGGCCTTTTACCACGCGATCGCTCCGTCAAACGCCGGCTTTTCTCTCCCCTCTCCGCACCGATCGTTACATTATGAGGGGGGGGGGACGTGCTGCAGCACTGCGGGCGATGTGTAGCGCCCACAGCGCTGCTAAGTGAGAGATTGCAACCCCCACCATCCATCCAGCCTCACCAATCACCCAGCCATCCTCACCCCATCCATGCTCACCCACCCAGCCATCCTCACCCCATCCATGCTCAGCCACCTATCCACCCATGCTCACCCATCCAGCCATCCATGCTCACCCACCCAGCCGTGCTCACCCATCCATCTATGCTCACCCATCCATCCATCCATGCTCACCCAGCCATCCATCCATGCTCACCCACCCAGCCATGCTCACCCATCAATCCATATTCACCCACCCAGCCGTGCTCATCCATCCATGCTCAGTCATCCCCATCCATGCTCATCCATACCCATCCGTGCTCAGTCATCATCCGTGCTCATCCATCCCCATCCGTGCTCATCCATCCTCTTCCATGCTCAATCATCCCCATCCGTGCTCATCCAGCCTCTTTCGTGCTCAGTCATCCCATCCGTGCTCATCCATCCCCATCCGTGCTCATCCATCTCATCCATCCCCATCCGTGCTCAGTCATCCCCATCCATGCTTATCTACCCCGATCCACGGCTCATCCATCCCCATCCATGGCTCATTTGTGCCTCATTCATGCTCATCCATACCACATCAGTTCTCCTCCTTGACACATCCATGCCACTACAGTGCCCATCTGTGCCACTACAGTGCCCATCTGTGCCACTACAGTGCCCATCCGTGCCACTACACTGCCCATCCATTCCACTACAGTGCCCATCCGTGCCACTACACTGCTCATCCGTGCCACTACACTGCCTATCCGTGCCACTACAGTGCCTATCCATGCCACCACAGTGCCTCACAATAGTGTAAAAGATAGTCAAATTAGATTTGAAATGTATGCCCCTAGAACACCTGACGGTACTCCCTGCATGTTGAGCCTCTGTATGTGGCCAGGCTGTGTAAAAGTGTCACATGTGGTATCACCATACTCGGGAGGAGTAGCAGAATATATTTTGGGGTGTCATTTTTGCTAGGTACATGCTATGTGTTAGAAATATTGTATAAATGGACAACTTTGTGTAAAAAAAAAAAATGTGTTTTCATTTTCTTTCCACATTTTCCAAAAACTTGTGGAAAAAATGACATGTTATGTCTCCTAGAATATACATTGGGGTGTTTACTTTCTAAAATGGGGTCATTTTTGGTGTTCCAGGACCTTCAAAAGTGCAAGAGGTAGTCAAAAAATTATATGTATAACTCATGCTCCTAGAACGCTTGATGGTGCTCCCTGCATGTTGGGCCTCTGTATGTGGCCAGGCTGTGTAAAAGTCTCACACGTGGTATCGCCGTACTCAGGAGGAGTAGTAGAATGTGTTTTGGGGTGCAATTTGTGGTATGCTTATGCTGGGTGTGAGAAATAACCTGTTAACCTATGACAATTTTGTGGGAAAAAAAAGAAGAAAAAATCTTCATTTTGCAAAGAATTGTGGGAAAAAATTCACCATGTCTCTTACTAAATACCTTGGAGTGTCTACTTTCCAAAAAGGGGTAATTTGGGGGGTATTTGTACTTTCCTGGCTTGTTAGGGTCTCAAGAATTGAGATAGGCCGTCAGTACATCAGGTGTGATCAATATTCAGTGATTGGCACCATAGCTTGTAAGACTCTATAACCTTCACAAAGACCAAATAATATACACTAATTTGGGTTATTTTTACCAAAGATATGTAGCAGTATAAATTTTGGCCAAAATGTATGAAGAAAAATTACTAATTTGCTAAAATTTGAACAGAAAGGAAGAAAAATTCATTTTTTACAAAATTTTCATTTTTTTAAATTATAGCGCAAAAAATAAAAAACCCAGTGGTGATTAAATACCACCAAAGGAATGCTCTATTTGTGTTAAAAAAGGACGCAAATTTCATATGGGTACAATGTTGCATGACTGAGTAATTGTCTTTCAAAATGTGAGAGCACTGAAAGCTGAAAATTGGTCTGCTTGTTAAGGGGGTTTAAGTGCCCAGTGGTCAAGTGGTTAAAAAAAAAATAGAAAATTAAAAAAATATATAGCATATACAATATCTAAAAAAAAAAGCCATATTGTAAATTATTGGTCTTAAAAAAAACAACCATTTTTGTTAAACTGCAGTTCTGTAATCTTCTGTAAAATTCAGTGCAATATGCTCCCTAGAAGTAATCACTTTTAAAGGGATGCAGACACACAGCAACTTTTCTAATCAGAGCATTGCAAAAAACGAATCAACTGATTAGAATGAATTGGTCACTGCCATTTAGAATCAGCCTGCACAGGACATGGTGTAACAAGGGTCTCTTCCTTCAGAGCAGAAGCAGGTAGGAATCTGCTACAAAGTTTGTTAAATCCTCGCAATGTACATTGATCACCCAGAAGGTGGAGTTTGGTTTCGTTCACATACTGTAGGGCAAACAGTACAACATGCCCATGCAGGGCTGTGTTTTCTCGCACCAGTATACACCGATGTTGCACATTTCTGTGCAGGAAGTGTGCTAGTACTATACAGTGGCTGAGCCTGTGCAGTCTCTGTATTCCTATAGAAATGCATTTCTGATGATATGGAGTGCATTAGTGCATATGGAATGGATAGTTTGCACACCTGGAAAGGCACCATCAGTGCTGAAAGATATATTCAGGTTTTAGAGCAGCATATGCTCCCATACAGATGTTGTTGTTTTTTTCAAGGACGGCCTTGCATATTTCTAAATCACATACTGCATCTATGACAACAGCATTACTTAGTAGTAGAAGAATCCGGGTGCTTAACTGACCTCCCTGCAGTCTAGACCTTTCACCAACTAAATGTATGTGGCGCATCTTGAAACTAGGGATGCACCGAAATTTCGGCAGCCGAAAATTATCGGCATTTTCAGCCAAAAACTGTGTTTTTGGATTCGGCTGAAAGAAAAAAAAAAAAAACAATACCGAAAGGCAGTGGGGTTCACCCCCAGGTCCCGCCCATTGTGGGGGGTGTGTGGCGTGTTATGCAGGAGATGAGAAGATTAACATTGCACAGATAACGCGGCTCTTACAAGCCACTCTGAGTATGAAACTGTCATGTATTTACACTGCAAGCAGAGAGAGAAACACAAACTGTCAGATCTCGGCCCTGATGTAGGAGGTGGGCGGGACTGAACAGCTAGCAAACACCAGCGAATGGGATAGGGGCTGGGCGGGTGTTAGCTGTTCGGTCCCGCCCACCTCTGACATCAGTATGAAGATCTGACAGCTTTCTCTCTGCTTGCAGTGTAAATACATGACAGTTTCATGCACAGAGCGGCTTGTAAGAGTCGCGCTATCTGTGCAATGTTAATCTTCTCATCTCTTTTATCAGAGCCATCCAGTGCCACCTGTCAGTGCCAACCAGGGCCACCTGCCAGTGACATCCAGTGCCACCTGCCAGTGCCAGTCAGTGCTACCTGCCAGTACCATCCAGTGGCATCTGTCAGTGCCATCCAGTGCCACCAATCAGTGCCACCTGCCAGTGACATCTGTCAGTGCCATCTGCCAGTGCCATCTCAGTGCCAGCCAGTGCCACCTGCCAGTGCCATTCAATGTCCCTGCCAGTGCCATCCAGTTCCACCTGCCAGTCCCGGCATTCGGCTTAATGCATTTTCGGTTTCGACACCAAAATTTCCATTCGGTGCACCACTACTTGAAATGAAAAATACGACAGACGACCCAGAATCCTATATCTGGCAAGAATGGGACAGCATTCTTCTCCCAAAACTCCAGCAATTGGTCTCCTCAGTTTCCAGATGTTTACAGAGTGTTGGTATAAGAGGGCATGCTACACCATGGTAAACATGGCCCTCTCCCAACTATTTTGAGACATATTGTTGCCATCAATTTAAAAATGACCTTATTTTCTTCTTAAAATGGTACATTTTCTCAGTTTACCACACATTGATAAATTCTCTATATTGTATTGTGAATAAAAAATGGGTTTATGAGATTTGCAAATAATTGCATTGTTTTTATGTAAATTTTACACAGTGTCCCAACTTTTTTGAAATTGGGGTTGCAATAAAGCACTGGCAATTGCTCTAGATAATACCCCAGTGTTTAAGGATCCCATAGATTCTTTCCAAAACATTGTTTTTTCAGGCAGACACTACATTGTTACCTGCTATGACCTTAATGCTGATCTGTCAAACATTACAGGATGAATTCGACTCATGAAGGGATCAAGGTTTCCTAACAATTTTTGGAGCTCGACAATTCCCGATCGCCATATAGCCATGGCAACCAGAAATCTCGCCCTGGCGAGTGGCACCCGATCCTTCTCTCCCCCCCACTATCTAGCTGCATCTCTGAAGCCTAAGGCTGCATTCACACAGGGGCGACCCGACTTCAGTGCGACTTTGCTAGGCAATTTCAGTGCGACTTCAGGTGCCTTCAAACGCGACTTCATGCCAGGAGACTTTGCCTGTGGTCAATCAGAGCACGGAGGGAGGGGGTTGCCCTGGATAAATTCTTTTCTATTCACTGTAAAGTCGATTCCATTTAGATGGGGGATCTAACTTGGAGGCGACTTCTGTTCAATTCTATGGGCACAAGTTGGATAGAAGTCGCCTAGAAGTAGTACAGGAACCTTTTCTGAAGTTGCTCCAACTTCAGTAGTGTACATTAAGACGGCTCCCATTCATTTCTATGGGATTTCAAATATCAAGCGACTTGGGGCGACTTGAGGCGACTCAAGTCGGAGCGCAAAGTCGCCTCGGTGTGAATGGGCACGTAGGCTAGCTGACAGCTGTGAAATCTAGGCAGTCTGCCAAGTTCGCTGATAACTATAAACACCAAAGATACAAAAGTATATTTTCGTACTTTTATCAAAGGAATGAACTCTGGTCTAGATGAGCTCAGTTTAACCATTTAAAGACTAAACCTTTTTTGACATTTGTTGCTTACAAGTAAAAATCCAGTATTTTTTTTGCTAGAAAATTACTTAAAACCCCCAATCATATTTTTTTTGTTAGCAGAGACCCTAGTTAAAATAGATGATACAATATTTTATGTTGCACTGTATTTGCCCAGTGGTCTTTCAAATGCAATTTTTTTTGTGGAAAAAATACACTTTAATGAATTAAAAAAAAAAAAAATCACAGTAAAGTAAGCCCTTTTTTTTGTATAATATAAAAGATGATGTTACACTGTGAGAATCGTGATCTTTATTCTAAGCAACATAATTGGTATTCTCGTTTTAGCCAGAATTGTGCAGCTCTGCTGTGTGCTGTGAGGTGGAACTGGATATGCAGAAGAGTCTTTCTATGTCCTCTGATAAAGCCACGTGTACCATCAACAATTACCACTCTTTATGTGCAGCTGGGCTCCAGTATTTCATGGTGACCGGAAACCCACCAAAGCAATGAAAAGTCACTATGGGGCACACATATGTAGGCAGGAAGTGGCTGCAAAGACGCAGCAGAAGACCAGCAGCACTGGAATACTTCTTTAACCTTTTTTTGTATTTTATGTAAAGTGTCACGAAGGCTTAATTTAGATTGCAGTTGGGTGGTAAAAATGTGCAGTAGAGACATGTTTTTGCCACCCACCAACGGCCACCATTAGGCAGCAGATGAGGGCGTTTTACATGGCACAGTCACCATGTATTCAGCATAATGAGTTTCCCCTATAACAGGTTTTTAGTGTCACTCTTTCTGGCCAGACTATAACCCTGACTGATGTAACGGTGTGATTGGCTGCTCTGCTGTAAATTAGGGGTGCAAATTACTTGCCTTACCTCAGGGGGGGCGCTGACAACCCAACACTACGCTAAAAAAATGCTACTAACTTTTAGCTGGCTCCTAGATTCAAAGCAAATGTGTCAAGCCCTGCTTTAACGTATTCCAGCAGCCCTGAACTACTGTGTCGATGCCTTAGTGGCTGTCCATCTTTTTTCCCATGTGAGTCTCCTATCAGTGAACATACAGAGATCTGTTTGGTTGAAATGTTGGTCTGTGGAGCAGATATATACAAAGTATTTGCTGCAGCATGCCCTTCGTTGGATGTCTTGTCAAAGCTGTCTTGAACACCCTCATTAAGAATGTCATTGGGGATAAGAGTAGACCCCTGGACCAAACCCCACCCCAGATTAAAAATTGTTCCAGAAGTCCCTTAAACCTGTAGCCAAGTCCTCTTTGTCTGTTAGTCTTTGTGTATACCTGGATAGAAAACATATCAGATGCCTGGGTATGGCATGGTGGTATGGTATGAGGTGATTTCTGGGGGGCTACATACTAGAGTTTCGCTCCCACCCCCATCCCCAGTTAATGACCTCCTACTTTCCAGTGTGACAACATAGATTAACAGATCAGGGAGTTATTGCACCAGTTCTTGTAGCAGAATGATTCCAAATTTTTGACAGTTGCCAATCCAGAAGGGGGGCATCAACATCATTTTGGATCTCTGAAATTATTATTTGGACCTGAAAATTTTGCATAGAATCCACCAGGTCTGTCCCAGCCTCTTCTGTAGACATCAAGGAGACGTACTTGCATGTCCCTATTATTTCAGCACATCTGTGATTCCTTCCCTGTCGGTTCCTGACACTGCCAATTCCTGGTCCTGCCTGTTTCGTTGGTGTGTTCACCAAGGTTCTAGCCTTTATGCTTGCCTGTTTAAATTCCCAGAGCATCCCTGTGGTGGGATATCTCGACAACCTCCTGCTGAGGGAACAGCGGACACAATTCCTTACTGACAATGTGGTACAGACAGCTCAGATCTCAAAAAGGGTCAGTTGGATCCTGATCCTTCAGAAGTTTGCGTTAGAGCCGACTCATTGCTTGTAGTTTCAAAGTCTGATCCTAGACACAGTTCAAGCCAGAGGTTTTTCCTCTCCCAGAAAACAAACTCTTTGCTTCTGCATAAAGTCATGGGGCTGATGGTAGCCTCATTTGAGGCAATTTAATTTGCCAAATTGCTATCCAGGCCCCCTACAACACAGCATACTATCAAAGTGGGGTATATCAGTTCTCTGCACAAAATGATTCTCTAATTCACTAGGACCAGGTTGACTTCGGCCTGGTGGCTCAGCAGTCCAAGCTCTGGATTTGTACATTCCCTTCTATATGTTCCATTGTCCATTGTGAAGGCAGAACAATGGTACTGCAGGTGGACTTGCTTGACTAGTTTCAGGTCTGGCTCGTCTTAAATGCACATGGCTCATTAATATGTAGGGCAGTGTAGAGGGGGGAGTAGTATCTAGGGCAGTGTTTTGAGGTCAGTAGGTTCTAGGCCCAAGTACAGATGTCAGAAGTTTTTAGAGCAGAGTACAGGGGTCAGCCATTTGTAGGGCAGATTATAGAGGTCAACAGGGTAGTGTACAGGGGGTCAGTATGGTAGAGGACAGGGGACAGCAGGGTAGTGCACTGTGGATCAGCAGGGCAGTGTACATGGGGTAAGCAGGGCAGAAGACAGAAGGTTAGTAGCACAGAAGATAAAGGTCAAAAGGGCAGAGGTCAAGGATTAGCAGGGCAGAGAATGGGGGTCAGCAGGGCAGTGGACAGAGTTCAGCTGAGCAGAGGGCAGGGGTAAGGGGTCAGTAGTGCAGAAGACGGGTCAGCAGAGCAAAGGAAAGGGGTCAACAGGGCAGAGAACAGGGGTCAGCAGAGCAAAAGACAGAGGTCAGTTAGATGGAGGACAGGCTTTAGCAGAACGGGTGACAGGAGTCAGCAGGGCAGTGTACCAGGAGGTCCACAGGGCAGAGGATAGTGATCAACAGGGCAGGCAACAGGAATCAGTAGGGCAGTGTAATGGGGGTCACTAGTGTAGAGGATAGTGATCAGCAGGGTTAGGACAGTGGTCAGCATGGTGAAAAACGGGTCAGTAAGACCGGCATAGGCTTCAGTGGGGGAGAGGACAGGGGTCAGCAGGGCGGAGAAAAGGGGTCAGCAGAGTAGAGATAATGGGTTAGCTGGGCAGAGAACAGAGTTCAGCAGAGGAGAGGAAAAGAGTCAGCAGAGCAAAGGAAAGAAGTCAACAGAGCAGAGGTCACAGGGGTCAGCAAAGGAAATGGGCAAGCGGGGTGGAGGACAGTGGTTAGCTTGGTGGAACACATGGGTCGACAGCCTACGACCTGCATTTGCTGATCAAGAAACGTTTTCCAACATTCTCATTCGACAGAAGTCAATCTAACGATCGACCTCTGTCAAGCTGAGATGGCCACAGATGGGTCAAAATTCAGCCAGAATTGGCAGAGCTGTGATCCATTTATGGCCAGCTTAATACTGGAGAGGTTTCTGTTTGGCTGATCTAAAGATTGCTTTGATTCTACATGAATTAAAATAATCAGGCGTATACATCCTATAGCGGCAGTTAACTAAACAGGCTGTATTTGAAGATAATTCTCAACAGTTGTTTACATTATGTAAAATATTTAATCAAGCAAGTTGTAGGCCAAACTGGTCAAGTAATTTGTCACAAAAGGGACCTGGTTAGAATATGACTGAGGTGTCCAAAAACATGAGCCATAATAATTCCTGCCAACTTATGCAGTATATCTTACACCTGAAATATATTTAGCAAAACATCTTTCCAATCATAAAAATGCACCATGACTAATAACACTACAGATCCATATTTACTTCACTATCACTCTGTCCTCTTCAGTCCTTTTTATTCTGCTTTGGTATTTACAGTTTTGTATGAGAAGGGGAGACATTACATTTTATTTAAACGAAATTCAAAGAAGAGGAGGCGCGCAATATTCTTGTTCAATAAACCTCAAAAACCGTGTATCTATTAAACCTACTAATACAAATCTGTGAATACTGTGAGTGCCTTACTCTGCTATGAGTGTGATTAGAAATGTGATTACATATCATTATATAACAAGTGACATAACATAACAAGTGACATACAGTGCCTTGAAAAAGTATTCATACCCCTTGAAATTTTTCACATTTACAACTAGAGGTGCACGGAAATATATCAGCTGAAAATTGTGTTTTTGGCATGCAGCCAAAAGAAAGAAAAAAAGGTGGGGATAAGGGGGCGGTCTGCCTCGGGTACCACACATCTGTCATTCCGGTGCCGCGAGCTCTCGCTATGTCACAGAGCTGGATTTGAAACGTCAGGCGGCGCTGTAACAATGTCCCGCCTCCTAGACCGGCTCTTACGATAGACGGCACGCTAATCCAATGCCGGGAAATTGAATCAGTTTGACGTGTGTCACGGTCTAGGAGGCAGGACATTATTACAGCGGCTGCCCATTGATTCAAATCCAGCTCCGTCTCTGCAGTCCCTGACCATCTTCTCTAGTATGTCTGCAGTCTCTGACCATCTCCTGTAGTATGTCTGCAGTCTCTGACTATCTCCTGTAGTATGTCTGTAGTCTCTGACCATCTCCTGTAGTATGTCTGCAGTCTCTGACCATCTCCTGTGTTATGTCTGCAGTCTCTGACCATCTCCTGTAGTATGTCTGCAGTCTCTGACCATCTCCTGTAGTATGTCTGCAGTCTCTGACCATCTCCTGTAGTATGTCTGCAGTCTCTGACCATCTTTTGTATCATGTCTGCAATCTCTGACCATCTCCTGTATCATGCCTGCTAAAGGTGCACCGAATGAAAATTTTGCTAATGCTATTAGCAGTGTGTTTAAGTTTAATTAAGAGATTGCAGATATGATACAAGAGATGGTTAAAGACTGCAGACTGCATTTTTCTTCATCTTTTCTTGCACTAAAGGTGCCAATAATGGCCAACAATACATTCACAATAATTTAAATTGATGATATTCAATAAAAAGTTGAATACATACAATTATATATAAAAATATAAATATTTTTTAAAAACTGTCATTTTTGGCTAAGTGCATCCTGCATTTTTTGGTTTTAGCACCAAAATTTCCATTCGGTGCACCCCTAGTTACAACCAAAAATGTAAAAGTATTTTATTGGGATTCTGTGTGATAGACCAACGCAAAGTGGCACATAATTGTGAAGTGGAAGGAAAATGATAAATGATTTTCAAATTATTTTACAAATAAACATCTGCAAAAGTGTGGTGTGCATTTGTATTCAGCCCCCTTTACTCTGATACCCATAACTAAAATCGAGTGGAACCAATTGCCTTCAGAAGTCACCTAATTACTAAATAGAGTCCACCTGTGTGTAATTTAATCTCAGTATATACAGCTGTTCTCTGAAGCCCACAGCAGTTTGTTAGAGAACCTTAGTGAACAAACAGCATCATGAAGGCCAAGGAACACACCAGGCAGGTCAGGGATGAAGTTGTAAAGAAGTTTAAAGCAGGGTTAGGTTATAAAAAAAATATCCCAAGCTTTGAACATCTCATGGAGCATTGTTCAATCCATCATCCCAAAATGAAAAGAGTATGGCACAACTGCAAACCTACCAAGACATGGCTGTCCACCTAAACTGACAGGCCGAGCACTGGGAGCATCAATCAGAAGCAACCAAGGGGCCCATACTCTGGAGGAGCTGCAGAGATCCACAGCTCTGGTGGGAGAATCTGTCCACAGGACAACTATTAGACATGCACTCCACAAATATGGCCCTTTATGGAAGAGTGGCAAGAAGAAAGCCATTGTTGAAAGAAAGCCGTAAGAAGTCCCATTTGCAGTTTGCGAGAAGCCATGTGGGGGGCACAGCAAACATGTGGAAGAAGGTACTCTGGTCAGATGAGACCAAAATTGAACTTTTTGGCCTAAACTAACACTGCACATCACCCTGAACACACCATCCCCACAGTGGAAACATGGTGGTGGCAGAATCATGTTGTTTGGATGCTTTTCTTTAGCAGGGACAGGGAAGTTGATCAGAGTTGATGGGAAGATGGATGGAGCCAAATAAAGGACAATCTTAGAAGAAAACCTGTTAGAGTCTGCAAAAGACTTGAGACTGGAGTGGAGGCTCACCTTCCAGCAGGACAACAACCCTAAACATACAGCCAGAGCTACAATGGAATGGTTTCAAAGCATATTCATGTGTTAGAATGACCCAGTCAAAGTCCAGGCCTAAATCCAATTGAGAATCTGTAGCAAGACTTGAAAATTGCTGTTCACAGATGCTTTCCATCCAATCTGACAGAGCTTGAGCCATTTTGCAAAGAAGAATGGGCAAAATGTCTCTCTAGATGTGCAAAGCTGGTAGAGACATCCCAAAAAGACTTGCAGCTGTAATTGCAGTGAAAGGCGGTTCTACAAATGGGGCCAAATACAAATGTATTCACTTTTCACATATTTATTTGTAAAAAAATTAGAAAACTATTTACCATTTTCCTTCCACTTAACAATTATGTGCCACTTTGTGTTGGTCTATCACATAAAATCCCAATAAAATACATTTACATTTTTGGCTGTAACACGACAAATTGTGGAAAATTTCAAGGGGTGTGAATACTTTTTCAAGGCACTTTATTATTGTCCCATGAATTCTCATTATGTACACTCCACTCTTTAAATTTATACATTTAAGTTAAAAATAAACAGCCAAATAAATTTTCAATTGTGCTTCAATAAATGTTCGCATCAACTCCATATCCTTCTCATATGGTGTTCTTCATGCTATATCACCACAAAAACCAATGTGTTTTACCCTCCACCCGTGTGAAAAACACACCAGAATTCAAAGGTATTAGAGCGTTTGGTTATTACTTTGACTTTACTTCGCAATTTCCACATTCACTATAGGGATACTTCAGCACTCCCAATATACTGTATAATGAAATAAAAGGATCTGTCATTGCGCAACATATTTATTAAATAAAATCACACAACAATGTTAAAAATTCTAAGTCACATTTGTTTGTACCTTTGGACCAGCACTTAGTCAATCCAGAAATCCTCTGTGAACACTGTCCCCGCCGTTCCATGCACAGCAGGCGTGCGTTCCAATTCTGCTTGACGTCATATCCTGCAATTGGAGTGTACGCCGGCTCGGTGCACAGAAAGGTGGGGGCAGTGTTCACAGAGGATTGCTGGATTGACTTAGTGCCGTTTTCACTGGCCAGGAAGTACAGGAGGCTGAAGAAAGTAAGAACAAATGTTCCTGTTGTTCCAGGAGCACAGTTGTCTGCAGGGAATGGCTGTGACTGGTGTTCCGGTTGGACATGCAGATGGGCCAGTTCAAGCAGCTGGCAAAGACACGGTCAGCAAACAAAGGATCTGTCCAGGTAGCAGACAGAGACATGGTCAACAAACAGGCCAGGGTTAGTACAGATGGCAGGCAGAGTAACATTGCACTGGTGTGATCATGAACACTGTTGCTGACTAACAGTGGTTTGTTGACATTGTGGTTGCTATGAGGACATTCAAGGACACCATTGCAGACTTGCACTGGTCTGGTGACATTGCAATTGGTGTGACAGTGATAAGGAACATTGTTGCTAGCGTACACTGGTGTGGTGACACTGGGACTGATGTGGTGGTCAGGGAAACTGTTACTGGTTGCACTAGTCTGGTGTGGTGGTAATCAGGTAAAATGATTGTAGCTAGACTGGTCTAGTGACAATGTGAATGGTGTGGTGATGATCAGAGATGTAACTGGCTGCACTATTACAGTGCATTCATATGTGGGGTTAAGGGTGGTAAAGCCTTGCAGTTGAGCCTCAGTTTTACTGCCCAACAATCGCTACCTTCTTTAGCTACAAAGGGAGTGGCCAGAGGAGTACACATGCTGTATCTCCGATGCTTTGCATCACAGCTTTGCCAGAGATTGTACCCCCTGTTCACCTGCCAATCGCGACCCATTCACGTGAACGGGGTTGCTTGTGCAGGGTCTAAGGTTAAAGCAGATGGTGAGCAGGCTCTACAACGCCTTCTCATTGCCTGTTAAATGCTCTCTGAAGAGCAATCTGCACATGTGGACGAGTTCTTTTGGTAACATGTCTGGTATGGCGGTGATCAGTGACACTGTGACTAGTGGGACTGTGATCATTGACACTGGGATTGGGGTGGCAGTGATCAGGGACAATAACTAGTGTGGGAGTGAGTAGAGACACTGTGACTGGTGCATCAATGATTAGGAATACTGACTGGTGTGGCGGCTAACAGAGACACTGATCGGCAGCACTGGTTTGTGGGATCATTGACACTGGGATTGGGGTAGCAGTGATCAGGGACACTAACTGGTGTGGGAGTGAGTAGGGACACTGTGACTGGTGCATCAATGATTAGGAATACTGGCTGGTGTGGCGGCTAACAGAGACACTGATTAGCAGCACTGGTTTGGTGATATTGTACTGCTGTGTCAATAGAGCTGTGCAATGTACTTCCCTAGGGGCGGTGATATGATTTATGTATTTATTTATTGTTTATACCGTGATTTCTGACAGTCATGACACAATCACTTTCCTAACACCATTTGGCTGCATTCATGCAAGCAAGCATTGTTTACTACTGTGATCACTGTGATTGGTCACAGCAATCTCATGGTACGGGACCAATTTCATGAAGGGATTGTTGTGACCAATCACATTGATACAGTAGTAAACAGTGGCTGCATGCATGAAAACTTTTGCAATTAACTACTGTGAATCACAGCAATTACATGGTACAGGGCCAATGACATGATCTGTGATCCGCTGTGTTCAAGGTACACGGTGATCAGAGATCAATGGCTACAGTTGGAGGACTTACAGAACATCCTTTCAGAATGGTTCTGCCTGTCCGTTTACAGTGGCCAGGCAGGAAGCAGTGAAAGGAGAAACTTGAGAAATAAAACTGTGGGGATGTTGCTCCAGGAACTGTAGCTGATAAAAGAAAAAGTTGTGCAGTGTAGCTGTGTGCCTTTTCTGCATTAACTGTACTAATGTTTGTTTTTTCTTTCAGGTCTACTTTCAGCAGGTGATGGCAGAACTGTGCTGGCCGAGAGAGGCCGACGACTTTCACGCAACCTGCAGGATTTGGGCGTCTGCACTCGACAGACCATGCCCCATGTGATCGATCGTAAAACAGGTAAAGATAATGTTTCATGTCAGTTTGGTTTTGTTTGAAATTGTTTTTCTTGAACTGGTTTAAATACTCTTATTAAAATTGGGTCTTGGTTATGAATGAATGCTCTATATTTTTTTTCATTCTTCTACACTCTCAAAATGTATCTAAATTCAAGAATGACAAGTAAAATAAAAATAATATATTGCAATTTGCCATTCCTTAGATGTAATAGACACATTTGTTTTCTTATTCAGACTTTCTTTTTTTAACTTTATTTTCACCTGGTGACCTTGCCTGATTTGGACTAGAAATGCCTCCTCCTGCCCTCCTCTCTATAACACGAAGAGGTCTGTAGTCCAAGAGAACTTGGCAGTGCAGATAGCATCTCCACGATCCTCATTATGTCACTTCTGGTTTTGGCAGATGTAAACACTGCCATTTTTTTGCCGGAAAGCCTTAGATCGATTTTTTTTATCTTAAACTTTCCAGCATAGAGAAGACATTTGGGGACCTCTGTAAAGGGAACCTGTTATGCCCCATTCCTATTACAAGGGATGTTTACATTCCTTGTAATAGGAATACAAGGGATCAAAAAATGAAAGAGAAATTGTAAAAATAAAATAAAAGGGTTTTTTAAAAAAAAAAAAAAAAAAAAAAAAAAAAAATTAAAGGGCCCCTATCCTATCCCCTCCTACTTGCATGCAGAAGTGAACACAAAAATAGGTTGCGCCCGCATATGTAAACAGTGTTCAAACCACACATGTGAGGTATCACTGCGATCCTTAGAGTGAGCAATAAGTCTAGCACTAGACCTCCTCTGTAACTCTAAACTGGTAACCTGTAAAAAAAAGTACTGTAGTTTGTAGTACTGTAGTTTGGAGCCATTCCACGAGTGTGTGCAGTTTTACAGCATGACATATTTGGTACGGTGGTCTGCCTATGTAAGCAAGGCAGATCGCCATTCTGATGGGATAAAATGAAGTTGTGTTCCTGCTAAGCAGGAACATGGATCTCTGTGTTCCGCCAGTCAGAGGAACCCCCACACAGTTAGCAAGCACGCCCTAAGGATACATTTAACCCGCGATCGTTACCGAAAGAGACAGATTGTCGTTCTGACAGGGGAGAAGATAAAGATCTTATGTTCCCACTAAGCAGGAACACAGATTCCTGTGTTATCTCAATCAGAGCAACCCCCACACAGTTAGCAAGCACACCCTAGGGACACATTTAACCCTATAATTGTGATGTTAACCCCTTCCCTGCCAGTGTCATTAGTACAGTGACAGTGCTTATTTTTAGCACTGATCACTGTAATAATGTCACTGGCCCCCAAAAAAGTGTCAAAAGTCTTAGGTGTTCGATTTCTCCACCACAATGTCACAGTCCCGTTAAAAATCGCTGATCGCCTCCATTACTAGTAGAAAATAAAAACGGTATAAAAATATCCCGTAGTTTGTAGACATCATAAGTTATGGGCAAACTAATCAGTATACGTTTGTTGGGATTTTTTTTTTACCAGAAACATGTAGCAGAATACATATTGGCCTAAATTGATGAAGAAATTCGATTTTTTACATTTTTTTTATTAGATGTGTTTTATAGCAGAAAGTAAAAAATATTGGTTTATATTTTCAAAATTGGCTTTTTTTGTTAATAGTGCAAAAAATAAACACAGAGGTGATCAAATATCACCAAAAGAACGCTTTATTTGTGGGGGAAAAAGGACATACATTTTATTTGGGCACAGCGTCGCAACTGTTAGTTAAAGTAATTTAGTGCCATATCGCAAGAAATGGCCTGGCCAATAAGGGGGTAAAACCTTCCAGGGCAGAAGAGTTTAACAAGGACATATGGGTTGTGAATTGACCCTGAAGATCTGCTATCGGTGTGGTCTCCATTATAAAGAAGCATCATTTCTTTGTAAGACCCTATGGATTTAATATTGTTGAATGTTCTAGGGTTCATTGGAACAGACAATTCTGTAATAATTGGGTGTTTTGAGAGCACACTTTAAAGTTGTTGATATGGTAGCTCCTTTTCTTTGTGTAGAGTGAGATTTATGCGTGAGAATTTGCTTTCCCCTTCCTCATTCCCCGGAGAACAGAGCACAGTGGTCTCAGTAATAATGTATAAAGTAGCACAATAAACACTTGCTTCATGCGGTGTGGACTTTATGCAGTCTAGCACCCTGCTGTCTTATCCAATAGCAATGCCATGTTGCTTATCTACCTAAAGCTTATCTAAAGTAATGACTGTCAGAACAATTTCCACTCCGTGTCAGTGCCTGCAATACTTTATTCTTAAAAGAAATAAAAATAACAGTTTTACACTACTCTGTATGTGGCTGTGCCAGCTAAAGTTGGGTATACAGGCACTTAAGTTTGGCCGGTGCAGCTGTCTGTTTAACAGACAGCCAATGGCTGCAGCACTCATCTGTGTATTCTGATGGCTGAGGAAGCCCCCGCTATCAGAATACAATAGTATGGCAGTAAAGACATGTTGTCTGGTTGCAGGGTTCTGTCAGGTTTTTTTTCTTTTTTTTTTTTTCAACCTGCTGATTGAATGAAAAAATTAAAAACAACCCCCAACCCCCCCCCCCCCCCGTAAAAAAAAAAAAACACTATATGTGTGTTACCTGCTTTCAGCATGATTTAGGCAAAGGCATCCCCCCATTTCACAAAGATGCTTCCAGGACCTTGTTTACAATGGTACAGATAACAGGTGTAACTTTGGCACCTACATTACAAAAACAAGTGCTAATACTACAGACAGGGCCACCGATAAGGGAGTACCTCCTGTAGGGGGCCCGGGCCCCATCACTTTAACATGCAGGGGCCCAGCCAGCAGCTGCATGTTTTGTATATCATCCACAGTGCGGGCACATTAATTAGAGATGCATGAAATTTCGTCTTCCAAAACATATCGGCCAAAAATGTTGTTTTAGACGTTTAGCCGATAGAGAAAAAGGTGCCGAAATATTGGTGCTGAAAACTCAATTTTGCTGAGATTGGACTGTGATTTTGGCACAATATGACCACGATTTTGCTTCAATTTGACAGTGATTTTGCTACGAATGCGATAGCACCACGATTTTACTGTGCTTGTGGGTTTTTCATAGGTCATGTGACTCAAAAACTGCATCAAAAACATAAAATGGTTGTTTTATGGATGCGTTCTTGCTATGTTTTCACTGCATTTCAACAGGGAGGTGCGTTTTTTTTAACTGACCAAAAATGCAGCAAGCAAGATTTTCAACAACACAATGGAAGCGCAAAAGACCAGTGTGAAGACATAAATAGACTTTAAAGGGATGCATTTTTCTTGAGTTTTTCTTGTGCTAATGGTGTAGAGTGTCCGACAATAAATTCATATTGATTTAATTTGATGATATTGATTAAAAAGCTGACTATAATACAATTATACCTAGAAATATATTTATTTTTGGTTTTGGCTTCGGCTAAGTGCATCCTATACTTTTGTTTTTGGCACCAAAATTTCCATTTGGTGCATCTCTAACCTTTTTTTTTTTTTTTTTTTTAATAGAAAGTTTAGTAACCACTTCAACACTAGGCCTATTTTGTGGTCTTGGTGCTTACAAGATAAAACCAGTTTTTCTCTTTCGTTCATTGACGGACGCAGCATCTTTATTCATGACATGTGGGTTATGCCACCTTTCACTAGGAGTGGACTAGGCAGAACACAGTTCAGCTAAAAGCAGACACAGCCCCTCCCAGGGGGCAGTCCTCACTTGGTATAACCCCTCCACCCTGCTAAGCACACTCAGTTTTTTTTCTGCCTAGTGCAAGGAGTAGGACCTGGCTCCCTGCTGGGACCTGGGGTTCCCCGTTTTTTTTTCTATTTTCTTTTTTTCTTTTTTTTTTTCAAGAAATCTGATGAAGACTACAATCAAGTAGCCGGCTGGGTGACAGGCTGGATATCCTAGATCCAGGTAGTCTCCCCAGCGCGGCCAACGGACACGAGCCGACCTTAGCTCTGCGCCCCGTTCCGTGCAGGGCGGCCGGCGGGTTAAGCGTCCCGCCAGGGCACTTATGACCGGGTCCTTGGGCTCGCGTCATGGGTGTCGCATGGCCGGCAGCTCCCCCCGGAGTAGGGGTGTGGGGGGGCGGACGGGTCCTCTCCCGGGGTGTTAGGTGGGCCTCCTCCGTTCCTTTGCCCTTCCCCCACCCCCTTCCTCACTATCTCCGGGGCTGCGCTGTTCGCCCCCCCCCCAGCTGCATTCCCCCCCCCCTCGGGTGCGCCATTTTTTAGTGGTCTGGCCGCCATTTTCTTGTAGCCGGCCGCGTGCTGTAGCCACGTCCACCATTTTGCGGTGGCCGACCACACGGTTCTTCCTCTAGTGGACGCTCCAGCCATGTTTGCATGGTCCACCGCGTTCTGGTACCTGGTTGGCCGGCACGGTGGGCGGTCCCAATTGTGTTGGCGCTCGTTCCTGTACTGAAGCGCATTCAGCACATAGGGGACGCAGTGGCAGCAGGGTGGCACGAGGCAGCAGCAGTACTTGGCAGCACTCTCCCGGGTAGGAAGCGGGTGGTGCGGTGAGTCCTCCTGGGTGCCCTTGGGACCCTGTGCGGCGGCCTTTTTTGGGGTGGTGGGGGAGCCTGGTCCCGGTACACAGGCCTCTGCGGGTGGTGGTGTGTCCTGATGGGTGGCACAATAGTGGTTGAAGCAGGTGCTTCCCCGTCAGAGGTCTCCAGTGTGGCTCCGGGCGTGCTGGGACCTGTGGTCCCTCTTGACAAATTGACTGCGATCCTGGAGGATTTTTTCTCCCGGGTGTAGCCGATCCGTGACTGCAAGGTGGCGAAGAAAAGGCCACCCCCTCCCCTATCATCTGGGGAGGAATCAGAACAGGAGGGGGGTTCCGCTGTGATGGGACCCCCCTTGAGCTGTCGAATGGTGAGCTCGGGGACCCCTCTGATGGTGAGGAGGAGTCCTCGGGGACCACCGTGACTTACGAGAAGGCTCTGGTGGGCTCTTTGATTTTAGCGGAGACGCTGAAGCTGGGGCCGGCTGGAGCAGCGCAGGAGGTGGTGTACGCTTTCGGGTCACACAAGCTGGCCCGGGCCCCTAAGGTGTTCTCTTATTTGCCGTATTTCGATCAGTTTGTGTATAAGGAATGGCAACGGCCTCAGAGCTCTTTCGCCATGCCCAAGCGTTTTTCTGTGCGCTACCCCTTTGAGGACGCTCTATTACAGAAGTGGACGTCTCCTACAGTGGACCCGCCGGTGGCTCGCCTAAACAAGGCGACCACTATTCCGATGGAGGTATCTCCATCTTTTAAGGACCCGGTAGATAGGCATACCGAGGCGGTGTCCAAGGCTATGTTCGCTGTGGCGGGGTCGGCCATGCGACTGGCACTGGCCTCGGTGCTGGTGGCGCAGGCGCTTATGGAATGGGCGACCATTCTGCACCGGGATTTGGGTGGCCTTCAGGTTCCTCCTGAATTAGTGCAGCTGGCAGACCAGCTGGCCCAGGGCCTTAGGTATCTCTGCGATGCGACACTGGACATCGACCCCATGCTGTCGAAGCTGTCCGCCTTTGCAGTCATTATTAGGCACCTGCTGTGGCTAAAATGCTGGTCGGGTGCTAGGCATCTAAGAAGGGCCTGGCGGACCTGCCCTTCCAAGGTGGTCGGCTTTTTGGGGCTTCCCTGGATGATATCATTAAAGATCTCACGGGGGAGAAGAACTTTCCTCCCGGAGCCCAGATGGGTTAAGGAGCCCGGGCGTAAACCGGACCCCTCCTTTTTCGACTCAGAAATTTTTTTCCGTGGGGCGGGCAAAGGCTATCAACCCACCAAGGCCGCTGCGGGGGGGCCAAAAACGTCCCTGGCAGTGTAAGCCAGAGAAGTCGGAGGAGAAGCCATCCTCCGCATGATGGGTTGCCCCTGCCCATTGCTCGGTGGGCGGACGTCTCTTGGGGTTCGTGGACCTCCCGCATTTCCGATCTCTGGGTGCGCGAGGTGGTTTCGTCCGAGTACAAGATAGAGGGGTCCTGGGGCTGTCGTTGGCCCAGGGTCGCTGGTCCCCGGAGAAGTCTCGTCTCCCGATCAATGTGCTGGAACTTCGGGCCATCAGGCTTTGTCTTCCACTGGTCGGGGAGGTTGCGAGGTCGGCATGTCTCAGTTCAGTCAGACAATGCCACGGCGGTGGCTTATGTGAATCATCAGGGCGGAACGAGAAGCTCGGCAGCGGCGTCGGAAGTGGCTCACATTCTGAGGTGGGCAGGACTTCACGTGCCGGCAATCTCCGCCGTTTACATTCCGGGCGTCGAAAATTGGCAGGCGGACTACCTTAGTCAAACAAAAAAGTTCCGCTTGTGACGTAATATGTGTAGCTGAAAAATATAAAGTCCAAACAGTGTATAAAAAACTTGAAAATCAATATATAAATGAGAAAAGTCCAAAAAAATATCCAATCCAGTGCAAGGAAAACAGTGACAGTCTTCTCCAAGTTTCAAATATAAGTGAACATCCACCAAATCACCACTGAAGTGACAAGAAAAACCTCCACCGATATGGATGTACCCTTACCGGGACTCCTGGACCCCTTATCTCAGGGGGTCAGGAGAAATTTTGTGGATATAAACCTCCACTGGGTTAATACGATCAGCCTCCCGGATCCTATCCTTCAAGGGGGCATCCTCGTCACTCAATGGAAGTAAAAAAAGGGCCACAATAGTGCATTACCGTTTAAAAGCAAGAATTTTAATGAAAATATCGCACTTACAATTATTCAGATACAGTCGCGCTGCAGGCCAAAAGACAATAAGAGGTCTGCGGTGGTTGTGAGACAGCACTTCCGCCCTATCGATTTCGTCACTAAGAGGACATCCATATTGGTGGAGGTTTTTCTTGTCACTTCAGTGGTGATTTGGTGGATGTTCACTTATATATGATACTTGGAGAAGACTGTCACTGTTTTCCTTGCACTGGATTGGATATTTTTTTGGACTTTTCTTTCATTTATATGTTGATTTTCACGTTTTGTATACGCTGCTTGGACTTTATATTTTTCAGCTACACATATTACGTCACAAGCGCAACTTTTTTGTTTGCCTTATGTATTTTTAATGTAGAATTCACATTTTTAAGTTGCAGCGGTGATAAGGAAAAATATTTTGTTTTGGTGTTTAAGGGTTGGCGCAGCTAATTTTTTGTTTTATTCTGGACTACCTCAGTCGCCAGAGGCTGGATCAGGGAGAGTGGTCCCTGCACCCGGACGTGTTCTGCCAGATCTGTCTAAAGTGGGGCACACCAGGCGTGGACCTGCTAGCGTCCCGGCTCAATCGGAAGGTGCAGACCTTCGTGGGCAGAAGGAGGGATCTGTTGGCAGACGCGGCGGACGCCCTCGTGGCTCCGTGGTCCCGGTATCGGCTCCTGTATGCTTTCCCCCCGCTCAAGCTGCTTCCATGCCTGTTGCGCAAAATAGAGGCAGAGGAGCTCCCAACCATTCTGGTAGCGCTGGATTGGCCTTGGCGTCCCTGGTACGTCAACGTGGTGGTGCGGATGGTGGTGGATGTTCCCTGGCGACTCCCGCTTCGCAAAGATCTGCTGTCCCAGGACCCCATCTTGCACCCTGCTTTACCCTCGCTGGCTTTAACGGCCTGGCTGTTGAATCCCAGGTGTTAAGGGATCGGGGGTCTCGGAATCTGTGATTCCCACCATGCTCAAGGCGCGCAAGTCCACTTCACACAAGATATACCACCGCACCTGGAAGGCTTACATTGCCTGGTGCGAGGCGGGGGATGGAACCCCCGTTCTTTGTCAGTGGCTCGGGTGCTGGCCTTCCTTCAACAAGGCCTAGACCACAAGCTGGCGTTGAGCACTCTCAAGGGGCAGGTTTCTGCCCTGGCGATCTTTTTTCAGCGTCCCTTGGCAATGCATTCCTTGATTTGTACCTTTTATACAAGGGGTTCGTCATGTCACCCCCAGGTACGGTCGCCTTTGGCGCCATGGGACCTTAACCTGGTCCTCTCAGTGCTTCAGAATCCGCCCTTTCAAAATATCAGGGAAATCTCGTTGCAGCTGCTTTCGCAGAAGGTGGCTTTCCTGGTGGCTATCACATCCACCAGGCAGGTGTCTGAGCTGGCTGCTCTGTCCTGTAGGTCTCCGTATCTGGCCCTACATAGGGATAAGGCGGTTTTGCGCACGTCACCTTCCTTTTTACCGAAGGTGGTCTCTTCTTTTCACATCAATGAGGACATTGTCCTTCCTTCGCTGTGCCCACGCCCCTCTCACCCTAAGGAGGTTGCCTTGCACTTCCTGGATGTGGTCAGGGCTCTGCGGGTATATTTGGCGGCTACGGCCTCCTTTCGGAGGTCGGATGCACCATTTGTCGCGGTTTGGCGGCCTCGTTGGCCACTATTTCCCGCTGGATTAGACAGACTGTGACCCGTGCGTATACTGTTCGGGGTCTGGAGCCCCCTTTTCCAGTCGTGGCTCACTCTACCAGGGCGATTAGCATCTCCTGGGCTTTCCGACATCAGGCGTCGGTATCTCAAGTGTCCAAGGCGGCTACTTGGACCTCTGTGTACACCTTCTCAAAGTTTTACAAAGTTGATGTTTCAGCATCCTCGGATGCTGCTTTTGGCTGCAAAGTTTTGCAAGTGGCGGTGTGAGGCGCGTCTGGCTCCTCATGGAGAGCTCTTCTATTGGGTACAGTTGTTGTTGCGTTACCCACCCCTTGTTTTTGACACTGCTTTGGGGCATCCCTACATGTCATGAATAAAGATGCTGCGTCCGTCAATGAACGAAAGAGAAAATAGGCTTTTTTGACTTACTATAAAATCCTTTTCTCTGAGTTCATTGACGGACTCAGCACCCACCCCTCTTTTCTTGAGTTTGTACTTCTTGTTACGAACTGAGTGTGCTTAGCAGGGTGGAGGAGTTATACCAAGTGATGACTGCCCCCTGGGAGGGGCTGTGCCTGGGGGGGGGGGCATGTAAGGGAAGGAGGAGAGATGTGTGATGTGAGAGTGGGGCGACATGAAAGGAGGGAGAGGAAGGGATGAAATCTGGGGGGGGGGGGGGGAACCCACCCAGTCATGTATACCAAAGGTAAACCACAAGCGCCTATCCAGCCAGACCAGACCTTATCGAATTTGCCTGGGCATTGCCTGCTCTCATTTGTGAGTCTATATAGGGGCAGTAGCGAATTAACTGACTGTCGCAATGAATCTGGAATAAGGGGCTCCACCAACTTCCATCTTAAAATTATTTCCCTTAAAACAGGGAAAACAGCATAAAACAGAGAGAAGGTTGTGCAGAGCTTAACATATCTATCCCCCTCAACCTCTTCCAAATGACTTAATAGGGGTACCAAAGGGTCTAGCAGCATCTGCGTGTCACACAGGTCACTTAAAGCGGAGTTCCACCCTAAAGTGGAACTTCCGCTGGTTTGATTCCTCCCCCCCTCAGGTGTCACATTTGGCACCTTTCGGGGGGGAGGGGGAAGAGGACACCTGTCTTTAGACAGGTGTCCTTTTCCACACATCCGGGAGCTCTGGCCGGCGGACGCGGCCGCTGACGTCAGCAGCCCGGCTCTCTCCTCCCTGCTCGCTCTGCTTCTGGTTGCCCGGCCAGTAGCAGAGCGCGGCAGACCATTGCGCATGCGCGGTAAGGTGCCCGGCGTGAAGCTGTACTGCTTACACGTCCGGGTTCCCTTACCCGCGATGGAGGTGGCTGCACCTGACCCCCGATCCGAAGACAGGATCAGGACAGGTAAGTGTCCTATTATTAAAAGTCAGCAGCTACAGTATGTGTAGCTGCTGACTTTTAATTTTTTTTTTTTGACCTCGGACCTCCGCTTTAAAGTCATGGCCACCGCTTCCCAATATGGACGAAGCTTCGGACAGGACTAGACCATATGCCAGAATGTGCCTGTCTCATGCTTATATCTAGGGCATGTTGATTTGAGCTGAGGGTATATGTGGGCCAGTCTTTGCGGGGTATAGTAGACCCTGTGAAGGAACTTGAGATGTATATATCTGTCTTTTGCCACTATCATGGAGGGAATAAAAGTAGACATAATCCATTCTTTGTCACCATGGGTCGGGATGTACATCCTCCATCTGTCCAAAGAATGAGTCGGTTTGGTGTCAAGAGCTGCCATCAGATATAAATGCAAGGTTGATACAGATTCCCGAGAAACGGTTAAACTGCTTATTAACCACTTCAGCCCCAGAAGAATTTCCCCCTTTAGGACCAGAGCACTTTTGCGATTCTGCACTGCGTCGCTTTAACTGACAATTGCGCAGTCGTGCGACGTTGTACCCAAACGAAATTGGCGTCTTTTTTTACGCACAAATAGAGCTTTCTTTTGGTGGTATTTGATCACCTCTGCGTCACTTCTGATACCACTATAAACTAACAAAATGCGACAATTTTGCTAAAGTACAAATCCCAAAAAAAAAGGAAAAAAACAAATTTATTCATCAGTTTTGGCAGATATATATACCGTATTTTTCGCACCATAAGACGCACCTGACCATAAGACGCACCTAGGTTTTAGAGGCAGAAAACAAGAAAAAAAAAATTCTGATCCAAATGGTGTACTAAAATATCTACCAGTGCAGCCATATACCAGATCCATTAAATACAGCCATATACCAGATCCATGAAATACAGCCATATACCAGATCCATGAAATACAGCCATATACCAGATCCATGAAATACAGTATACACCAGATGCATGAAATACAGCCACATACCAGATCCATGAAATACAGCATATACCAGATCCATGAAATACAGCCATACCTGTGTCCATCCTGACAGAGCTGAGAGGGAGATTCATATCTCCCGCCACCACCGCGCTGTGATGATGTCATCACCCTGCGCCTAGTGGAGCTCCACTCTGCAGCCAGATCCCATTCATGAATAAGACAGAGCAGCTCCAGCCGCCGCAGTACTTCATTTGGCCACTGGGGCCAAATGAAGCCCCAGTGGCCAAATGAAGTACTGCGGCTGCTCGGTCTTCTCACTGAGGGAGATCAGAGCAGCGCTCTATGCAGCATTACACTGCGGGCTCCCGGCGGCGACGAGGGGGGGGGCGGGTTTTTTTCAGGTATTCGCACCATAAGACGCAGGGAGACTTTCCCCCACTTTTTTGGGGGAAAAAAGTGCGTCTTATGGTGCGAAAAATACGGTACCTTATTTTTCGCACCATAAGACGCACCTGACCATAAGACACACCTAGGTTTTAGAGGAGGAAAACAAGAAAAAAATTGTTCTAAAAATATCCTCCCAGTGAAGACCAGGTCTATAGGGGAGGAAGTCCAGTGGGATACGGAATGGCATGTGTAAGCTCGGGAGTGAGGGTGTGCCCACCTCCACAGGTCTGTCAGATGGTAAATCTCCGCCCAAGCTGCAAGCCTAGAATATAGAGGACCAACTGCCGTCAGCCTGTCCATGCCCGAATCAGGGACCAGGTTGAAATCACCCAAGATGACGATGTTATCAGTAGCAAACTCCGCGATCTTGGCCGTGATCTGATTTAACAGTACTTGAGACGCCGGTGGCTGCAAGTATAAAGCCACTATAGTCCACGTCAAAGAATAGACATGTGCATAGATAATGACATATCTGCCATCCGGGTCCAGGGTTAAGTCCAGGAGTCTGAAGGGAAGCGTTTTGAGCACCAAAATGCTGACTCCCCTCACAAAATTAGAATAGGTGGAATGATAATGGTGTCCTACCCACAGCTTTTTAAGAGCAAGAGTTCTACTTCCCACCAGGTGGGTCTCTTGAAGCACACATATGTGTGGATTATATGATTTAATAAATTGGAACACCAGAGATTTCTTGATCGGGGAGTTCAGCCCTCTGGTATTCCAGGACAAAATGTTAAGGGAGGACATAGGTACTAAAATAAACGTAGGAGACGGGATCATGGGGATTGGCCACCCATGGACAGAGCTGCTGGAACCGGATGGGACAGAGCATGAGGCAGTGCAATGCTGAAATATTGAATATGGTTTCAGGTAATTTTAAAATCATGCAACATAAAGCAAACATAATACAGAAAAATAAACTAGCATCTATAGAGAAACTGAGGATGGTCTCCATCCCAAAACCAAATCAGCACATCTGCTGCAAAGGGGGGTTCTGTGCAAGAAGCGAGCTTCACCCCTCCGGACAGTATCTGGGGGGTTCAAATCAAGCGAACCAGTTCTCAGTGCCATGGGTA
This sequence comes from Glandirana rugosa, assembly GCA_018402905.1. Lineage (NCBI taxonomy): Eukaryota > Metazoa > Chordata > Amphibia > Anura > Ranidae > Glandirana > Glandirana rugosa. The sequence goes on from BLSH010033287.1 coordinate 229,403, forward strand.
TCCGCTGGAGTAATGAAGGTGCTAAAAGGGACATGGCGTACCCATAGAAAACGAGGAGTTTCATAGTGTTCCACCAGCAAGCAGTGAGTATGATCCAGCATATAAGATGCAGTATTAAAAGGTCCTCTGCATCACCATATAATAAGAAAAGAGAAGTTGCTGTTTAAATCTCCTGACATTGTCAGGGGCACTTACTTAGGTTACAGTAAATGAAGTAACTGGGCACAACCGGTGCAACATAATCTAACAGTCTACCAGTAAGGCACGGCCCGCAGGCAACTCAAAGGAGGTTGCAGGAGTCACCCAGCAGGCTATCCCTCATGCCCAGCTGAGTCTTACCAAGGCTTTCCCTGGAGCTCCCGCCAGTTGGTAAAGATTGAAGAATCATGTAGGGAAGGGGAAGGGAGAACACAGGGAGCTCCTGACTGAGTCAGGAGTAGAAACCAAAGTGTTAGGAAAAAGGGACGGTTTGCCGTTTTCTGCGCGCTCTCGTGCGTGCACGCGCGCCGGAATCGGTGCCAAGCGGCCCCATTTAAGCTCACAACGCCCAGCAGTCAGTGCTGTCCGTTCTACAGCGTGTGAGTGTTCCTGAGTGACCTGATTTCCTGTTTATCTGATCCTGTGACCCGGCTTGACCTTGTTGATTTCTGCCTGCACCGACCCCGGCTTGCCTACGACCACTATTCTGCCTGATCCTTTTGTACTTCGCTGCCAGCCTGTTGACGACCCTGCCTGCATCTTACGACCCCTCTGCCTGAACCCTTTGTGCCACATTGCCCACCTGCTACTGACCCAGCCTGTACGACCATCCACTATCTGCACAAGCTTCACTGGACCATCCATATCACCACCAGGGATCCTGTCCAACCCACGTGCCCCCCTGAGCTCCTGGGGGGACAAAACTTATCCGCGCAAGGGAGCAAAAAAATACACTTGGCCATTCACTAAAATTAGAAGAAAATCGGTTTAACTTTAAAATGCGTAGAGGGTTCTTTACGGTAAGAGCAGTGAGCATGTAACTATGTAGATTGCACAGCATGTCTTCTACAATGCATGTCGGATTTGCCCCCTCAGCCAAGCCCCCGATGTGGAGGATGTTCCTCCTATTCCTGTTCTCCGCATTCTTGGCCCTGTACTCTAGGGAAGGGGTCATCAACCCTGGGGCCGCGGCCCACTGCCGGGCCATGGGCTCTCTGCAGTCGGGTTGCGGGCAGAGACACGGCGGGCTGGCGAACAGAGATGACACATCTTTTTGCATCACAGCTCCTCCGACTTCCGCCCTCACAGCGCGGGACTTCAGTGTAGGAGGTGTGAGCGGGGAGCAGAGAGATGACATTATCCCTCACTGCCCGCACCCCGCGGGACTCTTCAGTGTTTGTAGGTGCGGCGGGAAGCAGAGAGATAACATCTCTCATGCCCGCACCCTATTACCACTCTCCTGCCATCAACACTGACCACATTGATATCCTCAGCTGGTGGCAATGGCAAGTGACATCCTCATCTGGTGGCACTGGCAGGCAATGGCAAGTGTAAGGGCAATTATAATACCTTGTATGCATTATATTTTGCCTGCGCTAATAAGCGCACTTTTCAGCTCTTTTGCATAATGCATTTGAGTGCACTAGTGTTAAAGCCAGTAAGACAGACACAAATAGCTTTTCTCACATTGCAAGCTCGCAGGTTTGTCCTGGGTGGCCGAGCTTTCAGGCTTTATTTATAGGACTCAAACAGGGGTAACACAGAGACTTGGTGGCTTCACAATCAGCCAATCAGTCTCCAAGGCACAGTCACATGACATGAGCTCAATACAAAACACCAACCAATGGCACACTTGTTTATATTCAGACGATACAATAGAAGAGGCGTGCATGCATGGGGGTTGGCCAGCCTGTATGAGCAACAGCTGTTTCCATGTAACAATGAAAGCCATGTGGAGACATGGCCTTCACAAAACCAATGCACTATCTCACAGAGGCCCTCCAAGCAAAATGTCATACATGCAAAACCTTGAACTGCCATTACAACGAATCGCTATCAAATACAGCTCTATGAACTATGCTCCATAGCGATTATGCTACTGTTCTATTAAAGGGTAAATTATGCACAAAGGAATATAGCTGTAGATTTCTGTCACATTGATCAGATGCAACAGAAAGCTTGCAGATCATTATCCTTACATAAAAGGCAATACTGATTCCATAACACAAGTAAACCGCCGCCAAGCAGATCAATCTGTACATAATACAGGGGCCCCCTGATTGACAGTAATACACCCGCGCCACAGAATGTGCATTGCACCTCAAAGATCCGGACCAGTGTTTGCTCCAGCGTTAACCGCTCAGGGCGCCTGCTGGCCGTGATGATCGGGTGGGTAGCGTGTGGTTACCAAATAATGGAAGGTTTCCATTGTAAATGGCCTTTCCTCAATATTGGTTAACCACTTCCTTACTGGGCACTTAAACCCCCCTCCTGCCCAGACCAATTTTCGGCTTTCAGCGATGTCGCATTTTGAATGAGAATTGCATGTTCATGCGACGTTGTACCCAAACTAAATTTATATAATTTTTTTCCCCACAATTAGTTTTTTTTTTTGGTGGTATTTGATCCCCTCTACGTCAATTCTGATCGCCGCTATAAACAAACAAAGAGAGATGATTTTGAAAAAAAAAAACAATATTTTTTCCTTTTTGCTATAATAAATATCCCAAAAAAAAATATTAAAAAATAAAAATGATTCAACAGTTTCGGCCGATTTATATTCTTCTACATATTTTAGGTAAAAAAAAAATCGCAATCGGCGTATATTGATTGGTTTGCGCAAAAGTTATCGCGTCTACAAACTATGGGAATTGATTTATGGCGTTTTTATTATTTTTTTCTTTTTACTAGTAATGGCGGCGATTTGCGATTTTTATCGGGACTGCGATATTGGGGCGGTTATGTCTGACTTTTTTGACACTTTTTTGGGACCAATGACATTTATACAGCGATCAGAAATTTAAATGTCCACTGATTACTGTATAAATGTCATTGGCAGTGAAGGGGTTAACCAGCAGGGGGCAGTGAAGGGGTTAACAATGTTCCCTGGGTGTGTTCTAACTGTGGGGGGGTGGGGCTGATTGGGACATAACAGATCTAACTGATCCCAGTGACAGGGATCAGTAGATCTGGTATGTCCCCTTCACAAGAACGGAGAACCGCAGTGTTTACAACGGCGGTTCCCCGTTCTGCAGGTCTGACAGGGGATCGCGGGTCTCGGGCGGACATCGAGTCCGCCCGACCCGCGGGCACGGCCGCGCGCTGCCACCGCCTGTGAGTGCGCGCCAGGAGCGCGCACATGGCTAGGACGTCCATGGACGTCCACCTGGCATTTCAGATCCGCGCTGGAGCCGTACTTTGGCTATAGCGCGGATCTGGATGGGTTAAAGCCATATTCGCTGTACACAGAGAATATCGTTAAACCGACACTGGGAGACACTGTGACAATACATAATAAACACATCCTAAATTTCTACAACACAAGTGACATCTTCATCCGGTGGCAGGCAATGGCAAGTGGCATCCTCATCTAGTGGCAGACAGTGTGGCAAGTTACATCCACATCTGGTGGCAGGCATTGTGGCAAGTGGCATCCTCCTCTGGTGGCAGGCAATGGCAAGTGGAATCCTCATCTGGTGGCAGGCAGCATGGCAAGCGACATCCTCATCTGGTGGCAGGCAATGGCAAGTGACATCCTCATCTGGTGGCAGGCAGCGTGGCAAGTGACATCTTCATCTGGTGGCAGGCAGTGTGGCAAGTGACATCCTCATCTGGTGGCACTGGCAGGCATTGGCAAGTGATATCCTCATCTGGTGGCACTGGCAGGCAATGGCAAGTGACATCCTTATCTGGTGGCAGGCAATGGCAAGTGGCATCCTCATCTAGTGGCAGGCAGCGTGGCAAGTGAATCCTCATCTGGTGGCAGGCAGCGTGGCAAGTGACATCCTCATCTGGTGGCAGGCAATGGCAAGTGGCATCCTCATCTGGTGGCAGGCAGCATGGCAAGTGGCATCCTCATCTGGTGGCAGGCAATGCCAAGTGGCATCCTCATCTGGTGGCAGGCAATGGCAAGTGACATCCTCATCTGGTGGCAGGCAGAATGACAAGTGACATCCTCATCTGGTGGCAGGCAGAATGGCAAGTGACAATCCACATCTGGTGGCAGGCAGTGTGGCAAGTGGCACCCTCATCTGGTAGCACGCAGCATGGCAAGTAACAATCCACATCTGGTGGCAGGCAGCATGGCAGGCGACGTGGGAAAGTGACAATCCACATCTGGTGGCAGGTGACGTAGCAAGTGACATGCTCGGGGCTCCCACTGATTCTGCATTATGGTGAGCTAAACTATTTCATTTTATATTACAATGTAATAAAAGAAATAATGCGCTTCAATCATCCTGACAACATAACCATGGTGCCGTGATGATTGAAGTGCCAACACCAGTTATTGCCCTGACAAATTGGCAGTGAAAAGTCGCATACCCCCGCGCGTTTCACCTTGGGCCATGCAGCCGGTCCCCAGTGCCAAAAAGGTTGGGGACCACTGCTCTAGGGCCTTCACCTTGATTTGAAGAGTGCAGAGAGCGGCGTTGTGTTCTGTGATGGCGTCCTCCATATGGCTGACCCTCTGCTCAGTCTCTGAATCACATTCACCTTGTATATGTTTTTTATCTCTGTCTAAGGGCACGTTTACACTTGCTGCAAAACAGGGCGTCAGACAGGCATTGTTAAAGCTCCCTTAACGCCAGTCAAAGCCCATGTCACTAAATAAAATGGTTAGCGTACACTCCTGTTTACACCTTGCGTTGGCTTGGCTGGGCTTCAGCTTTGCGTCAAAAATGATACCCCATGTAGCTTTAGCCAGGCTTCAAAGCCTCTCCAACGCCTCCATAGAAGTCTATGACAAAGCCAGTTTGAAGCTCGCTTGAAGCACCTGTGGCTTTTCAGAGGCTGTAATTCAGCTTTAGCTTCGCTTTGTTTTGGAGAAATTGCAGGTGTGAGATATCAACAAACACACAGGGTGTTTACCAAGCTTGACCAAGGCTTTAAAAGGGGGGGGGGGGTGGAGGGAATGGAGAGAACCCTTCAAGATTGTTCAGCCCAACCAATATCAACAGGGGTACCGCCAATACCCTCAAAACATAAATCGTCCTGGAGACGAAGAAAGAGAGGATGTAGAGGGGGGAGAAAAGAAAAGAAAAAGAGAAAAATAGACGCTGGACTATTCAACCTCACCAATATTGTCTTTATCCAGGATGAGCTGGGGATACTTGCGGAAGGCTTGAAGTTTGCCCCCACAAAGTATCTAGACAAATTTGAGACGTATATCGATGTTGAAAAATTTGCTAGGAAATGTTAAAAAACACTACATTGCCCACCCAAACCCCACTGGAACCACCACCAACACTACCTATTCATATACTGGACTTCGAAACAAGTCCACGTTCAATCCCAAGGGTACATCTCACCAATTTATAGAAGTGTTTAAACATATGATACAAGAAGATATAAACAATTTGCCCCAGGTAAAAATAAGAAACAGCAGACAAATTAGGGAAGCTATTAAAAAACTGGAAGAGAATAGAAACATAGTTATCAGGCCTGCTGATAAAGGGGGGGTCTGGTAATCCTTACGCAAGAAGATCATGACGCAGAGATGCGACGCCTTCTCCAGGACCAAACCTCCTATGAAAAATTAAAAGGAAACCCCACTGAAAAATTAAAGATAAACCTTAAGAAATTAATTAGTAAATGATCGAAAAAAGGTATATTAAATAAAAAGGAGGCCAAATATCTTGTTCCAAAAGCTCCCCGTATCCCGGTCATATATCAGATCCCTAAAATTCATAAAAATAAGGAAACCCCGCCGGGTAGGCCAATTATTAGTGGCATAGGGTTGTTGTATTCTAGATTGGCGGAGTACATTGATATTTTTCTTCAACCTATAGCTACCAAGGGAAGAGCCTATCTTAAGGATACAAAAGACCTTTTAAATAGATTACAAGTGGTTCAACTTACAGAGCAGACATTGTTGGCAACAATAGATGTAGAATCTCTGTATACTAATATAAAACAGAAGGATGCCATTGGGGCTACCACTTGGGCTCTACATAAGTATTCAACCTTAAAAATACCGCAGATAGAGTATATTATTGAATCTTTGCATATGGCCATGTCAAATAATTATATTTGGTATGCGGGGGATTTTTATAAACAGATTAACGGTGTGGCCATGGGGGCTCGGTATGCCCCCAGTTTTGCCACTATATTCCTTAATACATGGGAAGAGGAAAGCATTTTTACTGATCAATGGCCACAACTCAAACTATATCTAAGATTCATAGATGACATTTTTATAGTTTGGGAAGGGGAGTCATCTGAATTGCAGGATTTCCTGTCCTTCATAAATTCGAACAGGTTTACTAGTCATTGGGATCCAGCCTCTGTCCAATTTTTGGATCTTGAAATATTCAGAGTGGATTCCCATTTAGAGACCCATACCTTTTTTAAGGAAACGGACAGGAATGGGTATATATCCACTCGGAGTTGTCATCATCATAATTGGACTAAGGCGATACCTAAAAGTCAATTTCTTAGGATGAAAAGAAATTGTCATAGAGATGTTGAGTTTGTGGCCCAATCAAACCTCCTTATAGAAAGGTTCTGCGAAAAAGGTTATAACAGAAAAGAACTCATAAAAACCAGGGATAAAGTTGGTCAAATGTCCAGAATTTCCCTTTTGCAAACTAGGGTAAAACCATCAAAGGGGGAAGATTTTGGCTGGGCATTTATCTCGGGGTTCAATGTCCAACATAAGGAAGTGGAAAAAATAGTTTAAAAACATTGAAGAGGAAGAGTGTTCCGCGCAGCGGATATTTAAAATTTAAATATTACTCTTTGAGCTGCAGCCTCCACCTCAAAGCTATCCCCAAAAGAAGAGGGGTTAGTTTGAATGATATTGTTAGATTATGATGGGTATGGCGCTGCTCAGCACTAGTAAGTGTTTTTGAACGTATTAGATGGATGTATATACCATATAATCTTCCTATAAAATTTCTAACATGATAGGGAGCGAATATAAAAACAATATATATATATAATTGAGGTAATCAGAGGTATGGTATAAGAGTACAAATTAAATATAAATATTGTTAAAACATGTGATTGATACAACGTTGTAAATGATGTGAAATAAAAGTGCATAAGTTCAAACTCCAAAAAATATCTGAGAAGATATTGTTGATTGCATATGACGTTATACAATTCAAATGGTGTTTTGAATCAATATAGATGAATATGGCATATGTCTTCCTGTAAACTTTCTAGCATGATAAGGAGCAAACAAAAAATTATATAGTATTAGGGTGAGCAAAAGGTATGAAAAAATATCAAAAAATCTAATTAATGTGACTATTCTTACAACATATGATCAATACAACTCCATAAAAATAAAGTGCATAAATTCAATCTGTGCAAAATTATCGGATGTGTTGGTAAGGTGATCAAGAAAATTCATACACAAAATCCAAAAAGTGTATCACACTGTACATATAGGCAGTACATAAACTAAAGTGACTAGTGCTTTATATATTGTGCTAAAGTTAAAAAAAGTCCTTTAATTGATATGCTGGCCAAGAAACAAACACCACGTGGTTAATGTTGGACTGCACACCGGTAATAATTTCTGTGAATGTGGTTCACACTGTGCGTTCCCCGTATGCCAAGCCACTCACCGGAGGGCGCTCCCTCGAAGGGGTGTTTCACCTTTGAGAGTGGCTCTGTGTCCCTGGGTTGTGGAGGAGACTCAGAGTGCGGGGTGCCCTCTGATGGAGGAATACAGCACTGCAGGTGAGGGGAGAACTCCTCCACCTCAGGGATACGGAGCCTCAGCAGGTAAGAGGCACGGAGCAGGGCGAGTGACACGAAGATATGCCAGTCTGAGCGGCCACCATACACATAGAACTTCACCGAGGACCCAGGGGAAGTATAGCGGTCTATTGACATGAGCTGCCCGGCCCTCCTCAGGGTGGCTACCCTGGCATATCTTCGTGTCACCCGCCCTGCTCCGTGCCTCTTACCTGCTGAAGCTCCGTATCCCTGAGGTGGAGGAGTTCTCCCCTCACCTGCAGTGCTGTATTCCTCCATCAGAGGGCACCCCGCACTCTGAGTCTCCTCCACAGTCCAGGGACTCAGAGCCACTCTCAAAGGTGAAACACCCCTTCGGGGGAGCGCCCTCCGTTGAGCGGTTTGGCATACGGGGAACGCACAGTGTGAACCACATTCACAGAAATTATTACCGGTGTGCAGTCCAACATTAACCACGTGGTGTTTGTTTCTTGGCCAGCATATCAATTAAGGTCTTTTTTCACTTTAGCACAATATATAAAGCACTAGTCACTTTAGTTTATGTACTGCCTATATGTACAGTGTGATACACTTTTTGGATTTTGTGTGTGAATTTTCTTGATCACCTTACCAGCACATCCGACAGTTTTGCACAGATTAAATTTATGCTTTTTATTTTTATGGAGTTGTATTGATCATATGTTGTAAGAATAGTCACATTCATTAGATTTTTTTATATTTTTTCATACCTTTTTGCTCACCCTAATTAATACTATATAATTTTTTGTTTGCTCCTTATCATGCTAGAAAGTTTACAGGAAGACATATGCCACATTCATCTATTTTAATTCAAAATACCATTTGTATTGTATAACACCATATGCAATCAACAATGTCTTCTCAGATATAATTTTTTGGAGTTTGAACTTATGCACTTTTATTTCACATCATTTACAACGTTGTATCAATCACATGTTTTAACAATATTTATATTTAATTTTTACTCTTATACCATACCTCTGATTACGGTACCTCAATTTTATATATATATATATATATATATATATATTGTTTTTATATTCGCTCCCTATCATGTTAAAAAGTTTATAGGAAGATTATATGGTATATACACCCATCTAATATGATCAAAAACTCATACTAGTGCTGAGCAGCGCCATACCCATCATAATCTAACCATAAGTTAAAAAACACTGGCCCATCCTTAAAAAAGACCCCACCCTTAGGTCGGTTATTCCTCCTAAGCCAAAATTTATTTATAGGAGGGCTCCGGCTCTGAGAAATATGGTGGCAAAAAATGTTCCAAAACCCCCTTAGAGGAAGCCCACTTTCTTGGATAGGGTAGGTTTCTACAGATGTAAAAGGTGCAAAGGGTGTTAAACATCAAGAGATAGACAAAATATCACAAATTTTACTTCAGGAGTAACAGGTGAGGAGTTCAAAATTAAGAGATTCATAACCTGCGACTCCAGATACGTAACTTACCTCCTGATGTGCCCATGCAACTATCAATATATAGGGAGAATCACCAGAACCCTAGCCAAGAGAGTGGGGGAACATGTAGAAAATATTAAGAAGGGATTTAAGTTTCACAGCGTATCAAATCATTTTAGATTGGTTCATAATAGGGACCCCACTCTGTTAAGGTTTTGGGTTATAGATAAAGTACAACCCCATTGGAGGGGCACAGATATGGTGAAAGCAGTATCCCAAATGGAGACTCGCTGGATCCATAGAATACAAAGTTTACAACCCTTGGGATTGAACAAGGACATTGATCTTCAATGACTTTTGACAGATTATTAACGTGTATTTTATTTTTCATTATTTGTCACCATTTTTCAATATATGTTGATAAATGTTAATATTAAATCTCATTATTTTATCAATTTATGGGGACCATTTGGAAATTGTAGTATTCGGGAAGGTGGGGTAAGATTAAACATTTGCCTGCTAATACAGGGAATTGTGGTCTTACGCCACTAGAGGGAGTTAGTCCAGCATTCCTAAATTATTGCATGTAGATTATGAGAAAGATGTTTGGTATATATGTCTAAAAAGGAAAAAAATGTTGTTTATCTAAAGTGGACCTGTAATTTGTTAAATGGCCTGTAAGATAATAGTATGTTTTTTTAATGAGGCACTGGGTGTAAACAGCGTAAGCCTGGGTGCATGTTACAATCTAGCGTCCTCCATTTTGGGGGAGCCAGCCAATCAAAATTGAGTATTTGCTTATAAAAGGAAAACTGGAAGATGAATGACGTCACTTCCTGAAGACGCCAAGACGGCGAAACGTACGTAGAAGACGTTCTTTCGTGAATTCCTGGACCGTGTATGCGAACGTTATGCGGCATACAAACGACGGTTTGGCACGCACATCCTGACCATCAGCTGTTTGCCTCACAGGCTCACGAGCTACATGCTGGTTAAACCCAGTGCCGGGACCAAGCACATGTAAATGTGAGTGTGATAATTTTAATTGTTTTTATCTGCTTTTGAAATAAATACTACACTATGGAATTTTTTCTCCTTGTCCCTGGTGGAGTCATTTTACCTTTTTAGCTGACTCAGATGGCAACCAAGGGGTTGAAGAGTTCTGATCTGATCTATTAAGGAACATTGGTTCCAGAGGCGTTTTTTGACCTTCCCAAGAAAAGGGGGTCAAAACATCTGGTGAGTTGCCACCTATTCCATAGCTGCACGTTGGTGAAAATTGTCACAAGGAAGGGATTAGAAGAATCCTGTTGCGCACTGGTCATGGGATCTCTTTGCATGAACCATTGTTGATATATGGATTTTTTTTGGACTATTTGTTTTCTGTTATAATATGCCAGTTTAGATTTAGGTCTGTGCCAGACTTGTACATATTAATTCAAGGCTTTAAAAGTGCATCACTGAAGCCTTGTTGAAGCCTTGTTGAAGCCTCATTACAGCCTGTTCTAAGCACCGCCGTAGCCTCAGAAACACATCATAAAAGCTTGTTGAAGCTGTATGGGCTTTAACAAGCATTTAAACCGAAGCAAGTGTAAACTAGCCCTTAGTCTTTTTTAATTGAGGTTTTGTCAACCAATAAAATTTAGATTTTTTTTATATAATGAAAAATATGCCTGCAAAGTCCATTTTTTCTATTCTTTATTTCTGTATAACCTATTAGAACGTGGCATGGTGTACCTCTAATTGTACTGTCCACAGTACCACTCTGTGGTGACAGTACCAAAATATATATTTATGTGATCTGTTCTTCTAGAGTGGAGCTTGTCCAAGTCCTGCCTCAAAAGACCGACGTCCAGCAGTACTGCCTTCATTTTGGCCATAAGCGTGGCCTGGCAAGTGGCTATGGTTGCCATCACCTCCGCCAGCCAAGGCGGCCGGGACTCAGCCGACTCCATGAGGCCCGTCTGTGAGGCCTTGTGTGATCTGCATGTAGAGCGGGTCTCCATGTGGGTGCAGGAGAGCGGCTGTGAGTTCTCTGGAATCTGTGGGAAATGGAGCTTCTACCCCTTACCAAAATATGAGCCTGACGATCTGCACCTCATCCAGGTAGTTTAGCAGTGGAAAACGAGGAATTACTCCTGCAGGATCAAGATAAAAGCCAACTGCCCAGCGGAACTAGAGCAAAGGCAACCGCTCACATCGCCATCCCCGCACCTCCAGCCTTAATTATGCTTCCCCCTGTTCTCCTGCTTCTGCACTGCTCCCTGGTGGTCTAAATCATAATGTTCATCAGTTCACTGAGAGGGGCCCAGGAGGCTGTAAAAATGGGGGACTATTTTTCTCTTTCGTTCATTGACCGGCACAGCGACTCAAGGACAAGTGGGTTATAAAGCAAGGTAATAACTGCGCTAAAGTCCCACAAATGAGCAGCAGCTAGAAAACAAGAGACACAATAGGTATATATAAAGCCGCGCTATAGATGACAATATATATTGCAAAGTTTAAACGATGAAAATTTATATTAATATAAGAGTCCTCATAAATGACAGGGTGACTAATCAGTCAGAAACAGTGGGTTATGCTGCCCTCTTCAGGAGTGACTAGGCAGAACAGGCAGTTCTAACATTAAAAGAACAAAAGATAGACACAGCCCTTCCCAGGGGGCAGTTCCCACTGGCAGCAACCCTCCAGCTCAGTTCTCTGCCTAGTGCAAGGAGTAGACCTGGCTCCCTGTTGGGATCTGTGGTACCTCTCTTGGTCCACTTCAGCTGTCCTGGAGGACAGCCTTACAGATGAAGACTGCAATCAAGTAGCCGTGCTGGGTGACAGGCTGGGTTTTAGATCCAGGTAGTCTCCCCAGCCGGCCAGTGAGCACGCGCAGACCTTTGCTCCATGCTGGGTCGGCCGCGGCAGGCCCCGAACCGGACAGGTGGCCCCACGGGTTAAACTTCCTGCTGGTGCACATATGACCGGGCTCCTGAGTCAGTGTCACAGTGCCACCATTGGCCGACAGCTCCCCCCCCAGCCTGATGGGTGAGGCAGATCTTTGGGATACCCACTTTACCCGACTGGATGGGTAAGTACACCCCCCCTCTCCCACTAGGATCTGGGGGGGAGCAGGCGGGTTCCCCCCTTGGGTGTTAGGCTGGCGGTTTGGTTCCCACTTCCTCCCTCCTTCACTTCACCCCACCCTCCCTCCAGTGCTGCACTGCCGCTGTGCCCCCTCCGGGGTCCCAGGGTGGTGTTCAGGGCCCCTAGTGTCCCCCTCCTCCTTGCCTCGTGCTGCTGGTTTGATGGTCGGCGATCGCGGGCGGTCATTTTGCTGTGGTCTGCCGACATTTTCTTGTGGCCGACCACATTGTTTGGCCTTCGGGAAGCCCGGCAACCATTTTGCCGTAGTCGCAGCATTTTTTGGCTGGGTTTGGCCTCTAGTGTGCAGTTGGCGGACATTTTCTTGTGGCCCATGCAGTGTTTCTGACCTGTGTGTGTGGAGGGGCGGTCCCTGAGCTTTCTGGCACAATTTTACCCCCCAGCACAGCACAGAGAGTTTTTCTTTGTGGGACAGCAGCAAGTGGAGGATGGGCAGGCAAGCAGCGGCAGCAGCAGCAGCAGGCACGGCTCCTCTCCTGGACAGTTGAGCGGGCAGGTGGTGAGTCCCCCTGAGGTGGCCCTCCTGTAGTAAGTCCTGTGCAGCGTTTTTGGGGTGGGGGGGTGCCTGGTCTCCTGGTAACTAGGCCTCAGTTAGGTGGCGTGTACCGCAATGGCCACCGATGCGGGTGCTTCCCCACCAGACCTCTCCGTGGTTGCAGCCAGCTCCTCAGGGACTGCGCTCCCTCTTGATGCTCTGTCGGAGGTCCTGGATTCGTTTGTCTCCTGGGTAGAGACACTGTGGGAACGCAAGGTGGCGAGAAAGCGCCCCTTGCCCCCCCCTTCCTCTGGGGAGGACTCGGACCCTGACGGGGGCTCAACCATGACGGGGACCCTCATAGAGCTGTCGGATAGCGAGGCTCCGGATTCTCATGATAGTGAGGACGAATACGCGGCGGCCACTGCTGCGCACGAGAAGGCACTAGTCAGCTCCCTGATCACATCAGTGCGTAATACCCTGAAGGTGAATGATACGCCTGGGTCCTTGCAGGAGGTGCCCGTCCCCTTCGGGTCACACAAACCGGCCCGCGTGGCTAAGGTTTTCCTCTGTGTCTTACCTGGATAGGTTTGTATACAGAGACTGGGAACGGCCTCAGAGCTCCCTTCCCATACCCAAATGTTTCTTTGTTCGCTATCCCTTCGAGGATATCCTATTGAAAAAATGGGCATCACGCCCCGTGGTTGATCCCTCTGTGTCTCGTCTGAACAAGGCGACCATGATCCCGGTGGAAGGCACGCCGTCCTTTAAGGAACCGGCTGACAGGAAGGCCGGGGCCGTCCTCAGATCCATGTTTGTTCTGGCAAGGTCGGCCATGCGGTCTGTCGTGGCCTCTGCTCTGGTTTCGCAAACGCTCACCGAATGGGTAAAACTGTTGCACCGCGAAATGAGCAATGCAAAGGTTCCCCTCGCATGCGTGGAACTCGCTGAACAGCTTGTACAAGGACTTAAGTATCTGTGTGATGCAGCCCTGGACGCGGCCCCCCTGATCTCCAAATTGTCTGTGTCTTCTGTGGTGGTCAGGCGTTTGCTTTGGCTAAAATGTTGGTCAGCGGACCAAACATACAAGAAGGCCCTGGCGGACTTGCCTTTTCAGGGTGGGCGGCTCTTTGGAGCCTCCTTGGATGAGATTATCAAGGATCTCACGGGAGGGAAGAGCACCTTTCTCCCGGAGACGAGGAAGAGTAAGGAGCCCCGTCGTAGGCAGCGTCCCTCCTTTATGGCCCTTAAGCGGCTTTTTTTAATAAAACCCCAAGTCAACAAAGTGGAAGCCATAGATAGTTGGCCGCGCCCTAACAGTAAGAAGCAGGTTCACGCGTTCCTCAGAATTGCTGGATTCTATTGGTGATTCATTCCTCACTTTGCTTCGCAGGCTGTGCCCCTAACCAACCTGACGAAAGGGAAAGAGTCTGTCATGGTGAAGTGGACTTCGGAGGCTGAAGCAGCCTTCCAGTCTTTGAAAAAAGCCTTATGCAGCCAGCCAGTGCTATACTCCCCTGACTTTCTTAAGGACTTTGTTGTACAGACTGATGCGTCAGACGTGGGCTTAGGAGCAGTGTTGTCCCAGGTTTGGAAGGGGGAAGGGCACCCAGTCGTTTATCTCAGCAGAAAACTGAAATCCCACGAAGAGAATTATGCCACAATTGAGAGTGTTTTGCTGTGAAGTGGGCGCTAGAATCCCTTCGTTACAATTTGCTTGGTAGACACTTTGACCTGGGTACTGATCATGCGCCCTTAAAATGGATGGCTCAAAACAAGGAGACCAACAGAAGGGTAAATAGGTGGTTTCTGGCCCTGCAGGAATTCAATTTTACTGTGAAGCATCGCCTGGGTTTTCAAATGGGGAATGTGGATGCTTTGTCTCGGGTACCTGCATGCCTGACTGCTTGTGTTCCAAACCCCAGGTTGAAACAAGAGGGGGGGGGGGGGGTTGTATG
>BLSH010033287.1:244331-279124 GCA_018402905.1 Glandirana rugosa
ATGCGTCAGACGTGGGCTTAGGAGCAGTGTTGTCCCAGGTTTGGAAGGGGGAAGGGCACCCAGTCGTTTATCTCAGCAGAAAACTGAAATCCCACGAAGAGAATTATGCCACAATTGAGAGTGTTTTGCTGTGAAGTGGGCGCTAGAATCCCTTCGTTACAATTTGCTTGGTAGACACTTTGACCTGGGTACTGATCATGCGCCCTTAAAATGGATGGCTCAAAACAAGGAGACCAACAGAAGGGTAAATAGGTGGTTTCTGGCCCTGCAGGAATTCAATTTTACTGTGAAGCATCGCCTGGGTTTTCAAATGGGGAATGTGGATGCTTTGTCTCGGGTACCTGCATGCCTGACTGCTTGTGTTCCAAACCCCAGGTTGAAACAAGAGGGGGGGGGGGGGGTTCTGTGTGACAGCAGGCAGGTAAAATCACCTGGTTGCATCCAGGATGGCAGGTATATTTGTCCCAGGTTTAGACTCTATGCTGATTTCTACCTCTAAGGGGAAGTGCTGAGAGTCTTGCAGTGGTAGAGGTAATGAGCCCAGCTGAGTTGAGCTGGCTCATTAAGGCCTTTACATAAACTCCCAACAGGCATAGGTGAGTGCTCCATCCTGGAACCAGTTTCTGTGTGAATAGACTGGGGAGCGTTACACCAAGATCCTGTGCGGTAAGCCCAAGCTTGTGTGGTTGATTATAACAGCAGGGAGATAGGTGCTAGGTGTAACACAAGACTGCACCTAGCTGGCATACAGCGAAACCTACAAAGTTTAGTAAGTGGCCAAGTCGGCAAGGATTTATTTTGATGTTTGTTTTTGTTTTGCTGTTTTTCTACAATTGTACATAGTATAAATAAACCACACTTGTGTTTTCATCTACAACTGCTGTTTCGCTGTGCCTGTTTTGTGTAGTGAACCCTTCCAGGGGGTCACACACCCGCTGCCGAGCTAACCCCCTTACAATAAGTAATATAACTTTTATACAGGAGGCAGCATAATGTACCTGCATATACCCTCACTGTCTCCCCACCTCCCGTAAACACTTTTAGGAAAAGTAATTATTCTGAGCTTAGAACACACTAGATTATTCTTCTCTACCTCACACAATCCAACACTTGATTCTTGCGAAACCTGCACCAAACCCTGAGAGCTGTGATATAGGGGTGAGCTGAGCTCTCTACATACAGCATATCAAGTGTTTTTTTTGCAGGCACCTGTACACGCAGCAGTTATGTACAGTATTCAGATATTTACATTTCTGAACATCATAGCTGACAACTCTTGACAACCACTTTAACCTACAGGTAAGCCTATAATAAGGCTTACCTGTAGGTACCCTGCATATATCCTAAACCTGCATGGTTTAGGAGGTATACAGTATAGGGAGTCTGGGATGTTTCTTCTTGAAGTGTGCCCTAAATGACGGCTCCCTGTGCATGCGCGGGAGTGACGCCAGCGCGGCTCCGACCAGTCACAATGCTGATGTCCGCGCTGTGATTGGCCGGAGCCCGCGATCCTGGAAGAAGACAACATGACGCCGGTCTCAGAGGTGCTCGGGGACCGCTGCAACAGCGTTGATCTCAGGTATTTCATAATGAGCTAGTATGCGATGAATACTAGCTCATTATGCCTTTGTCTTGCATGTGTTTTTTTTCCTCCCTTGACAACCACTTCAAGGCATAAAAATTTTTGATTAGAAGTTGTAGGAGAATTCCTAGTACTGGTGATTGTTTTTCAGTCATTAGACATTTGAGACACAGCAAAAATGATTTTCCCTCATCTCCAGTGCCTACATTTCAGGATCACCAGATTACGTACAATAGGGAATAGGGGTGGGCTACTAGTTCACGGATAGTAGCATCTGTTTGGAAAACACCTCAAAGCTTAATTTGCAGGCTTGACTGCTGTATACTATAGGAATATATTATCGATTAACACCAACATGTTATAAATACGGATGCCAGTTTACTGGGCAGTGCATTTCGGTTTACTCTTACGTACATAATTGAAAAGTCCAGGATTCAAAATACCCACATTTATGCAAGTCCATTACTCGGCTCCTAAATTATGCATACAAAGAGCTAAACAGGAAAGAGTGTCACCTCTTTAGCTGTGATTCAGTGTCGGTAATTAAAAATTGATGGTTAAATAAAACTGTCATAATGCATTATCACCGTTAATATTTGATTGTCTATAAATGTTTCTCGTATTTCTCTAAGCAGTGGAGCACTGTATAAACATGGTGCTGAATGCGCAGGCCAACAAAATAAACACGTAAACAGAACTGTTTTCATATGAAAAGCGTGTAGAAAATGATGTGTTCAGCTCAAATGGGATTTACAGCAATTGTAGAATAAATTTGTGTTTTATATACACATGGGGAAAATAATGAACGTATGGAAGAAGGGAAAACTCTCATTGAGAAAGCTACAGTGTGTAAATGAGATCAAAGCCGCCCATCTACATTAATCATTTTCTTGCAACAACGGCAATTTCTTTCACTTTTTCATTTGAGTTCTGTCTGATAGGCCTGCAATTGCTTGCACCGCCTGTGATGCTGATACTGCCAGAAACAGAGTGGTCAGAGGGGACAGTAACAGTGTCATGGGAATCAAGGCTTAACTTTCTAAAGCTTCTCTACTCAGTCATTAACTTTCAAGACTTTGCCTCCTTAAACGCCCAATCTATACACTCAGTGGCCAGTTGCTTAGGCAGCTTCTGAAACTATAACTAAACCTTAAATGGAGCTGAAGCCAGGCAATGGAAAATCAATATACAACATCAATTCCAAAAAAGTTGGGACACTAAAATCTACAGAGAAATGCAATGCAGTGATTTGCAAATCTCATAAACCCTTACTTCTCTTTCGTTGAGGGACACAGTGCTCCATATTCAGAACCATAGGGTTATATCGCCCCCTACAGGAGTAGGACACTAGGCAGAAAAAAAGACTTGGCTATGCCTATGGGCAGTCCTAGCTGGTATACATTCCCCTCTCTGCTATAGGCCTTCAGTTTTTTCTGCCTAGTCAGGAGTAAGGACCTAGTTCTCTGCCGGAATCTTTTGGTCCTAGCAATTTTTTCCTTTTAAATTGAGATGCACCAAAATTTCCGCCTCTGAAACATTTCGGAAGAAAATGGTGTTATCGTCATTCGGCCGATAAGAGATAATGCCACCGTGATTTTGCCATGAATTCGCTGCAATTTTGGCCTGATTTCACTGCTTATGGTATGTTTTTCATAGGTCATGTTCCTCAAAGACGTTTTCAATGCATTTGAACTGGGAGGTGCATTTTTTTTAACTGACCAAAAATGCACCAAGCTGTATTTTTAACACCACAATGGAAGCCCAACGGATCAGTGTGAAGACATACATAGAATTTAAAGGTTGTTACAGGCGGTTCCCTGTCACAGTGTTTGGTTCCCAGGATTGTCAACCAGGAAGGTTGGCAGGCTCCAGAACGCTTTATATGTAAGAATCGCTTTTGGGCAATTTCTTCCAGGCTTGGTAGATCCAGCTGGGAGCCTGGAGTTTGGAGATTTATGAGTGATCTGGGAGGGACAAAATCCCCGACCTGGGACCAGGATTTATGGATAGCCAACACACTGATTAGTTGTGTGTGGGCCTGATAGGGGAGTCAGGACCATGATTCTGGGCTCCACCTTCCCGAGGAGTCCAGGCTGCAAGGGAGTAGCCAGAGAGTGCAGGTTTGCACAGGGTGAAGCCAGAGACCCAAGGCTGAGGGTCAGAGCAGCAAGGAGCTGCTGTCTAGAGGGACAGTACTAATAAAGAAATGGTCTGCAGGAGACAGACAAGAGCCTGAAGTGGAAGGCCTGAGAAGCACTGCGGTATGTGTAAGCCAGGAGGCTGACTTTATTATAATTTGACATGGATGGTGAAAACCCTCTGCGAGGGAAACCCTATGACGTTTGTTTTGAACTTTCTTTTAATAAACAAACCGAAATCCTGGCTGCCATGAACTCACTCCAAAACGCATCTATCACAAGAGCTAAACGCCCCCATGCCAAGGGATACAATTTTCTTGTGCTAAAGGTGCCGATAATGGCCAACAATAAATTCATATTCTGTTAAATTGATTATATTAATTAAAAAGTCAAATATTATAGAATTATATATAAAAATATACAATCATTTTTTAAAAACTGTCATTTTCGGTTTTGGCACCAAAATATCCATTCAGTGCACCTGTACTTCTAAATGTTTTTTTTCCCCCTGTGTGATCTGCAATCAACTGCCAGACTGAGCAACAGGCTGGATGGCTAGATCAAGTGGTCCCCTCAGTCTGACCAGCGAGCGCTCACAGACCAGAGCTCCACACTGGGTCATCCGCAGCATGCCCCACTTGACGGAGGCTGGCCTTCGAGTTAAGGTTGCATATGACTGGGTCCTGGCCTGAGTCGCAGCGTTCCCTCTGGCCGACAGACCTCCATTTCAGTGGTGAGGGGTTCTGTCTGGAACGGTGCCTGCCTGGTACCGAGGTATGGTGAATACATTTCTTCCCTCTCCCCCTGGATGCGGTGGACGAGGGCACCCCCCATGATGGTCGGGCCTGTGGATTCTCCTCCTTCCCCTCTTCCCAGGTCCCCCTCTGGGTTTTGTGATCCCCGTGGGTACCTTTTGTCCCTTCTACAAAGACTGGGAGAGGCCAAAGCGTTCCTTTGTGGTTCCTGAGCGCTTTGCGCTGAGGTACCCCTTTGAGAAGTCACTTTTGAAGAAATGGACTGTTCCACCTGTGGTGGACCCTCCTATCTCCAGGTTAAACAAGGCAACCATGATTTGGGTAGGGGAATCCCTGGCCTTCAAAGATCCGGCTGACAGAAAGGCAGAGTCTGTGGCCTGCAATATGTTCACTATTGCTGGTTCGGCGCTACGGCCGGTTCTGACCACTGCCCTGGTGTTGCAAGCTCTTACTGCATGGACTAAACTTTTGCGCCATGAGCTGGGGGTGAACAATTTCCCTTTACCTTTGTTGAGATGGCGGACCACCTGATTCAGGGGCTGCAGTTTGTTTGTGATGCCTCTATAGATGGGGCCCCCTTGCTTTCTAAGCTATCTGTCTTGGCAGTGGTGCTTAGGCGTGTGTTGTGTCTTAAGTGTATGTCTGCGGACCAAACCTCTAAAAAAGCTCTAACTGATTTGCCCTTTCGAGGTGATCGTCTGTTTGAGGCTACCCTGGATGACATTGTTAAGAGTCTCTCATGGGGGAAGAGTACTTTTCCTCTGCAGTCTGGGAAAGGAAAAGAGCCTCGACACACAACGTTTTTTTTGTCCCTCAGGGTCCTCGGGAGGTTATAAGTGGCCCTGGTCTGGCAAACCAAGAGCGGGTTTCTCTAAAGCCGCGGACGAGGTCCCTTCAGCATTAAGGTGCGCCCTCCCCCATTGCTGGGGTGGGGGGCGTCTCTGTTGGTTTCCGGTCCGGGGATTTCCCTGGAGAATGACAAGTGGGTCCATGGAGTGATTCTGTCCGGGTTACAAGAGAGTTTCGTTCTTGTCCTCCGGAAAGGCTCTTTCCTTCCAACGTACGTCTGTCTTCGGGCTGCAAGCTCTCTTTGTGCAAGACCTGTTGTTTCAGGGAGTGATTATCCTGGGTCCAGTGCCAGAACGGTTTCAGGGTTTCTATTCAAACCTGTTTATGGTCCCATAGAAGGAATGCAAGGTACGTCTTCTGGATTTAAAGGCCCTGAATTGTTTTGTGTGAGTACAGAAATTCAGAATGGAGTCCATTCGCACAGTGGTGGCATCCCTACATCAGGGGGATTTCCTAGCCTCTATCGACATCAGGGATGCTTACTTGCACATTTCAATATGTGCCCGACACCAGCAGTTTCTCCGCTTTGCCGTGAGAGAAGAGCAAAATCAGTTTGTGGCATTACCCTTTGGTCTTCCCTCTACTCCCCGGGTCTTTACGAAAGTGTTGGCCCCAGTTCTGGCGTTGCTACGTCAGAGGGGGATTGCAGTGCTGGGCTACCTGGATGACCTCCTCTTGCGAGTGGAGTCCTGTTCTGCCTTGATGGATGACTATACCGTCCCTGGAAGAGTTTGGTTGGCTTCTAAACTACCAGAAGTCTGCTCTGGTTCCATCCAGGAGATTCTTTACTCTGGACATACTCCAGTAGTTGCATGCTGCGGTCCTTCTATTGCTGTCCACACGAGGTTCCTCCAGAGGGAGATCAGAGGGGTTCCCTGGTCTGGTGGCTTCGCTCTCTGGCTCTTCGGCAGGGCAAATCTGTTCTCCCCTTGTATTGGACAGTAGTCACTATGGATGCCAGTCTATCCAGGTGGGGAGGTGTCTGGGACGGAGCTCCGATCAAGGTTGTTGGATGGTGGAGGAATCCAGACTACGATCAACGTCTCGGAACTTCAGGGGATCAGGCTGTGCCTGGATCATTGGACATATCAGCTCCGGGGGCTCCTGGTACAGATCCAGTCAATGCCACGGCGGTGGCAATTGTCAATCACCAGGGCGGAACAAAAAGTGTGTTAGCGGCTCTGGAAGTAGCTTAATTCCGGCCCTCTCCGTGGTACCCATTCCAGGATGGAAAACTGGCAGGTGGGCTATCTCAGTCAGCAGGCTTTAGACCAAGGGGAGTGGTCTGGATATCTGATATATCTGCAGTGGAGCACCCCTGAGGTGGATCTGTTGGTGTCTCGGCTCAACAGAAAGGCCCTTCCTGTTCTATCTGGAGGTTCTGCAGGCCAAGGTTTTTGCACGGTGTAGGTGTCTGATAAGTGGCAGGCTGGTATAAAAGTTATCCAGGTATATGTGGTAACCTTTTTGCAGAAGTGGGTATGCCAGGTCGTCCTATATGATTTTTCCAGTTGTGCCCATATAGGTTGGGCACTCAGGGCTGGAGCTCGGAATCTCTTCTTTCATATGGGGAATGCATAGAGACATCCTGTGGCTCTTTCACATCTACAGCTTGTAAAATTTGACTATAAGTGGGCAAATTTTATATAATTTGTCATAGTTGGGATGATCTCTGTGAGGGCACTGGGTGTTGTCACTGAAGTGAAGGAAGTGCATGATCATCTCATAGCGGGACCTGGGCATTACTGAAGAATAAATGGGGCATTTGGTGGGTAGACCAGTAGGCATATCCTTTTTTTTTCTTTTTATAAGCGGAGTTCCACCCAGAAAAAAATCACTTCTTTCAATTCCCCTTATTAGTCTGACTCACCTTTTGGAGGTAAAAAGGTTTTTATACTCACCCCAAGTGTCTTGTTGCTAGGTGGTCCCTCTAATCTTCCACTTCCTGGTCCGAGGCATGCCACATCACTTCCTGCCTCGCCTGGGCTCCTGGAAGAGGTGAGTCATCATTTCCCAGGAGTCAGTGTGCAGCACTGTATTGTAAAATCACGTTATTTCAACTAACACACCCCCTAGACTGCCCTCTGCTCTGCATAGACCGAACACGCCCCTAGGCATGACAGCTAAGTCCAGCCCCGCCTCCTGTCACTAACACTCCCCCTACACTACTCTGCATAGCCCGAACATGCCCCAAGCCTGCTCTCTGCATTACATTGACCAAACAAGTGAAGGGAGAAGACAGATAGTGAAGAGGAGGATGGAGAGGACAGATAGTGAAGATGGAGATGACAGTGAAAAGGAGGATGGAGAAGACAGATAGTGAAGAGGAGGATGAGGAGGATGGAGAGGACAGATGGCGAAGAGGATGTTGGAGAAGACAGATAGCAAAGAGGGGGATGGAGAGGACAGATAGTGAAGAAGAGGATGGAGAAGACAGATAGTGAAGAGGAGAATGGGTAGGACAGATAGTGAAGAGAAGGATGGAGAGGACAGATAGTGAAGAGGAGGATGGAGAGGACAGGTGGCGAAGAGGAGGATTAGAGGACAGATGTTGAAGAGGAGGATGGAGAAGACAGATAGCAAAGAGGAGGATGGAGAAGACAGATAGTGAAGAGGAGGATGGAGAAGACAGATAGTGAAGAGGAGGATGGGTAGGACAGATGGTGAAGAGGAGGATGGAGAAGACAGATAGTGAAGTGGAGGATGGGTAGGACAGATGGTGAAGAGGAGGATGGAGAGGACAGATAGTAAATATGGGGATGGAGACGATCCACTGTTTTGAATAGGTTCAAACGCCGAATCGGAATCTGACTGTAAGGACTCCCTGCTGCTCTCATCAGTCATGCTTAGGATCTGAAAAACCTCCTCACTGCTGTAAATTTTTTTGTACTTGGCTGGGAGTGGTAGACTGCTGATGGTATCTGTGTGATGGGTACTCTGGTGATGGGCTGTGACGGGTACTCTGGTGATGGGTGGCTGTGTGACGTGTAAACTGGTGATGGATGGCTGTGTGATGGGTGGCTGTGTGACGGGTACTCTGCTGATGGGCGGCTGCGTGATGAGTATTATGGTGATGGTACTGATAGGCGATCTGCGACCGGGGCACTGCTGATGGTCACTGATGTGCAAGAGGTGCACCGCTGACGGTCACTGATGTGCGACAGATGCACCGCTAACAGTCACTGATGGGCGACAGTTACAATGCTGACAGTCACTGATGGGTGACAGGTGCACTTTATGGACAATGATGGGTGACAGGTGCACTTTATGGGCAATTACATGGTGACTGGTGGGTGACAGATGCACTGGGGGGTGACAGTAACACTGCTAGCGACTGATGAGGACTGTACACTGATGATGAGGCAATGTAGGAACTTCTTTTATTCTGGTGCTTGTGCAGTACACTTACAAAACACAGATCGGTAACTCACTGATCCCTGGCTCCTCTCTCCTCACACTGGAACCAGTCTGTGTTTACATTTGTGATCGCTTGTGAATGGTAAACGTAGTCATTGGCTGTTTACCACTGTCGGTGACGAGCTGTATCCTGGGGACACACCAGCACAGACATCGCTGTACTGCGCGCTTCCGATGGCATGCATGCTCCGTCTGACTGGGCCGACGACAGAACGAGAGCTGCTCCACCTTCATTTTAGTATACGGCGGGCGGGAGGCGGTTGAAGGTAAATAAGAAGTCTCAATAAAGAGGACCTGCCATGCTTATTTCTACTACAAGGAAAGTTTACATTGATCGAAAAAAGAAAATAAAGGGACAGTAAAAAAAAAATAATAGTAAAATAAATAAGAAAAAAAAAAAACCTTAAAGCAGAACTCCGGGATGGACAAAAATCCCCCATTAGTACACCCCCTACCAAAACACTAAACAGTTATTACATTTGTGAAATTCCTTACCGTTGAGGAGAAAAATCGAATTGAATTTTCAGGAAGTCAGCGCTGTAATTCAAAAAGTGCTGCATGTATTCTGCTGAAGAGCTGTTAGAACAGTGATTGCATGATATCCTTTCCCCTCTCATTACACTCTCAACAAACTACATTTCCCTTCATGCTTTGCAAATTGCAATGAATGTGGGAGGTACACTAGACCTGTACATGTAAATGTGAACACGCCCACTTCAGCATAAATCACACCCCTCATTCTGCAGGCAGCCCCACTGCTCAGTGACACACAGCAGGATAGATAGGTTTCAGCCTTATAAATGCAAAGCATGTTTGTGTTCTCCCCCTCCAGCCACAACAGGGGATAAAAATATTGTCCTTACATGCTTTATGTAATCATTACTGAACTGGAGATACATCCCATAATGATATATTATACACACTGTACTCTGCTGTAATTCAGTATTAGAATTATTCCTCCTCCTCCTCCAGCTTTGAGATCTTTCTAGCTGCACCACAGAAAGACAGAGCCGGGACATGTGACACATGTAAATGTCCGTATGAAAAAAAAATAAAAATGTGCAGCGCTGCCTTACCAATCAATAACACAATAATAGTGGAACCCTCTAATGTATGGAAGTCTCAATAGGTGTCAATATTACCACAATACCCATCTCTGTTATATGTAACGTCACATATAATACACATCACACTGAAAATAAGACACAAAAAATGACTGCAAACTTTGCAGGGATGGTGGAAACCCCTCCTACTCATATTTGGCAGTGCATGGTGTCAGTAAAGCAGTGGAAGATGTCCACTGCTTATCAGTGCAGCCTATCAGTGCCCATCAGTGTTGTCTCATCAGTGCAGCATATCAGTGCAGCCGCATCAGTGCCCATCAGTGCAGTCTATCAGTACAGCCTTATTAGTGCCAATCAGTGCAGCCTCATCAGTGCAGTTTATCAGTGCCCGTCAGTGCAGCCTCATCAGTTCAGCTTATCAGTGCCCATCAGTGCAGCTTATCAGTGCTCAGCAGTGCAGCCTCATCAACGCCATCTGAGTGCCCATAAGTGCAGCCTCATCAGTGCTGTCTTATCAGTGCCCATAAGTTCCACCTCAGTACCCATCAGTGCAGCTTATCAGTGCCCATAAGTGCAGCCTCATCAGTGCTGTCTTAAAAGTGCCACCTCTGTGCCCATCAGTGTAGTTTATCAGTGCCTATCAGTGTAATTTATCAGTGCTCATAAGTGTCACCTCAGTGCCGACTCAGTGCCCATAAGTGCCGACTAAGTGCCACCTCAGTGCCCATAAATGCAGACTCGGTACCCATAAGTGCAGACTAAGTGCCACCTCAGTGCCCACAAGGGCCTCTCAGTGCCCATAAGTGCTGCATATTTGTGCCCATCTGTGCAGCAGGGATTGTTAGGAGAGCCGCCCGATGAGACAGAGTGGCTATCTCCCGGTGTGACAGAACGTGTATGTGAAACTCCTACCGCTGTAAAGTCCCGTCTGCTGGACTGGCAATGTGATAGACCAATGCCACTCCAGAAGGCGAGACTCTACCACGGCTGGAGTTTCACATACACAATCTGTCACACCGGGAGATTGCTGCTCTGTGTCATGTGGCGGCTCTCCTAATAATCCCATGCAGCATGACAGGTGGGTGGATGGCCGGCGGCCAACAGTAGGGGGTGTTGTGGGCGATGCTGGCAGGGACCGGAGGAGGAGAAGGATGGAGGAGTGGGAGGACACCACTTCTATGGGCGTTACAGACCGGGGTCTATGACCCCTTCAGCTAATTACAGCAAGTAGGGACATAAGTACATCCCTGCTTGCTGTAGATAGAACTACAGGTGGGGAGTGACAAGACCACTGGCTGAGGTTACAGGAGGAATAGCAGCCAGCAGTCTTACAAACCGGAAACCCCTGGGGATTTACGGCTTTTTTGCAAAATCGGCAGGCTACTACAGATGAACTACAGAGCTCAGAAGAAGATTGATGCCATAGCTGATGAAGGTAGGAGATCAGCAACAAGAAAATAGAAAACATTTTTTACCTGAAGTTCTGCTTTAAAACGCCCCATCCCTTCGAGCTCACACGCAGAAGCCGATGCATACATAAGTCACGCCCGCATATGTAAACTGTGTTCAAACCACACATGTGGGGTATTGCCGTGATCGTTAAAGTGAGAGCAATAATTTTAGCACAAGACCTCCTCTGTAACTCAAAACAGGTAACCTGTAAAAATGTTTAAAACATCGCTTATGGAGATTTTTAAGTACCGTAGTTTGTTGCCATTCCACGAGTGTGCACAAATATGACAAATATGACATGTTAGGTATCTATTTACTCGGCGTAACATTATACAACAAAATTGCGCTAACTTTACTGTTTTTTTAAATTCATTAAAGTGTATTTTTTCCCAAAAATTGCATTTGAAAGATACTGTTGCATAAAATATTGTAATGGCTGCCATTTTATTCTCTAGAGTGTCTGGTAAAAAAATATATATAATGTTTGAGGGTTCTAAGTTCTTCAACTTTTGGTATCCTATGAAGATTTAAAGGGGATGTAAAGCCACCACTCACCCAGTATAAACAAATGGCACACTATTAATGTATATATACATGCAAGCCTCCTGCATGTATCCCTACCTTGCAAATTTCACCCTTTTCAGCTGTAGCAGCATTGCCAAACACTGAAATCAGTGGGTGTCTCTGTTTGCTAGAGCTTGGTGGGTTGGGTTTTGATGTCACAACACTCCCCATCCACTTCTATACTGAGAGCTGGAAGGAGATGGGAGGGGGGAGTGTGAAGCTCTGTATGCTCCATGCAGGAGATAAGAATATGACCTGTTAGTCACACAGCATGGGATGAAACGGCTACTATTTCTCGCTCAGTCATTTTTTTTCCTATTAAAAAAAGTTAACAGGATTACTCAGAGTTGGATTAACTCTTTGTGGCAAAACTGGGCACAGATGAGCCCTGAAGAAGTCACTTGAGGTGACGCAACGCGTAGGCGGAGTTTAGCTTGCTGGACGCACAGTGAGAGGCGCTCAGACGCCACTGTGTTATTTGATCAGCTGTTTTTATATTTTTGGTTGAAAATTCGTTTGTTTGGACACAATAAAGTATTTTCTTTTAAATACTACACTATGGAAGCCTTTTTATCTTCCCCCCTCCCTGAGTGGTATTGAGTGTATACAACTCAAAGGATAGCGACTGATTGGATGGCATGAGCGTTGATGTAAATCAGGATCAGCAACAAGAGAGCGTGGGACGATCGAACGGAATCCGCAAAAGATACCTTGATGCGCACATACACCAAGCCATAGAGGTGAGCATTCTATGAGCACTTACCCGCTTGAAGCACTTTATAAAGGAATCCTTTTGGGGTTAATACACCTACCCCCCTGCAAAAGAGGCATCCTTCACCTGTTTGGAGCACGAATGTTTCTAAGGACTATCTGAGCACAAGTCACTGAAATATCACTACAAGCACTTTATTTATGTTACAAGGATTTTTTGATACACATTTTTATTCTTATATGTTTACACCTGTTTTACCGTGATAATATCAATTTTCTGGTTCATATATTTTATGAAGATGTATATATTTAATATTGAATATCTATGCGTCACAGATTTTATGCATCTATGCTGAATGTTTTATATTTATAAGTGAACTGTCACTGAATATTTTTAGACATCTCACCATTTGTATAATATTACTGAAAGGGTTGGCACAGACGGACATTACCTGAGGCTGCGCAGTACCATTCTCCTCCTAAGCATGTATCCCTACCTTGCAAATTTCACCCTTTTCAGCTGTAACAGCATTGCCAAACACTGAAATCAGTGGGTGTCTCTGTTTGCTAGAGCTCGGTGGGTTGGGTTTTGATGTCACAACACTCCCCACCCACTTCTATACTGAGAGCTGGAAGGAGATGGGAGGGGGGAGTGTGAAGCTCTGTATGCTCCATGCAGGAGATAAGAATATGACCTGTTAGTCACAAAGCATGGGATGAAACGACTACTATTTCTCGCTCAGTCATTTTTTTCCTATTAAAAAAAGATAACAGGATTACTCAGAGTAGGATTAACTCTTCGTGGCAAAACTGGGCACAGATGACATTATATCCTCTCCTGTACAAGGTAGAAGTGTCAGTAAATTTTTTTTATTGGGGTTTACATCCACTTTAAGTGTGACAGCTGTTACCCATGCCTGCTGATAGAATGGAAGCTGTAATGTAAAATGTTTAATCTCTGACCATCTCTGTACTTTTCACTTCATTGTTACATTATCCTTTTTATAACTTCTCTTTTCTATCACGTAAAGTGTTGGGTTCACGTTTTGCTGTTAGATGACCCACTTTGTAGTTGTACTGCCAAATGCTGTGTAGTCTTGTTATTAAAGATATTTCTAATATGAGTTTTGCAGACACTGGAAGTCTCTTTCCATTACTTTTAATTGTCCCCAGCATGTGATAAAAGTGCTGCTGAACTCTGCTGACTGGTAATTTTCAAAGATTTTACTATATGGCATTCCTGGAAATGACTTCAGACAGATCCTGAAACACAGTAAACACAAAGGGGCCATTTATAAAGCATAAAATTGCTGTTTTTGCAGCTTTTTTGGTGTTATATATTTCTTAGTGTATTTTTGTATTGTACAATTTATAATGGCAGGTTCAGCATTTTTGTTAACAGCAAAGGTTCTTGTAGACTGTGATAATGATCAAGAGTGTATAAACAAACGACCACCAAAAAGTTGTTTTCAAATGCTTTGTGTATAAACATGCACAGTCACGTCTCCTGAGGATTGTATGTTTGTGCAATGGTGTCGGGAATGGAAGTATACAAGAGACATCTTCACTGCTGGCTTATCTTGGAAGGTGTATCCTGAAAGTAATAACATTAGGGGAAACATGCAGCAGTGGATCCCTGTGAGTGCATCAGTGGTTAGTGTGCTCTCATACAAAGGCATTGTAACAAACTACCGTATATACTCGCGTATAAGTCGAGTTTTTCAGCACATTTTTTGTGCTGAAAAAGACCCCCCTCGACTTATACCCGAGTCAGTGTCTGTGTGTGATCAATAGTTTCACATTAAACAGAGCCGTGCTGCTTCTAAGAGCCGTTCTGTGCTGTGTAAGTGTGATTAAACACATTGGAATGTAGAGAATGCTGAGAGAGGTGTCAGATTCTCAGCTTGATGTCGGGAGGTGGGCGGGACAAGCTGATGTTAGCTGTTCAGTCCCGCCCACCTCCTGATCTCCACAAAGAGCTGCAGCTCTCTCTCTGCATTCTCTGCATTCCAATTTGTTTAATCACACTTACAAAGCACAGAACGGCTCTTAGAAGCAACACAGCTCTATTTAATGTGAAACTAAACTACCTTACTCATCCCTTATGTGTTCTGGCTACAGTCTCTGTGTCCTGGCATTAAAATCCCTGTGTCCTGGCATTAAAATCCCTGTGTTCTGGGTAAAATCCCTGTGTCCTGGCATTAAAATCCCTGTGTCCTGGCATTAAAATCCCTGTGTTCTGGCTAAAATCCCTGTGTCCTGGCATTAAAATCCCTGTGTCCTGGCATTAAAATCCCTGTGTCCTGGCATTAAAATCCCTGTGTTCTGGCATTAAAATCCCTGTGTTCTGGCTCCCTGTCCCTGTGTTCTGGCTCCCTGTCCCTGTGTTCTGGCTCCGTCCCTGTGTTCTTGCTCCCTGTCCCTGTGTTCTGGCTGCTGCATTTCCCACCCTAGGCTTATACGCGGGTCAATAAGTTTTCCCATATTTTTTGGGCAAAAGTAGGGGGGTCGGCTTATACAC
This sequence comes from Glandirana rugosa, assembly GCA_018402905.1. NCBI lineage: Eukaryota > Metazoa > Chordata > Amphibia > Anura > Ranidae > Glandirana > Glandirana rugosa. Next base: position 259,385 of record BLSH010033287.1, read on the forward strand.
GGGTCGACTTATACACGAGTATATACGGTACTAATAAACTAGATGAGCATTAGCTCAGTATACAAACAAATGCAGGTTTGGTGATAAGTCTAGTAGTGTCCATAAAACATCTATGTATGGAAGTACCTCAATGCTATGTATGTCATTTTATCAGGATCAAGTGGATCTCCAGTGAAGCTTCTATCAAACTTATTTGCGCTGAGATTTCCCAAAGAGTGGCAGTTATATCAATACCATGTGGATTACAAGCCTTCCATTGCCTCAATTAGAATGAAAGTGGCTTTGCTCTATACTCATAAAGAAGTTATCGGCCAGGCCCATGCATTTGATGGAGCCATGCTTTACCTGTCCTGTAAGCTCCCAGATAAGGTAATGATTGTGATCACTAGCTTTCTTTCTTTTTCCCCATGTATGTACAAAAACGTATACAAATGCCTAGTGCATTATGGAAAAATTGGTTCATAAGAAGAATTTGCTCTTTTGTTTTAGATATATTTTGATATCAAACTAAAAACGCCACCGAAAATGTAAAACCTTTTTTTTCCTAGAATACAGTTAAAGTATTATTCCAGACAGATTTTTTTTTGGGGACAATTGTCATTGTCACCTCTTTCTCCACTATTTAGTAAGGATGGGCTCGGGTGGGTTTGGAACCGAACGTGCCCGAGTCCACCAGGAAGTGAACCCTGCGCTAATCATAGGCAATGAGACATTCCCCGATCGCTGCAGCCGCACATCGGGGAAATGTCTCACTGCCTGGGATTAGCGCAGTGCAGGGTTCACTTCCTGGCGGACTGGGGCATGTTCAGTTCTGAACACGCCAGAGCCCATCCTTAGGAATCAGTGAAGGGTAGAGAGATTTCCCCACACAGTCACGGTAAGAAGAGTTTTACCAGACAGTAGGTGAAGGAAAATCTTTACAGCAGTAAAGAGCTGACATGATTTTTGGCCTTCCCATTCCCTAAAATAAAAGTTTTGGCTGAACATATATTTTAAACTATTTTCAGCACCTTGATTGTCTTTGCTGATTTGAAATGATCAAAGTTTAATCAGAAATATGATTGTATTTAAGGTTTATCACATCTATATCTCTGTAACAGTTACATTATAAAATCCCATACATATTTTCCGATACTATTGCATGTATCAAAATTGTTGGATTACAAAATTAATTTTTTCTTTATCATACAGTTGTGCTCATAAGTTTACATACCCTGGCAGAATTTATGATTTCTTGGCCATTTTTCAGAGAATATGAATAACACAAAAATGTTTCTTTCACTCATGGTTAGTGTTTGGCTGAATCCATTTTTCTCCATCATTCATTGACAGACGCAGCGATCCATATTTCTTGACCAGTGGGTTATATCGCCCCCTTCAGGAGCAGGACTAGGCAGAAAAAAAGGCTGGACTATGCCTATGGGCAGTCTCAGGTGATATACACCCACCTCTCTGCTATTTTTTTCTGCCTAGTCAGGAGTAAGGACATGGCTCCCTGCTGGGATCTCTGGTCCTGGCAAAATTTTTATTTTTTTTATTTTCTTTTCCCTGGATTTTTCTGGTGATATCTACAACCGCGCTCGGTCGGCCGCGCCATAGCCCCACTGGCCCTGCAAGTTAAACGTCTCGCGAGGTCGCATGTGACATGGTCTAGGCCTGAGTCCAAGTGTCCCTCATGGCCGACAGCCACCCCCCAAAGTAGGGATGAGGAGGATCTGCCTGGGAGCGTACCCGCATGGTGTTCGCTGGATCAGTGAGTATGGCGGCCCTCATCTCTCCTTCCCTGAAGGGGTGTGGGGCGTGGGTACACCCTGGGGTGGTCGGTCCCTCCGGGGGTGCTTCTCCACTCCCCCTCCCCCCTCTTCTCCCCCTCTTCCCAGGTGAGGCCCAGGCTTCTGGCCTAGGTGCCTGTTTGGACTCCTTTTCCACCTCCCCCCACACCCCGGGAGTTGTTGTGGGGGATGGGGTACCTTCCTGGCCCATTTGCACTAGTTGGGCCTGGGAGTGGGTGTCCAGAGGATGTGTTTGTGGCCTCCTGCGGCGGCCCTGAGGTAATTTAGGCCGTGGCTTTGCGGCCTACTGACCGGCGGCCATGCGGAGGGCTCCGGGGCGGGCGGCGGAGACCGCCGCATCCTGTTTTGGGCCGTCCGCCATCCGTTTCGTGGCTCCCGACTGTCTGGTCCGCCCCCAGGCCGCACACCCACGGCCGGAAATTTAGGCCGCAGCTTTTGTGGCTTACTAGGCCGCAGCCAAAAATTTAGCCTGCGCCTTTTGCGGCCTATTGGCCTGCAACCTGTTAAGGGCGGCTTTAGGCCTCACGGCCGCCTTCTGGCAGGGGGCGACCCCTTCGGGGGTCCTTTTCCGTGACCCCTCCGGGGATGTCCCACGTGCGGGTTCCGGCTCGGCTTCCCCGGTGTGGGACCTCGGGCGGTGCCCTGGGGGGCTTCAGTGGCGTCCCCTGTGCGGGACCTCCATTGTGTCCACTGTGCGGGACCTCAGTTGCGTCCCCTTTGCGGGCCCGCAGTTGTTTCCCCGGTGCTTGACCTCAGTTGTGGGGACCTCAGTTGCGCTCCCTGTGCAGGATACCTCGGTTGCGTCTCCTGTGCGAGACCGCGGTTGCGGGACCTCAGTGGTGTCCACTGTGCAGGACCTTTGTTACGTCCCCTTTGCGGGACCTCAGTTGCATTCCCTGTGCAGGACCTCCTTTGCGTTCCCTGTGCGGGACCTTGGTTGCGTTCCCTGTGCAGGACCTCAGTGGTGTCCCCTGTGCAGGACCTCGGTTGCGTTCCCTGTGCGGGACCTCGGTTGCGTTCCCTGTGCGGGACCTCGGTTGCGTTCCCTGTGCGGGACCTCGGTTGCGTTCCCTGTGCGGGACCTCGGTTGCATTCCCTGTGCGGGACCTCGGGGGCGTCCCCTGTGCGGGACCTCAGTGGCATCCCCTGTGCGGGACCTCAGTGGCATCCCCTGTGCGGGACCTCAGTGGCATCCCCTGTGCGGGACCTCAGTGGTATTTCCTGTGCGGGATCTCAGTGGTTTCCCCTGTGTGGGACCACAGTGGCAAAACATGTGCGGGACCTCAGCTGCATCTCCTGGCGGGACAGTCGGCTGCGTCTCCTGTGTAGGACCTCAGTGGTGTCCCCTGTGTTGGCCGCTTCCTCTACGGGATCTCAGTGGTGTCCCCTGTGCGGGACTTCTGTGGCGTCCCCTGAGCAGGGCCTTAGCCAGTGCTTCCTGTGCTGGGCCTCGGTGGCGGGTCTAATGTGGGAGCTCGATTGGCGTTCCTTGTAAGGGACTTTGATAGGCGCCCCCTCTAGCTGATGCCCTGTGAGGGGTCTCAGCCTGTGCCCCCTGTGAGGGGCCTCGGGGTCGCCCCCTGTGTGTGGGATCCTCGAACAATCTGGCCTCAGTAGTGGTCCATCTTGCGTTTTGGTGCCAACGCATCCTGTTCGGTCACGTAGTGGGGATTTTCCTCCACGGTTGATAAACTGGGCCACCTGGACAGTGAAAACATTCCCTTTTTCCCTTTCCATTGCCAATGGAGCGTTGGGCAGGCTCTCAGCTTCCCTTGTGATCCAGTATAGGGAGGTTCTTCTTTAGGAAGTGGACCATTCCACCGGTGGTGGATTCCCCTGTCTCTTAACGACTTGAGATTACTATGATGCCGGTAGGGTAATCTCCGGTTTTACAGATCCGGCGGACATGTCTGGGGTGGTATTCCCCTGCCTGTGCTGCGTGGCGGATCTTATGATCTAGGGACCCGTGGTTGGTCACCCCGGTTGCTGAGCTCTCTGTTTTCCAGTGGTGCTTTGCCCCGTGTGTGGCCGGGGTGTTGGTGTGCGGGCTGTCCAGTGTCGCTTCAGGACAGCCCTGGCTGACATTGTTACGTATCTCGAGAAAAGGAGCTTCCTCACAGACGCGGTCCTCCCTTTCAGGCACACAATTCTTTCGTTCTTCAGAGAACTTTTCAAACCCTCCTCGGGATTTTCCATATGGACCTGGTCTGGTAAGCCGGGAGCGAGTTTGCAGTCCTCTTGTGGAGCGGTACAAGCCCCGTTCCTTCAGGGTTTGCTTGTCCTGGTTCCTGTCGGAACGTTTTTTTCTCTTCAGTCCGGTTCACAGTCAGAAGATGGAGGGCATGGTGCGGTGATTCTGGACATCAGGGCGCTGGCCTGCTTTTGTCCATCGGCACGGTGATAGTGTTCCTTACGCTTGAGGACTTTTCTGGCTTTCCTCTATGTCACGTACGTCTGCTTCGCAATCCACTATGTGCCCGACTTCAACGCTCCCTCCGCCTTACTGTGGGAGGGGAGCATTACTGGCTTGTGGTGTTGCCTTTAGGTCTCGCCATCATTCCCCTGGTTATGTCAGCGGGGATTGCATGACTGGGCTACATGGGCGATTCCTTTCTGTGAGTCCTCGTCTGCCCCGTGAGGCGACGTAGCTCATATACTGACCTTGACAGAATCCAGTTGGCTTCTATACTGCCGGGAGCCCGCTCTGGCTATTTCCGGAACACTGGGTTATCTGGACTTGTCTAAGACCCCAGTTCTGGCCTGAGTGTTCACGATGCCTAGACATTGCTCCAGCAGTTACTGCCGCATTTTGTCTACTGTGTCAGACAGGTGGGGCTCCTTGCGGACCTGCATGTGGCTGTTGGATCTGCTGGTACCTTTCGAGGTGTTCCATTGCACAGTTTCGGGTAAGCTCCTTTTTACGGAGTTCCTACGTGATGGGACTGGTGCCCAAGGTCTTTGGGCGATCGGACATGCTGAATCAGGAAGCCAGGGCTTTCCTGGTCTGGTGGCTTCACTCTTCGGTTCTTTGACAGAGCAATTCCTTTCTTTCCTTGTATGGATGACAAGGGCTCCGACTTTGTCTGGATTGTGGGTGGATCGTCTTTGGGGCTTCCCGGTGCAGACCTCTCCTACACGCGTTCCCCGGGATTTCCATTCTGGCAGGCGGATGTCTCGGGCGGCTAACGTGGGGCAGATGGTGGGGTTTTCGCTGGGGTTTCCTCTTACGCATCTTATGCGTGCCGGCTCAACAGAGAGGGACCGAGAGCTAGGGCTCGGTCACGGGATCTTCTGGTGGGCTTTTCACAGTTCTGGTGGCCTGTGGGGCCGGTATCGTTTGTTCTAGGCTTCTCCTTTTCACCAGCTTCGGCTGTGACCTTTGCAAGGATCATGGCTGCAGGAATTCCGGTTGCTCTGTTGTTACCCGATGATACTCTCGGTCTGGGTAAGCTGACCTGGTATGTCTGGTCAGTGTGGTCCTTGGGGACCACTTTTTTGAGGAGGACCTGCGGTTCTTGGGGCCATTGTTCCATCTTGTTGATGGCACAGGGGATTGAGCAGACATGGGCTTGTGTGCCTTCAAGTACTGGGGGTCAGTCTTGGCAGTTTGCTTCAGCGTCCCCAGGTCTTGCATTCTTTGGTGCATAGTTTGTCCCCACTAATGCGGTCTCTTCTACCGCCGTGGAGTCTGGCCTTGGTGTTTTTCCTTTGGAATAGGGACATCGTGTTCCTTTCTCTGTTCATTGTCCACATTTCCTTTGGATTTGGGGTTATCGGGTGTCTTGCCAGCCCCTGAGGTTGTCAGAGAGTTAGACGTATGGTTCTTGATGCAGTCGGACGAGTATGGGCTCTCTGTTTCGCTGTGACCATTTTCTGATGGCTCAGATGGATATTGACATATTCTGTCGGGGGTCGGGTTCCCCTTTTCTCCCTGTTACGGCACACTCTACTCGGGTGCCTAGTGTTTCTTGGGTCTTCTGTCATCAGGTGTCGGTTGCGACATTTGGCTGATGTACTCCTGGTAGTATATGTACTTTTTCACTACATTCTACGAAGTAGATGTGCTGGCATCTGGGGATGCTGCTTTTGGCTGCAAGTTCTGCCGACTGCGGCTTGGAGGGTCTACCCCCTCTTGGGGGCGTATTGTTTAAGTGGGCTCCAGTTGCTCTGTGTTGAGCTCCTGTTACCTAGTTGGCTCTTGGGTTAGCCTGGAGTTTTATCTTCGTTATCCCACCCCTCATCTTTGACACTGCTTTGGGACGTCCCACTGGTCAAGAAATATGGATTGCTGTGTCTGTCAATGAACGTTGGAGAAAATAGGATTTTTTGGCTTACCGTAAAATCCCTTTCTCTGAGTTCATTGACAGACACAGCACCCACCCTTCTTAGGAGTTTTTGATGTTTCTGATACTGCTTGCTACTAAACTGAGGCCTATAGCAGAGAGGGGGGTGTATATCACCTGGGACTGCCCATAGGCATGGTCAAGCCTTTTTTTCTGCATAGTCCTGCTCCTGAAGGGGGCAATATAACCCACTGGTTAAGAAATATGGATTGCTGTGTCTGTCAATGAACTCAGAGAAAAGGATTTTACGGTAAGTCAAAAATCCTATTATCAGTCAACTGTGTTTACTCCTTTTTTTTTTTTTCTCTTTCAATGATTTTTATTGGGTTTAAATGGTATAACATACAACTTTCAGTTTAGCATAGTCATATACATGAAATTTGCTATTTAGCATCTTTTTCCGATTCTTAATCAAAATTATTTGTTTTCAAAATCAATCAAACAAACGCTTAACAGGAAAAACAGATATTAAGAACCTATATTGGCTATATTCCTTGTTTACCCCAATGGGAACAAACTGTAAACAAGGAGGTTGGAAAGAAAGGAAGGAAGGAAAAGGGTGTTAAGGGAAGGTGATGATGAGGAAGTTACTTTTAAACTTCACAGGATTTCTCATTCACAGGATTTCTCAACGAATTAACACCAGAAATGGCATTATTAGGTATCAACTTAGATCTATACCCAAGTAATTATAGAACAATTGTAGCCAATATATTAACTGCCTCAAGATTAACAATCACCAAATTATGGAAATCCACCCAAGCACCGAACATATCAGAAGTCATAAGGAGACTAAACTTACAAGCACAATTCGAACTTATGTTAGCCCATAGGAAAGGTAATATAGATAAATTCTCAAAAACTTGGCACGCCTGGATATCACACCCGAAGGCCTCTAATTTCTTAAAAGATAAAAGCAACTATTAAACGTCTATAAAGAGTACAAGTAAATTTGTTACCTCTAAAATTTAAAAGTAACTTCCTCATCATCACCTTCCCTTAACACCCTTTTCCTTCCTTCCTTTCTGTGTTTACTCTTTTTAAGTCATAATGACAACAGAAACTACTCAAATGACCCTGATCAAAAGTTTACATACCCCAGTTCTTAATACAGTGTATTGTCCCCTTTAACATCAATGACAGCTTGAAGTATTTTGTGGTATTTGTGGATGAGGCTTTTTATCTTCTCAGATGATAAAGCTGCACATTCATCTTGGCAAAAAGCCTCCAGTTCCTGGAAATTCTTGGCCTGTCTTGCATGAACTGTACGTTTGAGATCTCTCCAGAGTGGCTCAATGATATTGAGGTCAGGAGACTGAAATGGCCACTCCAGAACCTTCTTTTTATTCTGCTGTAGCCAATGACAGGTCGACTTGGCCTTGTGTTTTGGATCATTGTCATGTTGGAATGTCCAAGTACGTCCCATGTGCAGCTTCCTGGCTGATGAATGCAAATGTTCCTCCAGTATTTTTTGATAACATACTGCATTCATCTTGCCATCAATGTTGACCAAATTTCCTGTGCCTTTGTAGCTCACACATCCCCAAAACATCAGTGATCCACCTCTATGTTTCACAGTAGGAATGGTGTACATTTCATCATAGGCCTTGTTGATTCCTCTCCAAATGTAGTGTTTAGGGTTGTGGCCAAAAAGCTAAATTTTGGCCTCATCACTCAAAATGACTTTGTACCAGAAGGTTTGAGGCTTGTCTCTGTGCTGTTTGGCGTATTGTAAGCGGTATACTTTGTGGCATTTCCGTAGTAATGACTTTCTTCTGGCAACTCGACCATGCATCCCATCTTTCTTCAAGTGCCTCCTTATTGAGCATCTTGAAACAGCCACACCACATGTTTTCAGAGAGTCCTGTATTTGACCTGAAGTTATTTGTGGGTTTCTCTTTGCTTCCCGAACAATTTTCCTGGTAGTTGTGGCTGAAATGCTAGTTGGTCCACCTGACCGTGGTTTGGGTTTAACAGAATCTCTCATTTTCCACTTCTTGATTAGAGTTTGAACACTGCTGATTGGCATTCTCAAATCCTTGGATATCTTTTTATATCCCTTTCCTGTTTTATACAGTTCAACTACCTTTTCCCGCAGATCCTTTGACAATTCTTTTGCTTTCCCCATGACTCAGAATCCAGAAACGTCAGTGCAGCACTGGATGAAAGATGCAAGGATTCCAGAAACTCATTGACCTTTTATACACATACACTAATTACAAGCAAACAGATCACATGTGAGGATGGTTACCTTTAATAGCCATTCAAACCCCTTTGTGTCAACTTGTGTGCATGTTATCAGGCCAAAATCACCAGGGTATGCAAACTTTTGATCAGGGTCATTTGGGTAGTTTCTGTTGTCATTATGATTTAAAATGAGTAAACATAGTTGACTGATAATGAATGGCTTCAGCCAAACACTAACCATGAATGAAAGAAAAGTTTTTGTGTTATTCATATTCTCTGAAAAATGGCCAAGAAATCATAAATTCTGTCAGGGTATGTAAACTTATGAGCACAATTGTACATTGCAGGACACATGCAAATTATTCATAGTCCCTGGGTTATAGGGTTGTGCCTTTAGGTGAGTAGACACTGGCAAGCTTTTGAGGACAAGCTCAGCATTGTGGTAGTGTCCTAAGGTGACGGACGACTTCTTCAGAGAGTAATCTACTTTTTGTTGTAATTATTCTTTATTATTTTATCTTCAAATTCTTCAATCAACTCCTCACTGTCTTCTAATGCCACAAATGGAAGCCCTGCATCTAGATTGGCTTAAGCCCTGTAAGCCTTGGGAGCTGTGTCCTACACTGTAGGAATGGCCTGTAATGTTGCTTTTGGTACTGGATCTTTCATGGGCGCTTGCCTTGCAATATGCATAGTCATCTGCAGGGTGCTATACAGTAGAATTTTTGTCTGTGTTGTGTGTTACCCTTCCACGTGCACCTTAATGCAAAGATTGGTTATAAATTGGGGTGGTTGCCATTGTTTTTGTATAGTTTGTTATTATTATTTCAGGTACTTATATAGCGCTGTCAATTTACGCAGTGCTTTACATATACATTGTACATTCATATCAGTCCCTACCCTCAAGGAGCTTACAATCTAAGGCACAGTGGTGTAGAGGATAGCACTTTCGCCTGGCAGCAAAAGGGTCGCTGGTTCGTATCCCAACCATGACACTACCTGCCTGGAGTTTGCATGTTCTCCTTGTGCCTGCATGGGTTTCCTCCCACACTCCAAAGACATGCTGGAATGTGAGTTGTTCACTGAATTTGGCATGGGGACACATTGCCTTCAGCTGCCATTGTGCTCTTGCTGGGCATCCAGTGTCCCTGTGTTTTTAAGGAGGAGTGGGCTCCCTCCAGGTAAACCTGCCCTTAATTTATCCTCTGCTATATATGCTCCAACTTGCAGACTCACAAATATATAGTTAGGACCGCAGTACACAGAGGAGGCTTGAAGTAGACATTGCAGCTTCCACATAGAGTTTGAAAGTTTAGGAACCCCTGACAATTTCCATGATTGTCATTTATAAATATTTGGGTGTTTGGATCAGCAATTTAATTTTGATCTATCAAATGACTGAAGGACACAGTAATATTTCAGTAGTAAAATGAGGTTTATTGGATTAACAGAAAATGCACAATATGCATAAAAACAAAATTGGACAGGTGCATACATTTGGGCACCCTTGTCAATTTGTTGATTTGAATACCTGTAACTACTTAGCACTGATTAATTGGAACACACAATTGGTTTGGTGAGCTCATTAAGCCTTGAACTTCATAGACAGGTGCATCCAATCATGAGAAAAGGTATTTAGGCTTGGTTCACACTTGTCCGCCAAACGGACCGACATTAGGAGTACAAGTCGCATTATGTCATAAAATCAATGTTTCCCTATGAGAGCCATCTTAACTGGTCCAAAACAAGTCGGTCTGACTTTGAAAAAGGTTCCTGTACTACTTTGGTCCAACTTTGGTCCTACTTCAGCACCTTGAATATCATTGAAGTAGGATCAAAGTCGGATCCTTGTTCTAACCATCCGACTTGTAACATCCAACTTGGTGATCACAGCAGCAGTAAAAAGAATTTATCTCACACTGGGATTGTTATGATTGGTCAAAGGACAAGTTTTGATTGGTCAAAGGACAAGCCACTATCTCAAAGTCGGAGCAAAATCTTATCTTGTTCATTCAAGTCGGATGGAAGTAGGACCAAAGTAGGACAGAAGTAGGACCGATGTTGCTGGGCAAAGTAGGATCAAAAGTCTGACTGTTTTTGTGTCGGATAGTGGCTAATTGCAAGTTGTTGTTCTCTTTGACTCTCCTCTGAAGAGTGGCAAAATGGGGACCTCAAAACAACTCTCAAATGACCTGAAAACAAAGATTGTTCTACATTATGGTTTAGGGGAAGACTACAAAAAGTTTTCGCATAGACATAAGCTGTCAGTGTCCACTGTGAGGAACATAGTGAGGAAATGGAAGACCACGGGCACAGTTCTTGTGACCAGAAGTGACAGGCCACATAAAATATTGAAGAGGCAAAGGCGAAGGATGGTGAGAACGGTCGAAAAAAGCCCACAGACCACCTTCAAAGACCTACAACATCAACTTTCTGCAGATGGTGTCACTGTGCATCGTTCAACAATTCAACGCACTTTGCACAGGGAGAAGCTGTATGGGAGCCACAAACTGAGTCGCTTGAGGTATACAAATGCACATTTCAACAAGCCAGCTTCATTTTGGAATAAGGTGCTGTGGACTGATGAAACAAAGATTGAGTTATTTGGTCATAACAAGGGGCATTATGCATGGCGGCAAAAGAACACAGCGTTCCAAGAAAAACACTTGATACCCATAGTAAAATTTGGTGGAGGTTCCATCATGCTGTGGGGCTGTGTGGCCAGTGCCGGTACTGGGAATCTGGTTAAACTTGAGGGTCACATGGATTACACTCCATATCAGCAGATTCTTGAGAATAATGTTGAGGAATCAGTCACAAAGTTGAAGTTACGCCGAGGCTGGATATTTCAACAAGACAAGGACCCAAAACACTGCTCAAAATCTACTCGGTCATTTATGCAGGGGAACAAGTACAATGTTCTGGAATGGCCATCCCAGTCCCCAGACCTGAATATTATTGAACATCTGTGGGGTGATTTGAAGTGGGCTGTCCATGCTTGGCAACTATCAAACCTAACTGAACTGGAGATGTTTTGTAAGGAGGAATGGTCCAAAATACATTCATCCAGAATCCAGACACTCATTCCAGGCTATAGGAAGCGTCTAGAGGCTGTTATTTCTGCGAAAGGAGGCTCTACTAAATATTGATGTGATTTTTCTGTTGGGGTGCCAAAATTTAGACACCTGTCTAATTTCGTTTTGATGCATATTGTGCATTTTCTGTTAATCCAATAATCCTCATTTCACTACTGAAATATTACTGTGTCCTTCAGTTATTTGATAGATCAAAATGTTATTGCTGATCCAAACACCCAAATATTTATAAATGACAATCATGGAAATTGTCAGGGGTTCCTAAACTTTTGCATACAACTGTATATTTGCAAATGTGTGCAAATAAAACCTCTGTTTTTAACGTGTATTGGTAGACAGTGTCAATTTGTAGTTTTTGCAGGCTAGCTGGTAAGTGTGCTGAGAAATTATTGTCTGTTTTTGTAGGGTACTATACCGGTCCAGGGCCATTGTCCATCCCTATAGAACCCAGTCAATGAAGACCCATTTGGGGGTAGGCTTGCTGAGATGAATGAAATCTAGACTTTATAGCCCAGAGTCAGGGACATTGTAAGACATGGTCACCCTACATATTTCTGACCGTGACTGTTGAATACTGTATCAATAGTTGAATTCCATTCTCTGCAGTGTAAACTTTTCAAATTTGGTGATAAATCTCAACCACTCAGAGAGCTTAGTCTCAGATGGATGACCAGGTGAGATATCACACCACAGGTCACACATTTTACTTCTACTTTTCCTTACAGCTCCTTTATGGTAGTTGGTTGCTTTTCTCTTACGTTTATTGACAGATACAGCCTCTCTTCATGACACGCGGGGTTATGTACTTTTTACTAGGAGTAGACTAGGCAGAACGAAAGTTCAGAAAGCAAAGCTGGCCCCTCCCAGGGGGGCCGTCCTTACTCAGCACATAACCCCTTAGCCCTGCATAACATATCAGTTTTCTTCTGCCTAGTGCAAGGAGTTAGACCTGGTTCCCTGCTGGGAACTGCGGTTCCCCAAAAGTTTTTTTTTTTCCCTTTTTTCTTTTATTCAAGATTTTTGCGCAAGCCTTCTGATGAAGACTGCAATCAAGTAGCTGGCTGGGGACTACGTGGATTTTATGGGCCCTGCCATCTCCCCAGCACAGCCGACGGATGCGAGCCACCCTTAGCACTGGTGGGGTCTGCCGCATCCTGCCCGTTCTGTGCGGGCAGCCGGTGGGTTAAAGGTCCCACCTTACGCGCCCAGTGTCCTGGCTATGGCCAGTCCAGGGGTCACTTGGCCAGCAGCAGCCCTCCCCAACTGGGGGGAGGAAGCTACCCGCTACGCCCATCTGGATGGGTGAGTGACACCCCCCTCCCCCCCCAGGCGGAGGGGGGGGCGACTAGCGGTACCACTCCGGCGGGGGGGGTGCACAGGCCACTGGTCCCTGTCATGTCCGCTCGCTTGCCATCATGCACGGAATGATCGGTCGCTTGCCATGCGGCCGCCGCCATTTTGTCGGAGCTGCGACCGCCGCCATTTTGCCGCGGTCGCGGCCATTTTGGAGGTGTTTGGCCTCTAGTGGTTGTCGGCGGCCATTTTTGGTTGGTCTCCCTGTATGGGAGATTTCTATGTGCTTTTGGCGCCATTCCTTCTGGGACCGCAGTGGCAGCAAGGATAGCAGAATCAGCAGCTCAGGCACCGGCATATCCGGGGCATTGGCAGACAGTGGCAGCCTCTCTGGGCACACAGTGGCACAGGGTTCCGCAAGTATTGCTGACTTTTCTCCCTGGAGTGCAGGGGCGGCGGTGCTGGGTCATACTGTGCAAATCCTGAGGCCTTGCAGGGGGTGGCACTGAGGGGGGTGATGGCTGGTAGGCCTCATAAGTGTCTTGGCGGTGGTGCAATGGCGGCTGAGCCCACAGTTTCTTCTCCGGAGGGGACCGCAGAAGCACAGGCCGCGCTGGGACCTTTGGTTCCCCTAGATCAGTTAACCTCCATTCTAGAGGTATAGGTCCCTCTCCCCCGCAATCCACCTGGATCAGGCTGGAGAGGCACAGGCGTCGACGTATACTTTTGGGTCCAAGAAGCCCTCTCGTGCTCCTAAGGTTTTTCCCTACCTCCAGTATTTTGACCAGTATGTGTATAAGGAATGGAAACGTTCGCTGAATTCCTTTACCTTGCCAAAACGTATTTCTGTGCGCTATCCCTTTGAGGACAGCCTGTTACAGAAATGGGTCTCCCCTGCGGTGGATCCGCCAGTGACCCGTCTTAACAAGGCGACAACTATTCCCCTGGAGGGGTCTCCCTCTTTTAGAGATCCGGCCAATAGGCGGACAGAAGCAGTGTCTAAGGCACTCTTTTTGGTGGCGGGGCAGCCATGCGTCCGGCTTTGGCATCTGTTTATGGTAGCTCTGTCACTCACGGAGTGTGCGATAGAGTGGAGTGAGGCACGGGGCGGCGTAGATTCGCCTGAGTCTGTGCAGCGAGCAGAACACCTGGTGCAAGGGCTCCGTTATCTTTGTGACGCAGCACTTGACTTGATACCGATGTCCAAAATGTCGGTTTTTGCAATCATTTTCAGGCGTCTGCTGTGGCTGCGATGCTGGTCGGGTGGCCATGCGTCCAAGAAAGGCCTCACGGATCTTCCCTTTCAATTGGATGAAATCATTAAGGATTTCACCGGGGGGGAAGAGTATGTTTGTTTGTTCCTGAACCCAAGCAGCGTGACCAGCGCCGCAAACAGGGACCTCAGCCCTCCGGTCAGAAATGTTTTTTTCGTGCTCCCAGTCAGGCGGGCAGGAACGTCTGTCTCGGGCTCTGGCAAGCGTCCCTGGCAACGCAAGCCTGAAAAGATGTAGGATAAGTCCTCCTCCGCATGATGGGTTGCCCCCGCCCGATTCTCGGGTGGGGGGCCGACTTCTGGGGTTCATGGACCGCCCGCATCTCCGACCGGTGGGTGCGGGAGGTGGTCTCCTCCGGGTACAAGATAGAGTTCAGCACCCAGCCCCCGGACAGGTTCTTCCCGTCCAATTTAAGGCTCCCTCCGGAGTGTCGGCTAGCCCTGCTAGGGACTGTGCGGTCATTGTCCGAACAGGGGGTAATTGTGCCAGTCCCTCCGGCGGGGAGATTCCGCGGCTTCTATTCAAACCTCTTTGTGGTACCAAAGAAAGGCGGGGGGGGGGGGGCAGGCCAGTTCTGGACTTGAAGGCGCTCAATCACTTTGTGAAGAAGCGCAAATTCAGGATGGAATCAGTCCGTTTGGTCGTGGCCGCCCTGCACCAAGGGGATTGGCTGGCATCCCCGGACATCAAGGACGCGTATCTACACATCCCCATCTATGTCGGGCACCAGCGCTTCCTGCGCTTTGCGGTAGGGGAGCTTCATTACCAGTTTGTGGCTGTCCCCTTCGGCCTGGCCTCGGCTCCGCGGCTGTTCTCCAAGTTGCTGGCCCCGGTGCTTGCTCTGCTGCGACAGTGGGGCATTTCTGTAGTAGCCTACCTGGACGATCTCCTCCTGCGCGCGGAGTCGGCACAGGCTCTGGAAGACAATGTGACTGTCACCCTGACCTCACTGAGGGACTTCAGTTGGCTGCTCAAACTACAGAAGTCGACATTGACCCTGTCCTGTCGCCTCGAATATCGCCCAGAGTCACACCCGGCTCCTGCAGCGAGCGATACTGCTGCAGTGGGACAGGTCCCCCTCGTCTCTGGACCATCTGATCCGGCTGGATCATCTGACCAGGGGGGCGTTGACTTGGTGGCTTCAGCCCTGGCATTGACCCTGGGGAAGTCGTTTCTTCCTCTAAATTGGTAGATAATTACGACAGATGCCAGTCTCTCCTTCTGGGGAGGAGTTCTGGGGAACCTGTCAGCTTAGGGCCGTTGGTCGACACAGAAGTCTCGTCTTCCGATCAATGTGTTGGAGCTGAGGGCGATCAAGCTTTGTCTCCTCCGCTGGTCGGAGAGGCTGAGCGGCCTCCCGGTTTGGGTTCAGTCGGACAACGCCACGGCTGTGGCATACGTGAACCATTAGGGCGGAACAAGAAGCTTGGCAGCAGAGGCAGCCCACATCCTAAGGTGGGCAGAGATTCATGTGCCAGCAATCTCCGCCATCTACATTCCGGGCGTAGAAAATTGGAAGGCGGACTTCCTAAGTCGCCAAAAGCTGGACCAGGGGGAGAAGTCCCTGCATCCAGAGGTCTTTCACCAGATTTGCGAAAGGTGGGGCACGCCAGATGTGGATCTCCTGGCGTCCAGATTCAATCACAAGGTGAAGACCTTCGTGAGCAGGTCAAGGGACCCATTGGCGGCAGCCACGGATGCTTTGGTGGCCCCGTGGTCCCGGTACAGGCTTCTGTACGCCTTTCCTCCTCTCAAGCTCCTACCGTGGTTACTGCACAGGATAGAAGTGGAGGGCATGATGGCGCCGGATTGGCCTCGGCGCCCTTGGTACGCCGATGTGGTGCAGATGGTAACAGACGTTCCCTGGCGACTCCCGCTTCCGGAAGATCTACTGTCGCAGGGCCCCATCTTGCACCCTGCTTTACTGTCGCTGGCTTTGATGGCATGGCTATTGAGTCCCAGGTGCTGAGGGACAGGAGGATCTCTGAGTCAGTGATCCCCACTATGCTTAAGGCGCGCAAGTGTACTTCGTGCAAGATTTATCATCGCACCTGGAAGGCCTATATTGCCTGGTGCGAGTCGGGGGGTTGGAACCCCCATTCCTTTGCAGCTGCCCGGGTGCTGGCCTTTCTTCAGCAAGGCGTGGACCAAAAGTTGGCTTTGAGCACCTTCAAGGGCCAGATCTGCGCTCTGACGATCCTCTTTCAGCGTCCTTTCGCGACGCATTCTTCGATCCGTACATTCGTACAGGGTGTATGCCATGTGGTTCCTCAGGTACGGTCTCCATTGGCACCGTGGGATCTGAACTTGGTACTTTCTGTACTGCAGAAACTGCCATATGAGAATATGAGGGATATTCAGGGATATTCCCTTACAATTGCTGTCTCAGAAAGTCGCCTTCTTGGTGGCTATCACATCTGCTAGGCGGGTGTCTGAATTGGCAGCTTTGTCGTGTAGGCCCCCCTATTTGGTCCTACATAAGGATAAGGCGGTGATGCGCCCGTCTCCTTCATTCCTTCCGAAGGTGGTCTCCTCTTTTCACATTAATGAGGACATTGTCCTCCCTTCTCTGTGTCAGCACCCGTCTCACCCTAAGGAGATTGCTCTGCTTTCATTGGATGTGGTGAGAGCGTTGCGGGTGTATTTGGCAGCTACGGCTCCTTTCAGGAAGTCGGATGCGTTGTTTGTGCTGACAGATGGGCCGCACAAAGGGTTGGCGGCTTCTTCGGCCACCGTTTCACGTTGGATCAGACAGACCGTGACCCATGCGTATACTGTTTGGGGACAAGTACCCCCTTTTCCGGTCACGGCTCATTCCACCAGGGCAATTAGCACTTCCTGGACATTTTGAAACCAAGCATCGGTGTCTCAGGTGTGCAAGGCGGCTACTTGGGCCTCGGTGCACACTTTTTTGTAAAGTTTTACAAAGTTGATATGTCAGCATCCGCGGATGCCGGTTTTGGCTGCAAAGTTTTACAGGCGGCGGTGTAGGCGTGGCTGGTGCCTCCCAAGATTTTCTGTGAGTACAGTTGTTATTGTTTGCCCACCCCTCTGTTTGACACTGCTTTGGGACGTCCCCACGTGTCATGAAGAGAGGCTGCATCTGTCAATGAACGTAAGAGAAAATAGGATTTTATTAAGAACTTACCGTAAAATCCTTTTCTCTGAGTTCATTGACAGACGCAGCACCCACCCCTCGGTGTTGTGTTTGTTCGGCTTGTTACGAACTGATATGCTATGCAGGGCTGAGGGGTTATGTGCTGAGTAAGGACAGCCCCCCTGGGAGGGGCCAGCTTTGCTTTCTGAACTTTCCTTCTGCCTAGTCTACTCCTAGTAAAAGGTACATAACCCCGTGTGTCATGAAGAGAGGCTGCGTCTGTCAATGAACTCAGAGAAAAGGATTTTATGGTAAGTTCTTAATAAAATCATATTTTTCCATCCCTTCCACCAAGAGGCTACAGGATGGTCTACACAGAGTTGCTATGATCTCCTTCCGGACACGCTTACCTTATATTCTGCACCTTACTACGAGAGTACCCCTACTCGACAAGGGAGTACCCTTCAAGTAGCTATGGCAGAGACCAGGCAAAAGGAAGCCATTGCAAAACCGCAGCTAAACATTGGCTCTGCCGAAGGCAGGCACAACACTCGATCTCAGAGCAACAATTTGCCCCTTGCACTGGAGCAAGAACACCAGAATTCAAACACTGGTCTTTGTTCCTGATTCTAGCTCTGTTTCAGGCATGCAACAAGTGGCCTAAGACATTAGCAGAATTTTGTGCATATTTGTCACAGTTCTTACAGCCGTCTGTTGAAGTCTCAAAAACCCAACACTTCTACTCACATTTCTGGGAATTCCGATATGTGTGTCCTAGTTTAGGCAGACACAGAAGGGAATGAAGAGGACATAGAGGCAGTATTAAAGGTACCCTAGTGCAAATGGAGTGATCCCGCGCTATTAATGAAGAAAACAAGGGGGGGGGGGGGGGAGAAGTGAAACGGGAAAAATGCCTCCAGCTGCTGCAAAACTGATTTTAATAATCCTAAGTTAAAAAATGGAACTATAGATGCTAGTAGGTGTTGCACAATCTGGTATAAAAACCTCAATAAACTCACAGTCATAAATAAAGTTAATAAAATAGTGAAAATATATTTAACACGATCCAATAAATGAATATAAAAGTGAATACATTGATAAATGTGGTGATGGTGTCAATAAATATGTAAACATGAAACCCTGTGCAAAAACAGGTGAAAGATGTACAATATTCAATCAAAAGTACAAGAAGTCATACTATACACACATGCTTTTATGCAATTGTGAAGCCTTATTCAAATAAACGTAATCAATAGTGTATCCAACATATAAAGCAATAATTCTTAAAATTTAAATGTAGTCCACACTCTATTTCAAATATTCTGTGCAGTGCAACCGTGAGTCACAGTAATATAATCAATGTTCATAAAGGGCAATGGAAGGTAAGTGAATGCCATCAAATCATCCAGTGGCATAGAGTGTATGGTGACTATCCCCGCTGTTACACCCTCGTGCTATCTAGCCTCTCACCTCACAGCTGCCATATGACAGCATATAGAATCTGTTGAGGTCTGTGCAGCTCCACCTGTGAGAGGTGGTCTCCTCTATATGTGGGTCCGGGGGTTATATAGAACCATCCCTATCCATGGTGTTTATGCAGAGGAGAAGAAGTAACCCATAGTGTGAGTACGTTCAAAAACGGGGTAAATTTATTAAACGGTTTCAAGTTACACTCACTTGTTAAAATCGATGCAAAGGTCTCGTATGACTGCTTCACTTCCGGTTTAGCCTGTAGCCCAATCCCGATGCGTATCGTCACGCCCCACGTGACTTCATCAGGGGATGAACCTGATGAAGTATCACCTACTATTATCTATAATATTAAAGGAAGCTGCGTAAGATTTTTCTTCCCCAGATTGCCTATATTGAAGAGGGAGCTTCACATAACACGATTGCTAACGTGAAAAAGCATTGTGCTGTCCAAGTCTCCTCCATCTTGACATTCCCTTTGGGTACCTAGAGACCTGCAAAATCTTTAAAAACATCCCCTGTTGTCCAGCCCCCACCCCCAAACCAAAAATCATTGCCAACACTATTCACTGGAAAAAGAATTTGCAAAAATTGTCAGTTTCTCTGGTTGATCCTGCTGTCTCAGAAAGTTGGACACACTCTGAAAGGCTCTCTTTACTCTTGCAGACCCAACCCTGCCATCATCTCTCTCTCCAGTTAGCTGTAGTTTGACAGCTTTCAGTATGTCAAACTGTAGCTAACTTGACTGGGGCAGTGAACAACCAACATAACCCTGTTTTTCAGGATTGTACCTTAACAGATCAATTACAGAAATTTACCTACCTGGCTTTTATCATTCACTTGCATAGAATTCAGTGGCTAAAAGCCTGGATCTCTGAAGCGACCTTTAAAAAGAGCCTCACACATGCCTTTTCAAGATAGATGACTGTATGGAGAGGCACTTGACCATTTCATCATAGATGTCACAACAGGGAAGGTTTTACTTTCACAGCGGTAGATCCTAAAACTCTACTTTCTCAAAATGCAGAGCACCTCACTGCTCTACCTAAGCTTCAACTTCAAAACTTAAGTTCAGCCTTTCCATTTGCACAAGACCTTGGCTACAAAGCCCCAAAGTCTTCAAGGAAGCTCTCTTCCCAGTAAAAGCGTCACTCTCACTCCTAAGAGTGAGGGGGGGGGGGGGGGGGT
>BLSH010033287.1:279134-292975 GCA_018402905.1 Glandirana rugosa
GGGGGGGCTTCTGTTACAGTTTGCCTCTCTCTGGGGTCCAGACATCCCAGACCTGTGGATACAGTTCTTGGTTTCAATGGAGTATGAAAGAGAGTTAAAAAATCTACTCCCTCAACGCTTTCCTCTCAAGTGGTTATAAACCCTTTACAACCACTTTTACCTACAGGTAAGTCTCTATAATAAGGCTTACCTGTAGGTACCATGAATATCCCCTAAACTTGCATAGTTTAGGAGATATTCACTGTATACGCTTGTGTCAACGTCATCGGCGTATGCACACTGAAGGAACGGACCGCTTGGCGTGTTTCTAGAGGGCTGTGCGCGGGAGTGATGTCCCGTGGCAATCACAGTACTGGAGCCACGAACCCGGAAGTAACAACAAATGGAAGATGTCGGCCCTGTACTCGGAGTGCCAACTCCGATACAGGGCTTCATTCTAAGGTAAGTATTTCATAATGAGCTAGTTTGCAATGCATACTAGCTCATTATGCCTTACTCTTGCAGGGTTTTTTTTTTTAATTTTTATTTTTGTACAAGGTATACAACCTCTTTAAATCATCCAAAAACTGTATAAGGACAATCAGATTTGTAAAATGGCACGCACTATCTCAGTAGTCTTGCCAGCACCTCCACAAGACAGGTTCAAATGATTTTATTCCCACTTGTTCATAGTATCAAAGCGCAACGGGGTATTTATTCTATTCTAGACTTAAAGGGGTTGATTTACTAAAGCTCTGCAAAATCTGGTGCAGCTGTGCATGGTAGCCAATCAGCTTCTAACCTCAGCTTGTTTAATTAAGCTTTGACAATAAAACCTAGAAGCTGATTGGCTTTTATGCAGAGCTGTACCAGATTTTGCACTCTCCAGCTTTAGTAAATCAACCCCAAAATCTCTCCACAAATTCCTTCACATTCCAAAATTCTGCATGAAATCTGTAAGGTTGGTTTTTGCCTCTCTGGGGCAAGGAGCATACACAGGATCTGTAGACATCCAATATGCCTATCTGCATGTTCCTAGTTACGGACCTCAGAAAATCACTTCTTGTTTGTTGCACTACCCCATACCCTTTTTCTCAACCAACCCATGCTCCTTTCCAGCCAAACAATGATTTCCCTAACAGGAAAGACTTTAACAACAGATACCAGTCTTTAAGGCTGTGGGCGAGTGTTCCAGTCTCCCATATACCAGGAAACATGATCACAAGGGGAAATCAAGCCCCCCCCCCATCAGCATCTTGGAGCTCAGAGCAGACTGGTTGACCCCACAACACAGGACCCATCTTTTGTGGATACACCCAATCAGGGTACAGGCAGACAATGCTGTGGCTGTGGGTCACATCAACCATCGTGGGGGTACCAGGAGTCTTGCAGCCTTGAAAAAAACAAACTAGATTCTCTCAAGGATGAAATCTGTCTGTCCAGCGATCTCTGTTGTCTACATCTCCGGAGTGGAAAACTGGGAACTGGATTACCTCAGCTGACTGGATCAAGGGGAATGGGCCCTTCACCCAGATACTGTATCTTTTTATCTGATATATCAGAAATGGGGAACTGTAGCCAAGACCAAGGATCCTCTAGTGCTAGCCTTGCATGCCTTGATAATTCCCTAGTCTCTATTCAGGCTAATCTACTCTTTCCCTCCAGTGTGAATTCGGGGGGTGGGGGGTTGATTCTCATTGCACTAAAACTGGCACAGAAGATCCTTGTACATAAACATATTCAAACTTTTCAGACTTCTAGCAGATGACCTCTGGTCTCTTCTCAGCAGGTCAGATCTGCTATCTCCACTCTCTGTCACGTGCCAAGCTGGAGGCTGAGGTGATGAGAGGGCTTCACTTGCGGCTGAGTGCACAGTACACCTGGGGTTGGTGACAGAGGGTACTGTGCCCAGAGGTGCATGGGTTGACTGCAGATGAAGCTGTCTGATGGTTCCAGATGCAGAGACACCCAGGATCAGAGAAGGTAGTCACAGTAAGTGATACTCTGAAGGTGCTGGCGGATCTTGGCAGAAGGGTAGAGCAGGGTACAACATCAGGAGCCAGGCAGAGGGTCAAACACTGGAGATCAGGCAGGAACAAGGCAGGATGAGAGGTCGAGATCAAGCCGGGGTCAAACATAGTGGCAATCGGGAGCAGGCAAGAGAAGGTCCATGCAGCAAGCCGGGTTCAGAGCCAGGAGAGAAGCCAGAGCAGGTCAGGGAAAGCCGGACCTTGTCCCCAACCTCCAGTACTGGTCTACCTTTTCTCCTTTTGTCAAAATGTCTTTTGTAATCCTCCTGAGCCTTTTGCATGGCTTCCTGAAGTGCTTGGTAGTTGGTTTGAATGAAAGTCAATCTATCCTGGACCACGGGTACTGCATCTGCTGGGATAACATCTGGAAGAAAGGAGGGATGGAGACCATAGTTTGCCCAGAATGGAGATTGGTTGGTAGATGCATGGACTGAGTTGTTATAGGCAAACTCAGCACAAGGGAGGAGGGATGCCCAATTGTCTTGGGTGAATGAAGAAAAACATCTCAGATACTGCTCCAAATTATCTGATTAGTTCTTTCTGTCTGTCCGTTACTTTGTGGATGGTATGCCAAGGACAGATAGATTTCAATTTTTAGGGCTTTGTACATAGATCTCCAGAATCTGGAAGTAAATTGCACCCCTCTGTCGGAGACAATGCTGCTGGGTAACCCACATAACCGCACTATTTCTTTGATAAATAGATGTGCCGTGAGGCTGAGGGGGAGTGCTTATCATGGGTAAAAAGTGGACCATCTTGGGCAAACTGTCAGCAAATACCAGGATGGTAGTGAATCCATCTGAGGGCGGTAAGTCTACGATAAAATCCATTGACAGCATTTTCCAGGGTTGCTCTGGTAGGGGGAGTGTTCTCTACAGTCTCCATGCTTTGGTATTACTGCCTTTATTGCGATGACACGTCACACAAAAGTTTACATAGTCTCTATAATCTTGTCTTAGATTGGGCCACCAGAAGGATCTTTTGAATGAGTTTGCAAGTTTTCCAGACTCCAAAGTGGCCTGCAAGGGGACAATCATGACAGACTTTTAGAGCTTAAGGTCTTACTTCCTGAGGCATGAAGATCTTGTCCTCCTGCCATAGGAATCCTTTGTGTTTTCTCAGCGAAAGGGTTTCGGATTCAGGACACAAAACAGAGGCTTCCTTGATTGATGTACCAAGATCAGGTTGGATCAGTAAAAAGTTATATGATGACAAACAGTACTGGAAACAGCTATTTCGGGAGTCTCTGGGAACATGTGAGAGAGGGATTCAGCTTTCCCGTTCTTAGACCCTGGGCGGTAGGTAAGATGAAAGTGGAATCTTGAAAAGAATAAAGCCCATCAGGCTTGTCGTGGTCTTAATCGTTTGGCAGTTCTGAGATATTCAAGATTCTTATGATCCGTAAATATCAAGATGGGATGAGCAGCACCTTCCAGTAGGTATCACCACTCCTCCAGGGCTGATTTAATGGTCAGCAGTTCCCGGTTACCCACATCATAGTTCTTCTCTGGTTGGGTCATCTTCCTGGAGAAGAAGGCTACTGGGTGAAGCAGAGCTTTGGGCTCCTGACGTTGTAATAGGATAGCTCCAGTGGCAACTTCTGAGGCATCGACCTTGAGGACAAGGGGCAAGGCTGGATCTGGGTTTTGTAATACTGGAGTGTATGCAAACAAAGTCTTTAATTTGTCAAATGCTGACTGGGCCTCCTGACACCATTAAAACCAGACATGTTGGCGGGTCAGCTGGGTGATGGGAGAGATGATGCTAGAAATTTTTTTGACAAATCTTCTGTAAAAAATTGGTGAAGCCCACAAAGCTCTGGATGCTCTTTTTATCAATGGGAGCAGGGCAATTAATGATGGCAGCCACCTTTTGTGGATCCATGGAAATCCCATCTGTGGATTTGATTAACCCCAGGAATTGGATTGATAGCTTCTCAAATTCACACTTCTCTGCCTTTGCATATAGTCTGTGCTGCCTTAGTGTGGACAAGACTTTCTTTACATGTATCCTGTGAAGATCCAGGATGGCAGAGAAAATGAGAATATCATCTAGGTACACTATTACAAAGTGATCCAGGAATTCTCGGAAGATGTCGTGTATGAAGTGTTGAAAGGTGGATGGGGCGTTGCAAAGCCCAAATGGCACGGCAAGATATTCAAAATGCCCAAAACAGATCCGAAATGCTGTCTTCCATTCATCGCCTTTACGGTTGCAAACTAAATTTTAAGTGCCCGTAGGTCAAGCTTTGTAAAGACTTGGGCAGATCGAAATCTTTGAAAAAGTTCAGGAACTAGAGGGAGCGGGTAACGATTCTCAATCGTAATTCTGTTGAGCTCCCGATAATCCACACAAGGTCTAAGCGACTGATCCCTTTTCTGGACAAAGAAGATACCAGAGAATATTTCTATCAGCCAGATGGACTTAAAGTCTCTGTCTCTTATTCTTAAGTGGAATTTGCAGTCTTCTTGCCAATGTAATGTCTAGGAAGCAACTGCATGCCCCGGAGTCAACGATTGCCTGAAACTGGATTATTCCCTCCGCCACCTGCAATGAGAGGGGTAAGACATGATGAGCTGGAGAAGATCCGGAGACTTGAAAATAGACAGGATATGGAGGGACAAACTTACTGGGTCTCACAGGACAGTTACATAGAAAATGTCCAGTACCTCTTCAGTAGAGGCAAAGTTTCACCTGGCGCCGCCGCATCTTTTCATCTGGAGATAAAGCGCCACCTACCAGTCCAATCTGCATTGGTTCTCCTTCAGTAGCAGGTGGGGAGATAGGCACAGGTGTTGGTGAGGGTGGAATCTTGGGCAGCATCCAAGAGGGTCTGTAGGAATTGGCCCTTTCGGATCATCGCTCCCGCAGGCAGCAGTCGAGCTGGATGGCCAATTTTACGAGGCCTTCAAGGGTAGCGGGAGCCTCAACTCTGGCTAATTCGTCCTTAAGGGCTTCGAACAGACCAAGCCAATACTGATATTTAAGGGCAGCCTCATTCCATCCATTATCCAAGGACCATTTACGGAAGTCTACGGTATAATCCTCAACTGGGCATCGCCCTTGTTATAATGTATGAAGAGCAGTCTCTGAGGTTGCCACACGTTGAGGATCGTCGTAAAGTTGTGCCATGGCATCAAAGAACAGGGAGACAAAGTTGATCACTGGATTTTTCTGCTCCAGCAGGTGGTGGGCCCATGACTAGGGTTCATCTGAGAGGAGGGAGATGATTAACCCTACTTTCATGGTTTCCAGAGAGAAAGTCCTTGGCTGAAGTGCAAAATATAGGAGCCAAGCATTCTGGAATGCCCTGAACTTTTGTCGGTCCCCCGAGAAGCATTCGGGGCCTGGCACCCTGGGTTCTGGAGGTGGAATTACCACAGCGGGAGCAGAGGCAGAATGTTCTTGGGCAGAAGCAGCTGAAACAGAGGGTGCAGCAGGTGGGTTCTGGTTAGCAGATTACACAGCAAGGTTCTGTAGGCGGCCTTCCAACTGAAAGTAACCTTCTTGCATACCTTTCACCGCTTGGGTGAAGGACGGTAGCTTGTTGGCACAGAGTCTCTAACGGGGAAGCACCTCTTTCAGCCTCAGACATAATGGCTTGATTATACTGTCAAGTAACAAGCTGGAGGATGAGGTGATGAGAGGGCTTCCTTTGTGGCTGAGTGCACAGTGCCCCTGAGGTTGGTGACAGATGGTACTATGCCCAGAGGTGCATGGGTTGCCTGCGGGTGTAGCTGTCTGATGGTTCCAGATGCAGAGACACCCAGAATCAGAAATGGTAGTCACAGTAAGTGATACTCTGAAGGTGCTGTCGGATCTTGGCAGAAGGGTAGAGCAGGGTACAACGTCAGGAGCCAGGCCGAGGGTCAAACACTGGAGATCAGGCAGGAACAAAGCAGGAAGAAACCTTGAGATCAAGCCGGGGTCAAACACAGAGTGGCAATCGGGAGCAGGCAGGAGAAGGTCCGTGGAGCAAGCCGGGTTCAGAGCCAGGAGAGAAGCCAGAGCAGGTCAGGGAAAGCCGGGTCGGTAACAGGTAATCGCACAGAAGCACAAGGCACAGGATACAGGGCTGACGATAATCCAGCAATTTATGAAAGCCACTGGTGTCCTTATATAGGCCAGTAACCCCTGGCAATTAGCACGTTCTGCGAAGGCACGTTCGCCATGTTATGCAAAGGCACGTACACCGTTGCAAACACGCATTCGTGACTGAATGCCATTTGCTAAGGCACCTGAGCGAATCAGCGCGACCATATTGGATATTGGCAAATCTGCCAGTTCTTCAAATTCTTCCCTGACACTCCCTTTATTCCATCTTGCTTCTCAGTCACTGACTTTAAAGGCACAACTATGGAGGCCCACGTCTTGAAAGGTAGTGGGGTCTCTGAGTTTGTGAGTCCTACCTTGCTAAATGCAAGAAAAGCCACCTTCAAGAAGATTTACTATCGTACTTGGAAATCCTACTTTGCCTGATGTGAACAAATACACTTAAATTCCAGAAATTACTCTGTTTCTCGCTATCTAACCTTCCTGCAATCAGGGCTTGACCAGAATTTGACCTTGAGCACCCATTAAGGACAGGTCCCATCCTTGTTCATTCTCTTTTAAAGGCCCCTGGCTTCAATCTTCCTTGTAAAAGCATTTCTTCAAGGTGTATCTGGCAATAAGCACCCCTTGCATCACCCTTGGCTTTCTTGGGATATCAATTTGGTTCACTCTAGGCTGCAGAAAGCACCTTTTCAACTCATCAGGGATATTCCCTTAGAGCAGGGGGGAGCAACCTGCGGCCCTCCAGCTGTGGTGGAACTATATGCCCCATGAGACATTGCAAGGCTGGCAGTTACATGCATGACTCCACATGTCCCATGAGGCATTGCAAGACTGATGGTTACAATTATGAGTCCCAGAAGCAGAGGCATGATAGGACTTGTAGTTCTGTACCAGGATCTCTTCTACAAATTAGCTTTTATGGTTGCGATTTGGTCTTACACCCAAGATTATCCTTTGTTCCTAGTGTGGTAACAGTCTTCCACTTCAACAAAGACATAGTCCTACCACCCCTGTGCCCTGATCCATGGATTTCTATGGAAATCTCTTCATTGTCTGAACATAGTCAGAGCCATTAGTCTACCTCAAGGGTACAGTTTAGATCAGGCAGATGAATTCCCCATTTTCCTGTCCTCAGGACCTCACAAGTCCACTATTGGAAGATGGAAAATAAATTTGCACTTACATTCTCAAGCACAAATCTCCTCCTGCACTTTTACCAGATCATGGGGGCTTCCTGGGTATTTCGGCAACGGGCCTCTGTAACCCAGCTTTTAAAGGGCGCCACCAGGTCCTCTGCTCAAGCTTTTTAAAAATACTCCTAGGTGAATGGCCAGTCTTCTGTTGGTGCAGCGTTTGGCCACAAGGTTCTATAAGTGGTAATCTGAAATTGGGTCTTTATGACCCTTGTTGTTGTTGAACTTGTTGGTACAGTTCTGTTTGCTTAGTTGTCATTTGTTGCTTATGGAGACTGTAGGGTATATGAATGATTTGCCTATCACCTGTACTGTAACATTAAGATGGAGTTTAGACTTGCCTGTAAAAAAAAAAAAAAAAAAAAAAAAAAGGAAATAGACCGCCCTCCTGCCCATTCCCTGATTACTTTGCATGGCTTGCTACAAAACTGAGTTTCTCTTTCGTTCGTCGAGTTTGCCCTCTTCAGGAGTTTACTAGGCAGAACAGGCAGTTCTAAGCAAAAAGGAACAGTAACAGACACAGCTCCTCCCAGGGGACAGTCCCCACTGGCAGATAACCCCACACCCAGCTCTGCTAGCTCAGTTTTTTTTCTGCCTAGTGCAAGGAGTTAGACCTAGGCTCCCTGTTGGGATCTGTGGTACCTCTCTGGTCCACTTCGGCTGTCCGTAGACAGCCTCACAGATGAAGATTACAATCAAGCAGCCGCGCTGGGTGACAGGCTGGTTCGTGGATCCAAGTAGTCTCCCCAGCTGTCCATCACATGCTAGACCGGATGCATCGCGCTGGGTGGACCGCGACAAGCCCCGACCGGACGGGGTGGCCCTGTGGGTTAAACACCCCGCCATCACACGCAGTGCGTCCAGGGCCGACAGCTCCCTCCGGCCTAGCCGGGAGTGTGTAAGCTGTCTCGGATGGTGTCCTCCTTACCGCCCAACTAGATGGGGTAAGTACGTCCAACCCTCCCCTTCGGGGTCCCGGGGGGGGAACTGGCGGGTCCCCCCTCCGGGGTGTAGCGTAGTGTGTGGTCTCCCCCCTCTTCCTCGCTCGTTCCCCCACCCCTCTGGTACGCCGCTTTCGCACCCCCCTTTCCCTCACTGGGGCTTCCAGGGTGTAATTGGGTGTATGGACTCTAGCTGGTCCCCCTCCACCTCACCCCCTGCTCCCCCCCTCTTGCCTCGCGCTCGGCGGTTGGTTCGTCGGTGGCCATTTTGCCTTCACCCAACCGCCATTTTCTTGTAGCCGGCCGCATTTAAAAGCATCGGGATCGGTCGGTGGCCATTTTGGTGTAGCCGCGGCGCTGTTACATGGGGTTTTGGCCTCTAGTGTGCATGGGCGGTCATTTTCCTGTGGTCTTCTACACGTGGAAGGCCTGTGTGTGATGAGGGGCGGTCCTGACCGTTTTCTGGCGCCGCTTTACCCCCCAGCACGGCGCGGGTCTCACTGGTGGTGGCGGCTCTGAGCACAGCGGCAGTGTGGGCAGCAGGAGTAAGTGAAGGCAACAACAGCGGCGGACAGCAGCAGCAGGCAGCTCCTCTCTGGTCGGGTGGCGAGTCCCCTTGGGGTGCCCCCTGTGACAAGCCTTGCGCAGTAGTGGGGTGGGGGGTGCAGTGGTCTCCTGGTGATAGGCCTCATTTTCTGGGCACTGCCATGGTGGGTGACAGAATGGCAGCCGATGCAGGTGCTTCCCCACCAGACCTCCTGGTGCCTGCAGCCAGCACTTCAGGGGCCCCCGTCCCTTGTAGACGCCATGTCCACGGTCCTGGAGACGCTCGTCTCCCGGGTAGAGTGGCTGTTGAACCGCAGGGATGCCAAAAAGCGCCCCTTGACCCCCCTTTAAGGGGAGGACACGGACCCCAAGGGGGCTCCTCCGTTGCGGGGACCCCCCTTGAACTGTCGGACGGCGAGATCCCAGACGCCCCTGATAGCGGGGATGAGTCTGAGGCGTCCGCTGCTGCGCACGGGTAGGCTCTTGTAGATGCTCTGATCACTTCAGTCCATGAGACCCTGCAACTAGAAGAAGCGGCGGGACCCTCTCGGAGGGTGCCCTCCCCTTCGGGTCACATAGACCGGGCCCTGCGGCTAAGGTTTTTCCGTATGTGGATTTTCTGGATAAATTTGTTTATAGCGACTGGGCTCAGCCTCAGACCTCCCTCCCCATTCCGAAGCGTTTCACTGTGCGTTATCCCTTTGAGGATAAATTATGGAAGAAACCCCGTGGTTGATCCCCCTGTCCCGCCTGAGTAAGGCGACCACCATTCCAGTGGAGGGCACGCTGTCCTTTAAGGACCCGGCTGACAGGAAGGCTGAGGCTTGCATCAGATCCCTATTTGTTCTAATGGGGTCTGCCATGCGGCCCGTTGTGGTTTCTGCGCTGGTGTCGCAAACGCTCACTAAGTGGGCGAAGCTACTACACAGCGAGTTGTGCAAGATGCAGGCTTCTCCTGAGTGTGTGGATTTTGCAGATCGGATGGTCCAGGGGGCTCAGTATATGTGCGATGCAGCCCTGGACGCGGCCCCCCTGATATCCAAGGCATCTGTGGTCTTTGTGGTGGCCAGGCGGCAAAATCTCACGGGAGGGAAGAGCACCTTTCTCGGAGTCTAGGAGCTGTTCAGACCCCCGTTGCCAACAGGGCCCCTCCTTTCTGGCCCATAGGCGGCCTTTCTGTCCCCTCCTCTCCTCGGGCAGGGGTTCACAGCCCACCAAGGCTGCCGCGGGTGGACAGAAGCATCCCTGGCCGAGTAAGCGCTCCAAGCCAGAGGACAATGTCTCCTCCACATGAAGGGTTGCCCCCGCCCGGTGTTCGGGTGGGGGGACGTCTCCTGTGGTTCGCAGACAGGTGGTCCTCCCGCATCTCGGACCGCTGGGTGCTCGAGGTGGTCTCCTCGGGGTACAGCATAGGACTCCGTTCCCGCCCCCCAAACAGGTTCTTCGCCTCCAACCTGCAGCTGCCTGCGGACAGGCTGCGGGCCCTTTTTGGGGCCGTGCAGGACCTGCTGGGTCAAGGGGTGATTATTCCTGTTCCACGGGTGGAATGTTCCCAAGGGTTTTATCCCAACCTTTTTTGTGGTTTCCGAAGAAGGATCGGGTTCGTCCCATCCTGGATCTGAAGGACCTCAACAGGTATGTGCAGGTCCGCCGGTTTTGGATGGAGTCAGTACGCTCGGCAGTAGTGGCCCTGCACCAGGGCGATTTCCTGGCCTTCCTCGACATCAAAGATGCGTACCTGTATGTTCCCATCTGCGCCCAGCACCAGCGCTTCCTGTGCTTTGCGGTTAGGGAGGATCACTACCAGTTCGTGGCCCTCCCGTTTGGCCTGGGTTCTCACCAAACTGCTGGCTCTGCTGAGGCAGAGGGGGATCGCGGTGGTGGCGTATCTGGATGACCTTCTCCTGCGAGCGGAGTTGGCTCCAGTGCCCAGGGACAATGTGACGATCACCCTGCACACTCTGCAGGAGTTCGGATGGGTGATCAACCTCCCGAAGTCGGTTCTGATTCCGTCTCACTGCCTGGAATATCTGGGGCTGATCCTGGATGTGGCCCAGAAGAAGGTTTTCCTCCCGCCAACCAAGCGGCAGACGCTTCAGTCGGCGGTTCGGTGCCTGCTGTCCCAGAAATGGGCCTCACTCCAGTTTTGCATGCGGGTCCTGGGCCTCATGGTGGCCTCCTTCGAGGCGGTCCCTTATGCTCAGTACCACACTTGGGTTCTGCAACGCGAAATTCTCCTGATATGGGACAGGTCCCCATCTTCCCTGGATCGGGTGATCAGGATGGATCACCAGGTAAGGGCCTCACTGCTCTGGTGGCTACGGCCCCGGCTCTTCGGTCGGGGAAGTCCTTCCTCCCCCTTCACTGGACAGTGATCATGACGGACGCCAGCCTGACAGGCCTGGTCAGAGTCCTGGGGCTGCTCTCAGCCCTGGGACGGTGGTCTCCGGAGGAGTCTCATCTCCCGATCAATGTCCTGGAATTGCGGGCGATTTGGTGCTGCCTCTCCTATTGGACGTCGAGACTACACGGGTGCCCTGTCCGGATTCAGTTGGACAATGCCACGGCCGTGGCATACGTGAACCACCAGGGCGGGACAAGAAGCTCGGCTGTGGCCTCGGAGGTAGCCCCCGTCTTGCGGTGGGCAGAAAGCCATGTTCCGGAAATTTCTGCCGTCCACATACCGGGCATAGAAATTTGGCAGATGGATTATCTCAGTCGTAAGCGCCTAAACCAGGGAGAGTGGTCCCTGCACCCGGATGTGTTTTCATCAGATTTGTCTGAGATCAGAAGGTACAGACCTTTGTGAGCAGGACAAAGGATCCCCTGGCGGACGCGGCGGATGCTCTTGTGACTCCGGGAGCTCGGTATCGACTCATCTATGCCTTTCTTCCTCTCAAGCTGCTTATGCGCAGAATAGAGATGGAGGGTATACCGACCATTCTGGTAGCTCCAGTCCTTGGTACGCTGACGTAGTGTGACTGGTGGATGTTCCCTGGCGACTCCCGCTTCGAGAGGATCTTCTGTCCCAGGAGCCCATCTTGCACCCTGCTTTACCCTCTCTGGCTTTAACGGCCTGGCTATTGAATCCCAAGTGTTGAGGGATCGAGGGGTCTCGGACTCGGTGATTCCTACCATGTTGAAGGCAAGTAAGGCCACTTCACGTAAAATTTATCACCACACCTGGAAGGCTTACATCGCCTGGTGTGAAGCCGGGGGGGTGGAAACCTCATTCCTGCTCGGTGGCTCGGGTGCTGGCCTTCCTACAGAAGGGTCTCGACCAGAAACTGGCGTCAAGTACTATCAAGGGTCAGGTTTCTGCTCTGGCGATCTTTTTCAGCGGCCTTTGGCAACGCGTTCTTTGATCCGTACCTTAATGCAGGGGGTTCGGCATGTTGCCCCCCAGGTTCGGTCGCCTCTGGCTCCATGGGACCTCAATTTGGTCCTCTCGGTCCTTCAGAAGCTGCCCTTTGAAAATATCAGGGAAATTTTACTGCAACTGCTTTCACAGAAGATGGTTTTCCTGGTAGCTATCACATCCGCTTGGCGGGTGTCTGAGTTGGCGGCTCTGTCCTGTAGGTCTCCTTATCTGGTCCTACACAAGGATAAGGCGGTCTTGCGCCCATCACCTTCCTTTTTACCGAAGGTGGTGTCATCCTTCCAAATCAATGAGGACATTTCTTCCTTCATTATGCTCACGCCCATCTCACCCTAGGGAGGTTGCTTTGCACTCCCTGGACATTGTTCGGGCCCTGCGGGTGTATCTGGCGACAGAGGTGGATGGTCTCATGTTGAATTAGACAGACGGTGACCCGAGCCTATGCTGTTCGGCGTCTGGAGCCTCCTTTTCAGGACACGGCTCACTCTACCAGGGCGATTAGCACTTCCTGGGCTTTTTGACATCAGGCGTTTGTGTCTCAAGTGTGCAAAGCGGCTACTTGGTCCTCTGTGCACACCTTCTCAAAGTTTTACAAAGTTGATGTTTTAGCATCCTCGGATGCTGCGCTTGCTTGCAAAGTTTTGCAGGCGGCC
Organism: Glandirana rugosa; assembly: GCA_018402905.1. NCBI lineage: Eukaryota > Metazoa > Chordata > Amphibia > Anura > Ranidae > Glandirana > Glandirana rugosa. The sequence continues at coordinate 291,912 of BLSH010033287.1, forward strand.
GTGTGAGACATGTGTGGTTCCTCACTGAGGGTTTGGTTGGGTGTAGTTCTGTTGTTGTTCTGTTACCCACCCCTCATTTTTGGCACTGCTTTTGGACGTCCCACTTAGTCCTAAGAGTCGCTGTGCTTGTCGACGAACGAAAGAGAAAAATTGATTTTTTACTTACCGTAAAATCCCTTTTCTCTGAGTTAGTGGACAGGCACAGCACCCACCCCTCCGGAGTTTGCACTGCTTGTTACGAACTGAGCTAGCAGAGGAGCCAGGTCTACTCCTTGCATTAGGCAGAAAAAATCAGAGCTGGGTGTGGGGTTATCTGCCAGTGGGGACTGCCCCCTGGGAGGGGCTGTGTCTGTTACTGTTCTTTTTGCTGTTAGAACTGCCTTTTCTGCCTAGTAAACTCCTGAAGAGGGCAGTATAACCCACTTAGTCCTAAGAGTCACTGTGCCTGTCGACGAACTCAGAGAAAGGAATTTTATGGTAAGTCAAAAAATCCTGTTATTTGTGAAGTGGAGTAGGGTTATAAAAGTGCCAGTGTCCAATCAATCACCTGACGGTACAAACCTATAGCTCAGGATCTGTACTTTGCCTGTGTCCTGTACTGTACAGTACTCCAGGTTATTTTAACCACTTCCTTACTGGGCACTTAAACCCCCCTCCTGCCCAGACCAATTTTCAGGTTTCAGCGCTGTTGCATTTTGAATGACAATTGCGCGGTCGTGCGACGTTGGACTTTGGACTTTTAACCAGACCCGTCCTCCCCCCAAATTCACGGGTCATTCCTTCACCAATTTTATTGGACCTCATGACATGTCATGTCCTGTGTCCGTTTCATGTCTAGGACTCGATATCCAAACATGGCAGTCCACTAACTAACCTGTGACCGTGAAAATATTGGGATGAGGTGAAGTGTTTATTGTCCTAAAAAACTGAATGGTATTTTAAGGAAAGAGACTCAAGCAGCTGTCCGTGTCACTGAGAATCCTGATTCACCCAATATGACGGGAGAAGTCCTCAAATGATCCGTCTTTTCCGTCAAGATTGTCGTTTTTCTTGTCATTGTCTGT
>BLSH010033287.1:297270-309307 GCA_018402905.1 Glandirana rugosa
TTTTTTTTTTTTTTTTCACAAAATGGTCATTGTAACAGGTTATTTCTCACACACAGCATATGCATACCCCAAATTACACCCCAAAACAAATTCTTCTGCTCCTCCTGAGTATGGCGATATCACATGTCTGAGACTTTTTCACAGCCTGGCCACATACAGAGGCTCAACATGCAGGGAGCGCCGTCAGGTATTCTAGGGACATAAATTACACATCTAATGTCATGACAACCTATCACATTTTTGAAGGTCCTGGAGCACCAGGACAATGGAATTGCCCACAAAATGACCCCATTCTGGAAAGAAAACACCCCAACGAATAATCATTGAGGCATAATGAGTCTTTTGAACGGTTCATTTTTGTTCCAGTAGTTTTTGCAAAATGTGGGAAAAAAATGAAAACGCATTTTTTTTACACAAAGTTGTCCATTTATAAGCTATTTCCAACACATAGCATGTACATAGCAACAATTACACCCCAAAGTACATTCTGCTATTCCTCCTGAGTATGGCGACACCACATGTGTGACACTTTTACACAGCCTGACCACATACACATGCCCAACATTGAACTAGCACCTTCAGGCGTTCTACAAGCATAAATTACACATCTCATTTCTCAACACCCTATTACACTTTTGAAGGTCCTGGAGCACCAGGACAATGGAATTGCCCACAAAATGACCCCATTTTGGAAAGAAAACACCCCAACGTATAATCTATGAGGCATAATGTGTCTTTTGAACATGTCATTTTTTTTCCAGAAGTTTTTGGAAAATGTGGAAAAAATGAAAACTCTTTTATTTTTACACAAAGTTGTCCATTTATATGATATTTCCAACACATAGCATGTACATAGCAAAAATGGCACCCAAAATACATTCTACTACTCCCCCCGAGTATGGCGATACCACATGTGTGAGACTTTTACAGGTGATGTTTACTCATGGGTGTGACAGTCACTGACAGGTGATTGGGGATGGGCACTGATGGGTGACTGACGGTGGTCACTGATGGGTGACTGGCGGTGGTCACTGATGGGTGATGGGTGTCTGGCGGTGGTCACTGATGGGGGAGGGTGTCTGGTGGTGGTCACTGATGGGTGATAGGTGACTGGCCGTGGTCACTGATGGGTGACGGGTGACTGGCGGTGGTCACTGATAGGTGACGGGTGACTGGCTGTGGTCACTGATAGGTGATGGGTGACTGGTGGTGGTCACTGAAGGGTGTCTGGTGGTGGTCACTGATGGGTGACTGGCGGTGGTCACTGATAGGTGCCGTGTGTCTGGCGGTGGTCACTGATAGGTGTCTGGCAGTGGTCACTGATGGGTCATGGGTGACTGGTGGTGGTCACTGATGGGTCATAGGTGACTGGTGGTGGTCACTGATGGGTGACTGGTGGTGATCACTGATGGGTGACTGGCAGTGGTCACTGATGGTGCCGCGTGTCTGGCGGTGGTCACTGATGGGTGCCGCATGTCTGGCGGTGGTCACTGATGGGTGACACGTGTCTGGTGGTGGTCACTAAAGGGTGACCGGTGTCTGGTGGTGATCATTAATGCATGACGGGTGACTGGCGGTGGTTACAGATGCGTGACAGATGAGTGGCGGTGGTCACATATGTGTGACGGGTGACAGGTGACTGGTGGTGGTCACTGATGGGTGACGGGTGACAAGTGACTGGCAGTGGTCACTGAAGGGTAACGGGTGACTGGCGGTGGTCATTGATGGGTGACGGGTGACTGGCGGTGGTCACTGATGGGTGACGGGTGACTGGCGGTGGTCACTGATGGGTGACGGGTGGTGGTCAGTGATGGGTCACTGGCGGTGGTCAGTGATGGGTCACGGGTGACGGGTGACATGCCACGGTCACTGACGGGTGATGGGTGACAGGTACACTTTATGATGACAGGTACCCTTTATGGGGGCATATTTGGTGACTGTTGGGGTGACTGGTGCATTGGGGGGGCAGGGGGGGTGTCAGTGTGCTTTTACTTTGCAGATCAGTAACTCACTGATCCCAGCTCTTCTCTCCTCACACTGGACACTGTGTGAGGAGAGAAGAGCTGGTAACAGTGAGTTACTGCTCTGTTTACACTGGATGTGATCGGCTGTGAAGTAGATCACAGCCGATCACGAGGTATCAGCCGCTGGCCGGCGGCTGATACCAGTGTCGGTGACAGGCAGTGTTCCCCAGGAACACGCCGCCACCGACGCGCACGCGCAGCGCGCTCCCGATCGCGCGCATGCACCGTACCAACGGCGGACGTGCCATTTGTGATCAAATTTCACGTGTGAACAGCCATAACCAATGGCTGTTCAACCCTGTCGGTGAAGCGGCGTGTCCTGGGGACATGCCGACACCGACAGAGCCGGGATGCGCGCACCCGATCGCGCGCAATCCCGGCTTAAAGGGAGGACGTCATATGACGTCCACCCGCAGTAATAATAGGTCCGCCCCTCCGTCATTTGACGGTGGGCGGACCTGAGGTGGTTAAAATTGTAGTCTGGTGCATACAGTGATATGCCTCCATCCCTATTTAAACAAATACACAACACAATAGCTTAAGCCCATGGAACTTTATATGAGGCATGTCACTGACCAACAATAATTTATACACATACAGTATCTCACAAAAGTGAGTATACCCCTCACATTTTTTGTAAATATTTTATTATACCTTTTCATGTGACAACATTGAAGAAATTACTCTTTGCTGCAATGTAAAGTAGTGAGTGTACAGCTTGTATAACAGTGTCAATTTGCTGTCCCCTCAAAATAACTCAACACACAGCCATTGATGTCTAAACTGCTGGCAACAAAAGTGAGTACACCCCTAAGTGAAAATGTCCAAATTGGGCACAAAGTGTCAATATTTTGTGTGACCATTTTTTCCAGCACTGCCTTAACCCTCTTGGGCATGGAGTTCACAAGAGCTTCACAGGTTGCCACTCGAGTCCTCCTCTACTCCTCCTGACGATATCACGGAGTTGGTGGATGTTAGAGACCTTGCGCTCTTCCACCTTTCGTTTGAAGATGCGCCACAGATGCTCAATAGGATTTCAGTCTGGAGACATACTTGGCCAGTCTATTACCTTTACCCTCAACTTCTTTAGCAAGGCAGTGGTCATCTTGGAGGTGTGTTAGGGGTCGTTATGTTGGAATTCTGCCCTGCGGCCCAGTCTCCGAAGGGAGGGGATCATGCTTTGCTTCAGTATGTCACAGTACATGTTGGCATTCATGATTCCCTCAATTATCTGTAGCTCCCCAGTGCCGGCAACACTCATGCAGCCCCGGACCATGACACTCCCACCACTATGCTTGACTGTAGGCAAGACACACTTGTCTTTGTACCCTTCACCTGGTTTCCGCCACACACGCTTGACACCATTTAAACCAAATAAGTTTATCTTGGTCTCATCTGACCACAGGACATGGGTCCAGTAATCCATGTCGTTAGTCTGCTTGTCTTCAGCAAACTGTTTGCAGGCTTTCTTGTGCATCATCCTTAGAAGAGGCTTCCCTCTGGGACTACAGCCATGCCGACCCATTTGATGCAGTGTTCGGGGTATGGTCTGAGCAATGACAGGCTGGACCCCCACACCCCTTCAACCTCTGCAGCAATGCTGGCAGCACTCATACGTCTATTTCCCAAAGACAACCTCTGGATATGACACTGAGCACGTGGACTCAACTTCTTTGGTCGACCATGGCGAGGCCTGTTCTGAATGGAACCTGTCCTGTTAAACCGCTGTATGGTCTTGGCCACCGTACTGCAGCTCAGTTTCAGGGTCTTGGCAATCTTTTTATAGCCTAGGCCATCTTTATGTAGAGCATCAATTCTTATTTTCACATTGTCAGAGAGTTCTTTACCATGAGGGGCCATGTTGAACTTCCAGTGACCAGTATGATAGAGTGAGAGTGATAACACCAAATTTAACACACCTGCTCACCATTTACACCTGAGACCTTGTAACACTAACGAGTCACATGACACCGGGGAGAGAAAATGGCTAATTGGGCCCAATTTGGACATTTTCACTAAGGGGTGTACATACTCACTTTTGTTGCCAGCGGTTTTAGACATTAATTGCTGTGTATTGGTACAGTTTCCACGCTCAGGACAATCGGTGTATATAAAGGAATATACAGTATCTCACAAAAGTGAGTACACCCCTCAAATTTTTGTAAATATTTTATCATATCTTTTCATGTGACAACACTGAAGAAATGACACTTTGCTGCAATGTAAAGTAGTGAGTGTACAGCTTGTATGACATAGTTATTTTGAGGGGACAGCAAATGTACACAACACAGCCATTAATGTCTAAACTGCTGGCAACAAAAGTGAGTACACCCCCAAGTGAAAATGTCCAAATTGGGCCCAAAGTGTCAATATTTTGTGTGACCACCATTATTTTCCAGCGCTGCCTTAACCCTCTAGGGCATGGAGTTCACCAGAGCTTCACAGGTTGCCACTGGAGTCCTCTTCCACTCCTCCATGACAACATCACGGAGCTGGTGGATGTTGGAGACCTTGCGCTCCATTTGGGGATGCCCCACAGATGTTCAATAGGGTTTAGGTCTGGAGACATGCTTGGCCAGTCCATCACCTTTACCCTCAGCTTCTTTAGCAAGGCAGTGGTCGTCTTGGAGGTGTGTTTGGGGTCGTTATGTTGGTATACTGCCCTGCTGCCCAGTCTCCGAAGGGAGGGGATCATGCTCTGCTTCACTATGTCACAGTACATGTTGGCATTCATGGTTCCCTCAATGAGCTGCAGCTCCCCAGTGCCAGCAGCACTCATGTAGCCCCAGACCATGACACTCCCACCATCATGCTTGACTGTAAGCAAGACACAGTTGTCTTTGTACTCCTCACATGGTTGTCACCACACACGCTTGACACCATCTGAACCAAATAAGTTTATTTTGGTCTCATCAGATCCAAGACATGGTTCCAGTAATCCATGTCCTTTGCTTGTCTTCAGCAAACTGTTTGTAGGCTTTCTTGTGCATCTTTAGAAGAGGCTTCCTTCTGAGACAGCAATGCAAACCAAATTGATGCATTGTGCGCCGTATGGTCTGAGCACTGACAGGCTGATCCCCCACCCCTTCAACCTCTGCAGCAATGCACCCCTTCAACCTCTGCAGTGACCAGTATGAGAGAATGAGAGCGACAACACCAAATTGAATACACCTGCTCTCCATTCACACCTGAGACCTTGTAACACTAACGAGTCACATGACACCGGGGATGGAAAATGGCTAATTGGGCCCAATTTGGACATTTCCACTTAGGGGTGTACTCACTTCTGTTGCCAGCGGTTTAGACATTAATGGCTGTGTGTTGAGTTATTTTCAGGTGGCAGCAAAGTCACACTGTTATGCAAGCTCTACACTCATTACTTTACATTGTAGCAAAATGTCAATTCTTCAGTGTTGTCACATGAAAAGGTAGAATAAAATATTTTAAAAAATGTGAGGGGTGTACTCACTTTTGTGAGATACTGTATATGTTTAAGACTGTTGCCTGCCCTATAAATTCCACTAGGTGGAGTAGTGTCATGTCAAAAATTATAATGAAGGGGTTAATGGTGCTGTCTTTGAAATTGACCAATGCATGCATAAACCTTATTAAGTGAATCTCTATAGAGTGCAAACTCTTCATATATTCATTCATGAATATGAGAAAGAAATATATATATATATGTATGTATATAAATATATATATATATATATATATATATATATATATATATATATATAAAGTTTCTGAAAAGTGCAAAGTGCTCAAAAGTGCGCTAATCATAAAGCTATCTTCAGTTTTTATATTCAGTAAATCCAACCAAAAAAGTCAATATAATATCCGAAGTATTGTATAAAAAAGAAAAAAATTAAGAAAAATGAAGTATGTGCACCACCACATTATGGGTGTCAGGTCCGAGCATTCCTAGATGAACAGTTTCCTGGAAAGTGGATTGGTCGTCGTGGGCCAGTTGAATGGCCCCCAAGGTCTCCCGATCTGACCCCCTCAGACTTTTATCTTTGGGGTCATCTGAAGGCAATTGTCTATGCTGTGAAGATACGAGATGCGCAGCACCTGAAACTACGGATACTGGAAGCTTGTGCTAGCATTTTTCCTGCGGTGTTGCTATCAGTGTGTGAAGAGTGGGAGAAGAGAGTTGCGTTGACAATCCAACACAATGGGCAGCACATTGAACAAATTTTATAAGTGGTCAGAAACTTGTAAATAACTCATGAAAGAATAAAGTTACGTTAAAACCAAGCACAGCATTGTTTTTCTTGTGAAATTCCCAATAAGTTTGATGTGTCAAATGTCCCTCTTCCTATTGAAAAAACAAAAGTTGGATTCAAAATGGCTGACTTCAAAATGGCCGCCATGGTCACCACCCATCTTGAAAAGTTTCCCCCCTCACATATACTAATGTGCCACAAATAGGAAGTTAATATCACCAACCATTCCCATTTTATTGAGGTGTATTCATATAAATGGCCCACCCTGTAGATTGTCTCTGTGCCCCCAGTGGTCAGGCAGGACATCACACTCATTTGTCTATTTTTCTAAGACAACCTCTGGATATGACGCTGAGCCCGTGCAATCAACTTCTTTGGTCTACCATGGCAATGCCTGTTCTTAATGGAACCTGTCCTGTTAAACCGCTGTATGATCTTGGCCACTGTGCTGCAGCTCAGTTTCAGGGTCTTGGCAATCTTCTTCTAGGCCATCTTTATGTAGAGCAAACATATTTTTTTTCAGATCCTTAGAGAGCTCTTTGCCATGAGGTGCCATGTTGAACTTCCAGTGACCAGTATGAGAGAGTGAGAACGATAACACCAAATTTAACCCCCATGATCCCCATTCGCACTTGAGACCTTTTAACACTAACAAGTTACATAACATTGGGGAGTGAAAATGGCTAATTGGCCCCAATTTGGACATTTTCACTTAGGGGTGTACTCACTTTTGTTGCCAGTGGTTTAGATATTAATGGCTGTGTGTTGAGTTATTTTGAGGGGACAGCAAATTTACACTGTTATACAAGCTGTACACTCACTACTTTACATTGTAGCAAAGTGTCATTTCTTCAGTGTTGTCACATGAAAAGATAGAATAAAATATTTCCAAAAACGTGTGGGGTGTACTCACTTTTGTCAGATACTGTATATAAGTTTCTTTTTCATATCCATGAATGAATATATGAAGAGTTTGCACTCTATAGAGATACACTTAATAAGGTTTATGCATATTGGTCAATTTCAAAGACTGTCACTACTTTACATTGTAGCAAAATGTAATTTCTTCAGTGTTGTCACATGAAAAGTTATAATAAAATATTTATAAAAATGTGAGGGGTGTACTCACTTTTGTAAGATACTGTAAACATCAGTTTATTTTTCAGTCCATGCATATCTAATTACATACATAAAACTAATTAAAATAATAATGAGCTGTTTTGTAAAATTCATCATGTATACAATGCACATAATCGAAGTATGCAAATATTTCATTCCAGATGTTCACAGAAATTGCATGCAACGTCTCAACACATTTTTGTGAATCTCTGTTCACTTCTTCAGGAGTAGATGCTACTACAGATATCTACAAAATAAGACATCAAATACAGAATGTACCAAAACTGATGATATCACATAACAATACTTACAAATCAGCTTAGAAATGATTAAAAACACTTCCAAATGGTGACCATAAGGGATACCTGCCCTGGGAGCTTTGTGAGCTCAAAGAGACAAATGAAGGGAATATCCAACACAGATGGAATTCATGATCAATCTAGCAAATGATGTACAATAGTAGTGAATATGAGAAAATGGTATATGGAATATAATATAAACAAATGTATCAAAAAATAGTGACACCAAGAACAAACCAGGTGAAGAGTTATCTCCAGTGCTTGTCTACCATGTACATATAAATCAAGTAATTAAAAGAGAAGTTTGGGGATTTTAGTTTCTAAAGAATCATGCTTACCTAGGTGGTGTCCTCTGCCGGCTCTAACCCTGAGAACCGATCGCTCATACACCGCTGATCGATCGGTTTTTAGAGCTCCGTGAGCAGAGAGCTGGTGACTGTCAGTCATTGACTCTCTGCTCATAGTAGAAACACTTGTTTTATCATGTATTACTATTAATCGAATTGTATTGATATATGTAACTAAATAACCCTCATTCTCCTGTAGCCCCTATATTTTAGGCTGGCACTAAGCCTAAGTTCACACTGTGCTGGTTTTCAGCAAGCTATGTTTGCACAGGCACCGCACCCCATTCATTGGAATGGGCTTCTATACCTACAGCAAACCCAGGGAAAAGAGTCCTGCACTGTTTCCAAAAATGCTGCTGCCGGGAAAACACATTGTGCTGTGCGCTTCTTAGTACTTGAAATCACACTGTGGTTTCCAGTACATGGGGGTGCCATTAGGATTCCTTGCACCCCATACATCTGCTAAACAGCACATTTTTGCTACGGGAAAGTGTGTGAGGACACTTAGACAGTCAAGTTCACCTACAGTGCGCATATGCAAACTATGGGGTTGATTTACTAAAGGCAGATAGACTGTGCGCTTTGCAAAGGGCAATTGCTCCAGTGCGTAATAAATGCGGGGAAGTTTCACTTTAAAGAAAGAATACCGAATCAAGAAAAATTAAAAAATAGCATTTGATTGATGGAAGTCAACAGAGCTTCTGCTAATTCACTAAGCTCTGGAGCAATTGCACTTTGTGAATTGCATAGTTATTTGCCCTTATTAAATCAACCACTGTGTCTTCACTGTGTCATAGTGAAAGGAGAGGAGCAATGTGAGCAGAGGAGTAATGACTTGGATCAGTGAGGTGCTGCTCTTTCTTTGTCCAATCAGCAGTCTGTTGGTTTGTTATTGGCCAAGCCTTGCTGTGGCAGAGGTGCTTTAATCATGAGATTGCAGTGAGAGAATTACCAATCTTGTGGCAGGTATAAACGTTCAGATACAGTATATATCGTTGACCAGTGCATTCAGCTGCTTGCCTGGAGCTTTATACAGCGTGCCATTAAAAGAACCGATCATCCTGATAGATCTTGAAGAGATACAAATTAAAGCAACATCAGTCTTAAATGAACCACCAGTGTTAACTCCTGTTACCCGGCTACTGCACATACTTTCCCTATTGTTTGTTCTCCTGGTAACTATCCGTATTATAAGTGCTTGGCAACTATCTGCATTGCCCCCTTTTTCCTGTCTTGACTTTCAATAAAGAATTGAGGTCATCTGTATTTTGTTTTGATGGTTTCCAGGAACAGCAGTGTTCAAGATAGAGATAGCAGTGCACAATTAGAAAGCTTTGCTTTTGTAGCACTGTATTGATATTTTTATTCTGAATATATATTTAAAATAAAAAGAATCTTTTCTGCTTTTAAGCTCCACGGGGGTTTGCTCTGTTGTCATACTGAGATAGCTTGCTAGGTGAATACAAATTATTACCCAAAAAGATAAAGATATACATTTCATTTTGTACAGCAACATAGTTTCCAGTAAAAAACATGATTGTGACTGTGTTTTATTCTTCGAAAGATCACCTTACACAGCTGCTCCATTTTGTTTGCCTATAAGCCTTCCCTGATTAAACATTGATTTTAGAGTAAATGCTAACCTTAAATAGCAGATTTGTATCTGAATGTCTAACCCAATGAACCAATATGTGTAAAATTCTGTGGATCTGAGAGAGAGAGAGAGAGAGAGAGAGACAGATAGTGCCCAACCCATGTGACAGTTACATTCCCTTTTGAAACTGTTAAAATGATGAGTTTACTTCCGCTTTAAATTGGTCCAACCAAAATCTTTTAACAAAACAGGCAACTTTTGCTCTATGGTCATAATATACCCCACAAGTCTGGAATCGTTATGAAGTAAACTGTATACTAATACTTACTTTTATCTTGAATTTTGAAATATCCATATCCATCTTATGAAGCACCATTGAGTCTCCTGAAGAAGCTTCACCTTGGTGAAAAATGTAGAGCATGAGTAGCTGTATTGTTGTATGACTAAAATGTTTTTGATATGATGAAAATCTTTTTTTTTTTTTTTTATCATTTTAACTGTGGGAAAAAATAAAAATTATTACATTTTATATATAGTCAGTAGAATTTCTCTCTATTGGGCACATTAAAAGTCCTATTATCTTCCTTTCTCTCTTTACATTTAATTGGATGTGGTGCCGATCTGGCCCTTTATCACCTACAAAAACATATCTTGAACTTGTATATGGTGGGACTGCTTCCTGGCACATCAAAACTTTTAAAGGTAACTTTATTGTACACAAAATATGTGGGTTCAAAACTAAAAGAACACAGAAAATATAGCTCAGATATCACCATATAGAATACACAGTATGTCCATTGAGTACAAGTAGATCAAGCATTGAAGGAACAAGTGTGCAACCCAAACTCCGCTACAAACATGAACAGTAGAAAGTCAATATAACAGTACATACAAATACAGTAGTCAAGAAAAAGATAAAAGGGATCCACTATAGGTCCCTAGCTCTGGTCAGTACCTTGAGCATTAGGTGGTATAGTGTGGTCTGAACTCACCCACAAGTCCCAGATTTTATGGAACTTACGAGGGCAACCTCTGGCTTCATACCTCAATTTATACATTGGACATGCCCGATTAACTAGGGTAGGTGAAACAGCTATGGTAGGGGGATTTGGGGACTTTAATTGCATAGTTCTAGAACTAAATGTAGGAAAAGTTTGGAGTTTTTAGAAAGGGATTCATCATCAATGTATCCAAAGAGGCACCTTAAGTGGTTAAAGATATTCAGTATTTCGGTAATTGAACTGATAAAAGCAGTGACCTGTGATCAGAAAAATCTAACCCGCAAACATTCCCATACCATATGATAAAATGTGCCATCACACACTTAGAGCAAGCAGCAGAGGGTAATTTATTTAGCTGGAAGAAGAGACATGAAGTATAATAGGACCTGTATAAAAATTTGGTCTGGATAACACTATCCTTCAACCCAACCCCCGGGGCCCATCTCCTGCCTGTGAACATAGGATGCTCCTACATCATCTCTGGCATGACGGCATCCCACAGGGAAGGAATTGATCAACCTCACATTGCCCATTAATGGATGGTCCCTGCATTCCCAAGGAATATCTGATAAGCATGTCCAATTTTTTATTTCTCATGGTGATGGAACTTGAATACACTGCTTTGTCTATGCACGATATATATGAATTGAGGTATCTCTATACAACTCTACAATACCCCCTCTGGACGTCCTCCCAGAATCGCGCTTCCCACGCGCCCCCTGGGGCGCGCACACGGGAAAATCCGTGACCGTCGGGTCCGGGGGACCCGACTGATCACGGATCGCGGTGAATGGCCGATGTGAGCGGCCTTTCACCACGTGATCGCGCTGTCCAATGACGGCGCGATCACATGTCAACAAGCCGGCGCTTCCGCTGGCTTTTCTCTCTCCTCTCCGCACCGATCGGTGCATTGTGAGAGGAGAGAGGGGGGATGAAAGACGTGTGCAGTGCTGTGGGCGATGTGTAATGCCCACAGCACTGCTAAATGACAGTTCGCAACCCCCACCATCCATCAATCACCCACCCAGCCATCCACCCCATCCATCCACACCCCCCATTCTTAGCCCATCCATGCTCAGCCACCCATCCATCAATCCATCCATCCTCACACAGCCATGCTCACCCATCCATCCATGCTCACCCATCCATGCTCACCCCATCCATCCATCCATCCATACCCATCCATCCATACATGCTCACCCATCCATCCATCCATGCTCACCCACCCAACCGTTCTCACCTAGCCATCCATCCATGCTCACCCATCCATCCATGCTCAGCCATCCATCCATCCTTGCTCACCCATCCATCCATCCGTGCTCACCCACCCAGCATCCATCCATGCTCACCCACCCAGCCGTGCTCACCCATCCATCCATCCATGCTCACCCACCCAGCCATTCTTACCCCCCACACCTACCTAC
>BLSH010033287.1:310705-344456 GCA_018402905.1 Glandirana rugosa
GCCTTCGTGGGGTCAGTATATCAGGTGTGATCAATATTCAGTGATTGGCACCATAACTTGTAGACTCTATAACTTTCACAAAGACCAAATAATATACAATAATTTGTTTTTTTTTACCAAAGATATATAGCAGTATAAATTTTGGCCAAAATTTACGAAGAAAAATTACTAATTTGCAAAATTTTATAACAGAAACAAAGAAAAATTATTTTTTTTACAAAATTTTCGGTCTTTTTTTAATTATAGCGCAAAAAATAAAAAACCCAACGGTGATTAAATACCACCAAAAGAAAGCTCTATTTGTGTGAAAAAAGGACGCAAATTTCATATGGGTACAATGTTGCATGACTGAGTAATTGTCATTCAAAATGTGAGAGCGCTGAAAGCTGAAAATTGGTCTGGTTAGGAAGGGGGTTTAAGTGCCCAGTGGTCAAGTGGTTAATCATTTCTCCTTGGGTGCTTCCGTTCTGCTCTACAGATATGGACATATTTATATCATGACTGTTATATCCCTGGGATAGCGTCCCTTTGACAAAGTTTGAAGCGCACACTAGCTATTATCCCGCCTAGGTCCCATACTTAATAGGGAGATGGACTTTAGGGGGGCCTTTTATCAATTTGTATTATGGATTTTTTATTGATTTTGATTTTGGTTTTACTTGTATCGTTTGACCTTTCATGTGATTTTTTGCTACCAATAAACTTTTTTGTAAATTCAAAATATGTTCATGCAGTGAGTTATGATAATATTTACAAGGTGTAGGTTGAGCCAAATTAGAGGAGATAACCGTGGGGACTTGTAGGGGGAAAATTTCCTGCCAAACCTCCTCTATAAGTTCTGGTATATCCGTCCGCCATCTAGATTCAGTGATACTAGTAAAGTAGTTTAGTTTAGCAGTTTAGTAGAAGATTGTAGTAGAGAGGAGTAATATGTAGAAATAAGTTTAGAGTGGGCACGTCAAAAAACAAACAATTTCTTAGGATTGGTATTTGTAACCTGCACTGATGAGGACAGAAAAGCCTAAACAAACACAAAACTGTGAGATAAATTTCACAATATTGTGGGCTTGATCTATACAAAATTCAGTGAGTCTGGATGCCCAGTTGGTCACTGGTGCGTGAATGAAGAATCATCTTCATTTTTCAGTTTGGAATAGAAGTGGTGATATGTAAATAACTTCTGATTCAATACGAATTAGAAATAATGCACCATCACATGGTGGCAACAGTGGGTGCAGAGCTAGTACACATGGTACCACATCCTATAATTTACAATACACTAACTGGACACATGGACTTTTTAGACACCAATTCCATTAAAAGGTTCAAGTGTATTCTCAATCTACATATAAAACAGCAAGATTTATAAAATATACAACAAAGGCATTACAGACCATCAAATTCAAGGCCCCGTTATTAAAGATACACATGACCAAACCATCAATCAGCTATATGCTGCAGCATGGTCTCTTGATGTATTATGGTCTGTACATGGGTAAAGCTCTACATGCTTCGCAATAAATATCCCTTTCTCAGGTGCTTTAATGAATAATTAAAAACATATATGTGCTGACGCACATCAAGGTAACAGTGAGGGATGCAATCCGGCAGGTTGTGGACCCAAAGGCGAATGTGGAGACTAATGCATGTCAAGGGCTAGGTTTTGTGTCTAAAAATAAAGGCGGGGTTGGGCAGGCTTATAAGTTAATAAATCGGTAGAAACAATCATCACGCATAAGGCCTACTTTAACCTGACCCTGAGGTAGCCTCTCGGCAATCTTACGCAGTATAAAAGTACATCTAGGAATATATCCATGAGACGGAGACGGCTGTCTCTGAAGTGGTCATTGCCGCGATAACACTATGTCCTTTAAAAGTACCACCATAAGACACTGACCATCACACAAACTTAACCACCTTATGGTTGCTACATCCCTTCCAATGTCTACCACAAACATAAAACCCTTCTGATTCAAGATGTCAGTACTCTAGTTTGTGGTACTTTGGTTTTGGGACTTTTTCTTTTGAACTATTCCATTGGGACCTGAGTGGTTGCACTGTCTTATTCACAATGTCAGCAACCATCACTTAGTTCCATTCCTGAGGAACTGTTGCAACCCAAGGCTAAGAGCATTTATGTCAGTAACTGGTGTGACCAGAAATGCATGAACTGCAGCAGAGAATAGGCACAAGTATTGTAAAATATAATTTATTTAAAAGATAAGTGGAAGAGATCAGGCTGCAAGACGGGTCCAGGAACGGATGCAGGATACAGGATCACAGGTCAGGGGCACATGGAGACCAAAACACCAAGGCAATGTAAACAGGACAGACAGGATTTAAATATCCTTCCTGCAATGAACATCATGTCATGACTAAATGAGCTTCTGGCTGCTGGGAGACACCCACTGGTGGACACGAATTGCAGCCCATTGATCTGGGAACCACAGCGCCACCAACAGGTGATGCCTTTCCTGACAGTACCCCCCCATCTAAGGAGCGGCCTCAGGACTCTCCAAACAGCAATAGCTGAACCAGTCCATGAAAAACAGTTTTCTGTTACACAAGTCCCAAGCGGGTAACCCATATGAGGCATGTGAGGGTTCAGAGCTTTCAGACCCAGTAGCAGGTGGACACTTAGCCTTTGCACAACAATCCAACTGAGCAGATGGCATATAGTCAGTAGAACCCGGCTGTGTGGTAGGGAGAAGATAAGCAAGATCATCTAAAATACATTTGGGGTGGTTATGGATTCCCCCTATTTATTATTACTATGTATTCATTTGTCTATTCCTATAATTAGTTAGCCTATCACAGCTCTGATAAAATTAAAGATGAAGGTACAATAACAAGGTTAGCTATAAAAATAAACACACTGCTTTGATAAAGCAAGGGTCTCATTTATTATAACGAAAGTTGAAATGCTAACATAAAAACACTAAAAGCAGACTTCAGAGCAAATAAAATAAAAGTACATATATAATACGTTACCTAAAGGTCGTCCTCGAGGTGTTGTCCTGGCTGCGTTCGAATGGGCAAAGAGCCAAGTCCAAGAGAGAGAACTTTTAGGCTGATCATTCGTTTAAACCCATTTAGACACCACCCACACCAACACCCATATAGCTATCTATCCAATGGGCAATCAATAAAAAACATCCTCTTCTTCTCTTGCCACCCTCCAGGAAGCATGCTGTAATCTCTGTGGCTGTTGTGGGTGATGGAGAAAGAGATAATTGAGAAGGCAGGTGTCTGGCAGCAGGAATGGATTGGTGTGAGTTTATTGGGGCTGAGTGCAACATATCTGACCATGCCTGTAGTAATGGCTGAACAAAATTAATTTTACACTCCACTAGCACCTGTTGAGGGCATGCTGAATAATGCTTAAGTAAATAAGCCGAGTCATCCTCCAATAGTCAAACCAATGATTCTACCTGAGCCATACTGAAGAGGGGGGGGGGGGGGGAGTCATCGCTGCCTTTAGGAGTACTGGACAAAGCCAACTCTGCACAGACGTGAATTAATGTCTGAACAACATACTGCCCTCATCAACTAGGTAATGAGCAAGGCGAATGCATTCTAACAGCTGGTCACTGGCCCACTGCTTCAGTATCTGGCGGCAATATTCTTTCTCCTCTGTCACCAGCAAGGAAAAGTATACAAACTCCTTTGGATGCATCTTGCCATGAACAACAGAGCCAAGATGACTTCCCTGTGCAGTCACTTCTGGTCAGGACTGGCCTTGGTGTTATGTCAGTAACTGGTGTGACCAGAAATGTGTGAACTACAACAGAGAATGCCAGGGAAAAGTATTGTAAATTAATATAATTTATTTAAAAGGTAAGTGGACAAAGATGTAAACGCACCTCCAACATACCAAACAGTGTAAAACAAGCCAAATGACCAAATAGTGACACACAAAGAACAACTGCCTTAACTAAATATATGCAGCAGATAGGGAATGCCAAACCGTAAACATAGCCGAGCATGGGTCATACACAGGGTATCAATCAGAGGGAGCTGGGAGCAAGACAGGGCAGGAACTGGGAACAGGAGACAGAGAGAGCAGGTGGGAAGGGATCAGGCTGCAAGACAGGGGTTCAGAAACAAATACAGGATCACAGGTCAGGGACACATGGAGACCAAAACACCAAGGCAATCAGAACAGGACAGAGAAGATTTAAATATCCTTCCTGCAACCAGCATCAGGTGATAACTAAATTAGCTTCTGACTGCTGGGAGACACCCTCTGGTGGACACTAGAACTGCAGCCCATGGATCTGGGAACCACAGCGCCACCAGCAGGTGAGTCCTTTCCTGACAATTTATTCATAGAGGAAGTAAACTCTGGAAGCTGTGCCCACAATTGGCAGCCTCGACAAAGGACTAGCCACTGGTAATGTCTGTGGTCTGCCAGCAGCTGATCTCATTACTGATTTACATTTTCCGTTCTGTCTCTCCTAGGCATCCACCTCCTATTGAGGTACCATTCTGTACAAGCACTCACTGCCTCGGTACAACAGACAGTGCAGGTGCTGCAGAGTTTTGGGTGGATTCTTAACCTCCAGAAGTTTACATTGGATCTAACTCTACCTGGAATTTTTGAGGTTGCTCCTGAGAAGATTCTCTCAATGGATGCAAGCATGTTGGGCTGCAGAGAGCTCTTGATGGCCCAAGGGCTTTTGGGAATAAAAGTTTCCTTCAGAATTTGACCTCTCATCTTTGGGTCTCCCAATAGGAGTTAAAGTTGATTATGTGACAACTGTGACCCTTGTCAGCAACCACGTAGACAACAGAACAGAACACATGTTGAGAAGAGTCAGTCCTGAAACTGTTCTGGGTGAAATGATGCATTCTGGCCCGGAATGGCGCTGCTCATTGTAGAAGTGAAGAATTGACAGGCGGACTTCCTTTGACCATCAAAGGATGGACCCTGGGGAGCTGTTTATCCAACCTGAGGTGTTTCAGGTGATGCAACACCTGTGCATGTCCAAGCGTTCAATCATCCTGACACACAGGGACCAAGAATGTGAACAGAGCTAATTGCAGATGAGATCTAGCATGTCTCTTCTGCAATATAAAGGATTTTAACCCCCTCAACTGAAAAAAACACAGCTCTGCATGCTACATAAACTTGAGATTATTTATGAAAACTTATACTTTCTTCCTTGTGCTTTCTGTTTTTTCCAAGGCACTAATGACACAGCCAGTGCCTTCCTTTTGCCCTCAACAAAATTATGTAAAATCTTAGGGAAAAGTACCTGGAACCAATGCAACATGAAAACTTCAATAATCTGTGATCCTATTCGCCCTATACACAAATTGATGGGAATCAAAAGAATCAGGTAGACTTGCTTCAGTGTACCGTATGACCAATTTCTCGAAGCACCTAATTACCACCTAAGGCCTGGTTCAATCGTATGCATTTTTTAATGTGATTTCAGGGCCAGGGACTTTTTTTCTGGTTTTTGGTTCCATAGACTTCAATGGATAAAAAAAACGTCTATTGAAAAACACGAAGTGCACCTGGAATATGCAAACTGGAAGCTGCATAGGTGTGAACCAGGCCTAAGAGAGCGCCATCAGTTTATAATCATTCAATCTGTCTATAACTGATTTTTTTGGGGAATTGGAATGATAACTGCAGATTTTAGGAAAGATGGAACAATAGCCTATGACAGGGGAAGAGAAAAATCTTAGTAAAGACCCCTGCCAACTAGTCTGCACAAGCCTTCACAACCTTCCCTGGAGCACCATCTGGACCCACTTGCTTCCTTTTGTTCACTGCTGTAAGCTGCTGTCTTACCTTGTGTTTTGCACTGTAAGTACAGTAAACCCTTGGATTGAGAGTGTTTTGCAAGACAATCACATTTTTTTTTATAAATTTTGACTTGATACTCACTTTAGAAAAGACCAAAGCCGAACTGGACTTGCGCCTAGCTGAGTCTGCCGACAAGGCCATCTGTAGGTCCGGCCATAAGATATACACTAAGTCTACTAAGCCAGACTCCTTCCTGGCCCTCCACCTTCGTCGACCGGAAAAGGTTTGCACTCAAGGTGGCCAAAGATGTTTTTATAAGCAACCCAGTTAGGGTACTTTCTGAGTTCCGCCGAAAGTTGTCACACTTATATGAAGCTAAGGCTGGAGCGTCATGTTACGACTGAGGAAGTCCTCCTAGCGATAAAAGCACTTAAGCAGTCATACTCCTGCATTGACAATATCTTTATAGACCATTTCCACCTCCCGCTGCTGAGATCAGCCTCCATTGGAGCTTCCACTATTTCAGATCATGCCCGTGTCCATTTTAGTCTCCCTTCCCTCTCTTCCTAGACGTACCAATAACTGGAAACGAAACGACTCTTTGATCCTAGATCCTATAGATAAGGACGCACTAGCATCCTCTCTCTCGTTGTACTTTAAAGAAAATTCCTCAGAGGAAATTCCAGTCTCAGTAACGTGGGAGGCACATAAGGCCACCATTAGAGGCAAACTAATAGAATTGGGGGCTAGGAAGAAGAGAGAACACGAGGCCCACTTTAAACTAACATTACGTCAGATAGCAGAACTGGAGAGACAACATAAATTGTCACTCCATGTCGCACACCTGGAGGCCCTATCTTTAAAACATGAGGAACTTAGAGAACTCATGAACACTACTATAAAAAGGAAAGCCCATCTTGTAGCGCAACAATTCTATGAATGGGGAAACAAACCAGACAGACAGCTTGCTAGAACCCTAAAATAGAAAAAATCAGCTACTTTCATCTCTAAAATCAAATTGTCCACTGGGGAAATGGTGCATGACTCACGTCAGATTGCTAACGCTTTTACAAATTTTTACGCTGAACTTTATAATGTGAAAGGAGGTGAACCTCTCCAATCCCTGGAAGACAAGTTTGAACGTATACAGACTTTCTTACGGGGCGCATCATTACCTAAGCTGCCCAAGCATGCCCTTAAAATTTTGGAGAGAGATCTCTCAGAGGAAGAATTTTTAGTAGCGTTAAAATCTATGAAAACAGTGAAAGCACCTGGCCCTGATGGATTTACACCCCTATACTATAAAACATTTGGTGACATTTTGATACCCAACTTAACCGCATATGCCAACTCCATTAATAAGACTTCAGGTTTTCGACAGGAATCACTCTACGCACATATAACAGTCATTCCCAAACGCAATAAAGACCCTACCTGCTGTGGAAGTTACCGACCAATTTCTCTATTGAATGTTGATTCAAAATTATTTGCCAAAGTTCTAGCAACTAGATTACTGCCTCTTCTCCCTAAATGGATCTCGACTGACCAAACCGGTTTCATTCCCAGCAGGGACGCGAGAGATAATTCTTTACGTACAATCTCATTGATTCATTACACCCGGAGGAGAGCCCAGCCCACCCTTCTCCTCTCAACGGACGCTGAGAAAGCGTTTGATAGGGTGGACTGGGACTACCTCCGGATGACACTATGTCGCTTTGGATTAGGACCCAAAATGATAGATAGAATATTCCCCATGTACTCCCACCCAACGGTGCAAATAAGAGTTAATGGTATTCTTAGTCCATCTTTCACACTGGGAAACGGCACAAGGCAGGGGTGCCCTCTGTCGCCCCTCCTATTTGCCATTTCTTTAGAACCATTCTTGGCTCAGATGAGAAATAACACCAACATTCACGGAATTAAAGTAGGCACAAAAACGCACAAATACGCTGCCTATGCGGATGACGTGCTCTTTTATATACAACAGCCCCGTATATCTCTACCCAACTTAATGGACGCCTTCCAGCAGTTCCAACTGATATCAAACCTTAAAATCAATCTCTCTGAATCTGAGATACTGAACATTAACATCCCTCTTTTAGACGTAAAATCTCTCAAACCAAATTTCCCGTTTAAATGGCAAGCGACAACGTTGAAATATTTGTGAATTTACCTTACCCCTAATCCCCGCGAACATAACTACATTCCACTGTTGAACAGCATTAAAGCTGATCTGAGAAGTTGGTCCCCTTTATCCCACTCCTGGATGGGGAAAATTAACATTATTAAAATGAATATCCTACCGCGCATACTTTTCCTATATCAAATGATTCCATTGGGTGTTCCCCCCGGATTTTTCTCCACCGCACAGGCCATGATTTCCCGCTTCATTTGGCGAAACCGCCACCCTAGAATCTCTGGAGCTACTTTAACTCGCTCTAAACGTTCTGGGGGACTAGCCCCCCCAGACCTGAAAACATACTATTTATCTACGATTTTAGGTCATATAGCGGACTGGAAATTTCATAAGACAACTAAACTTTGGGTCCAATTAGAACATTCACTGACTAACACGGACCTAGCAGTGACTCCGTGGATCCCTAAAAGTTACAGAAACCCCTCACACCTAACCTCCCCACTGACCTCTTCAACGATGGACATTTGGGACTCTCTTCACAAACAATTTTCATGGTCTTACAATTCCCCACTTTTGCCTTTACTAAGCCATGCCTACTTCCAACCAAGCTTGTTAGACAGGAGTTTTAGACATTGGGTTTCCGAACCCCCCCCCCCCCCCCTACTTCTACATAAGGTCATTCAGGATGGAAAACTCAAAACCTTATAAACCCTTTTGGGCCCCAAACAGCTCACTTTTATGGATAATTGGAGATACAGACAATTATCTCAATTTGTGCATTCTCTCCTGCAGCCTATCAGGGGGATTCAAGAGCTGACCCCATTGGAATCTGTGTTTAACTCCAATGACATACCTACATACCTGGTGTCACAATTCTATAAAATTCTTCAGGACTTACAACATATTTCACTCCCAGAATTTCTGATACGATGGGAAAAGGAGCTACAATCCTATATCCCAGATGCACAGAAGGAAAAAATCTTAACCCTGACGCATATCTCCTCGATATCCTCAAAAATAGCAGAAACTAACTACAAACTGTTGGCCAGATGGTATTATACCCCAGCAAAACGACACCGTATTTCTGACTCACAAACCCCCTTATGTTGGAGAAACTGTGGACAAGTGGCCTCACATGCCCACATATGGTGGCAATGCCCTTTGATACAATCATTCTGGTCTGAGATAATTAAGTATTACAAAGCTATCACAGGTCTCCCCATCCTCGAGGACCCATGGATGATCCTCTTCCATAACTCAGATGAACCTCAAGGCAAGTACAAGCGATCTATCTCACCACACAAGCGATCTATCTCACCACCTCACCACAATCTTTGGTTTTCAAAGATTAATGACCTTTGCCTCATGGAGGAACTTACATATATAGCGAGAGGGGAAACTTCCAAACATACCAAAATCTGGGCCATATGGCTGGAGTTCAAACCTCCTCAAGCTACAGAAACATCATCTCTTCCTTGGCACACTGCCAAGCAGGACTACCTGCGGTGCAGTGTTCTGTTACCAAACTCTTGTTATAATTCTCTGTGTTATTATATAATGGGTCGTATTACTGGTATATGGTTCTCATGGTCGTAGCCGCGCTCTCTGGGACACATACCTACTAACTTTCTCTATCTCTTCTAATCTCTGTTTTTCATTTTCTCTCTCTTTTAATTCTATCTCTTTCTTTCCTATAATTGTCCTTTTCTTTCCTAAACTCTAAACTCTAAACTAACATTTTTGTTATCAAAATCACAAATAAGAACTTTTACTTGTCACTTGCTACATGCAAATAACTCAAGCTATCCTTCTTTAATGTAATTGGGTGTTTACACGTCATATATTCGAACTCAATGTTTATTATATATGAACAACAAAATGTGTATGTAACGAGATTTATTCATGTTTTGACCACAAGTTACATTTCCTATATGATTTTTCTTTATTTATTTCAAAATAAAAGAAATATTAAACAAAAAAAAAAAGCACTTAAAGCGGTTGTCTACCCTTTTTGTTTACTTTTACCTACAGGTAAGCCTAGAATAAGGCTTACCTGTAGGTAAAATGAATATCTTCTAAACCTGTATGGTTTAGAAGATATTCCCTTTCTAATGTAATAAATCGTTACGGTGCATGCGCCGTGTATGTTCCGGCGCATGCGCCGTATACATCTCGGCAGAAGCCGGCATTTGTTCCGGACCCTGCCGGGGAAAACGAGCCCCGCGCGCATGCGCGGGAGTGACGTCTCGCGGCTCCGGCCAGTCACAGCGCCGGAGCCGCGTACCCGGAAGCAAGATCCGGGTGAAGATGTCCGCTGCCACGGAGGGGACCAAGCGGCTCGGTCGGATCTTCGCTCAAGGTGAGTATTTCATAATGAGCTAGTATGCGGTGCATACTAGCTCATTATGCTATTATCTTGCAGGTTTTTATTTTTTTTTTAAAAAAAATGTCAGTAGACAACCGCTTTAAGCAGCACAAACGCCCGGGCCCTGATGGCCTCTCAGCTACATACTTTAAAAAATTTGTGCACACTCCAGCCCCACTCCTGTCAAACTCTTTTAATGCCTTATTGAAACAACACGGTTTCGGCCGGGACAAGCTGACCGCTATCATTTCAATGACCTTTAAACCTAATACAGACAATACCCTCCGGTCAAATTTCAGACCAATTTTCCTTCTTAATTTGGACATCAAACTGCTGGCCAAGATCCTAGCACTCAGACTTAACCCAATTATCGGGGGTTTAGTCCACAAAGACCAGGTGGGATTTATCCCACGGCGCCAAGCCGGAGATAACATTAGGCAAATAATTCTGTTACAACATTTAGCAAGATACCCCTACATCTCCTTTCTCTTGACATCAGAAAGGATATTTGATACAGTTTCATGGTCCTACCTACACTTTATATTACACCGATGGGGTTTCGGCCCCAATTTTATACGGTGGATCAACTCCTTATACGATAATCCACATGCATACTGTATGTTAAATATTCTGGTTTCCGCTCATATAGTTTTCCCATCAAGCAGGAAACTAGACAGGGCTGCCCACTCCTCCTTTACTTTTTGCCCTCGCAATAGAACCCCTGGCAATTCTGATCAGAACCAACCCCAATATCAAAGGCCTAGAAGTAGCTTCCACGACTCACAAGCTGTGCTTGTTCGTAGGCAATGTTTTATTATTTGTCATCTCCCCACGCACCAGCCTCCAGAAGCTCTTTAAGTCACTGGATAGATTTTGCCTTAGTATCTGGACTATAGGTCAACCCGTCCAAATCGAAGGCTCTCAACATGTCCCTGCCGCAAGCAGAACTTAGCCACCTACAGGATACTTTCCAATTTCTATGGTCCCCTGCCTCTATACCATACTTGGGGATTAAATTGACTAGTGATCCCTCACAACTATATCAAGTAAACTACCTCCCCATGTTATCTCGGTTATCCTCATTATCCACCTGGCAGCCACTCTGCGTCTCTTGATTTGGATGCGTCGCTGCCATTAAGATAACCCTACTACCCAAGCTCTTGTACCTCTCCAGGGTGCTTTCGTTAGCTGTCCCCTCCTACATTGTTCGTATCCAGGGCCGTGTATTCAAATTTGGGGCCCCACATGACCCAGGGTGCCTTGAGCTGTGTTACTGCAAAGTAGGCTTTGTGGTGGCTTTGGGGTCCCCAGCTTCCTCAGATGTTATCATGCTACCCAGTTAGCACAAATTGCACTCTATCAAGCAAAAGTTGAAATACCGCTCTGGGTGGGGCTCAAAGCCATTGACCTCTACCCCTTAACGGTGCACAAACTGCTGTAAATGTCCCATTGTGACCGTGGCACCGTAACTAACCCGATAATCCAGCATTTCCTCCAACTCTGGGACAAACTGTGGGCTTCATTTAAACTAATATCCCCTGGTACACAATTACTCTCTTTCCTGACCCACCCAGGCTTTTATCCAGCCCTTCAGGACCCTTCCCCTTTTCAAGCATGGCAGTCACCAAGCCTGAGCCTTATTTACGATTTTGTAACAACACCTCTTTGAAAACATTTGCCAAAGGGAACAGGCCAACCTCCCACCTAGAGAATACTTTCGCTACCTCTAGATAACTCCTTTCTTTCAAAAGACCATACCTACACACTCCTCCCTTGATAGTTTAACATTTTTTGAGGGTATATGCGACTCAGACCTGCAGACCCCAGTGATCATATCCCGTATGTATAGCCACCTAACGTCCCCTCCAACTAGCATGCCAACTTACACTGTGCAGTGGTCTCGTGACCTTGAAATTGATTTAGAGGATGAGAACAGGGAAGATATTTGGGCAAACACCAAAACTGCTTCTCAAAACATACTAGCACTAGAAACAAATTATAAAGTTTTGATGAAATGGTACCTGGTCCCGGTAAGGATTTCTAAATTTTTGCCAGGTTACCCCTCTGCATGTTTTCAGGCCTGTGGCCAAGAAGGCACACACTTGCATATATGGTGGACATGCCTGGTTGTGCAACAATTATGGTCTGAAATTTTTCATATGACCTCCACTTTGGTCAACATGACCTTAAATCCTGACCCAGCACTTGTGCTGCTGAATCATAAGACCCTAGATTGCACCAGAGCCCAGTTCAGTCTGCCAATGCAGGTTATGGCTGCGGCTAAGCAATCAATCGCAGGAGCTTGGAAATCCCCTTATCTATGTATTACTGAAGTAAAAAATAGAATCACCCAAGCCATGATCCACAGCAAAATCAAAGCCACTATTCAGGACAGAATCCCAAATCACCTTCAAATTTGCAAAGCCTGGGCAGATCATTTCCTACCCCCAGACTTTGACGACTCCCTTCTGGAACCCTAAACTACAACCTCCAACAATTGTCATGTCTAAAACCCTGGGCCCGTCCGAGACCCTCGACTTCCACCGCAGCCCCGTTCTTCCCTTCCATCTCTCATTACTGTCCGAACAACTTACAGAGACAACCTTCCCGCCTCGCATCAGTTCATTTAACGTTATCTTTATTTATTCTAACAAATTACTATATCATTCTGTGATCCTGTCAGGGTGAATTTGATTTAAATCACAAATTAAATCACAATCTAAATTGCCAGTAAAAGGCTTGATTTAAATCAACTCAATTTAAATTATCATTTTTTTAGGAGCAACTGTCCCGCAGTGGCTCCTCCTCTGACCAACTGTTGACTCACCTACAGTACCATTCACTTTAATGGGACGGCTGGTAATGAGCCAGTGACACAACAAGGTGAGGGACATGGCGGCAGCAGGTGAATGGATGCCCGCTAACAGGCGCTGCCATGATGGATCTGAAATGGCAGGTGCTCTTTAAATGTAAATAAAGAGAACATGTAAATGTAGATGTAAATATAAGGACTTATTCTTGCTGGTAGTTAGAATCTTTAATATTTGCAAACAAAATGAAGGTTATTTTGATTAATAAGCTGTCAGGTTAGTAAAACAGCGATATCAGAACCGATTCAATCATACAGTTTGTAGTGTACGTAGATTTGCAAAACAATGGGATAAAGGAATATTCCTGAACTTTGTTTTATCTCATGGTTATTGTGAAATTGTGTGAATGCATCAATGCAGTGCATGTTATCTCAGCTTGCAGAACTTGGATTCATGGAATGAGTTTACCAAAAATGTAAATATTGAAGAATATACAGCCTCATGCTACATAACGAAGCTCAATTTCATGCTGAATAAACTAAATTATTAATGTATCCTAACTAGAAAACTGTCTTTAGATAGATTTTTACTCGAAAACATTTTATTAAAATCAATTCGATAAAAATAATAAAAAAAATCATTTAAATAAAAAAAAAATCTGATTTAAATAAAAAAAAAATCATATTTTTTTTTATTTTTTTTTAAATCATTGATTTTTATCCACCCTGAATCCTGTACATCTTACACTGTTTTTTTGTGAGCTCTATGCACATACAATGCTACTTTGTATCTTTGCACTATGTACGCGATGTACTGCTCACTTCAAAACCGGAGTATTCTCCTTGTATCTTTACATGCATTACTAATAAAAGAATTTTGAAAACATAAATTTTGACTTGATATACAAGTAGCGTCATGTCACAACTGGGTATAAAAGAGAAGAGAAGTGCCACTAAGTAGCAATATTGTTACATTTAAGGAAGGTACAACATTGAGTAACTCACATGGTTGATGATTAAAAGAGGCACATCTAACTATGCAGGCATCCGAGGTAAAGCTGTCTACATAGATCATCTTCCACACCGCCATCGGCATCATCCCTTCCACGCTTCGCTCCACGAGTGCTTCCAGCCTTGCTTTCAGATCGTTCAACTGCAGGGTAAGTATTACAGACTGACATTGGTGAGAGCCGGTGGTGCGGATGACGGTCTATGTGGACAGCTTTACCCCGGATGCCTGCATACTTAGATGTGCCTGTTTTAATCATCAACCATGTCAGTTGCTAAATGTTGTACCTTCATTAAATGTAACGATATTGCTACACTTAGAGGCGCCTCTCTTCTTTTTTATACTCTGTAGCTCCTGCTGGATTTTGCTTCTCATCCCCTTGTGGAGGCAGCCATTTGTGGATGGACATTTTATGGTTACACAATCTATCACATTGCTAGAATCTTTTTTATATGGACTAAAAACTGAAGAACATATGAATAAATGGTTGTGCAACGAATCATTTGAGTTTCCATTATTTCTTATGGGGAAATTTGCTTTGATATACAGTCAGGTCCATAAATATTGGGACATTGACACAATTCTAATCTTTTTGGCTCTATACACCACCATAATGGATTTGAAATGAAACAAACAAGATGTGCTTTAACTGAAGACTTTCAGCTTTAATTTGAGGGTATTTACATCCAAATCAGGTTAACGGTGTAGGAATTACAACAGTTTGTATATGTGCCTCCCACTTTTTAAGGGACCAAAAGTAATAGGACAGATTAACAATCATAAATCAAACTTTCACTTTTTAATACTTGGTTGCAAATCCTTTGCAATCAATTACAGCCTGAAGTGTGGAACGCATAGACATCACCAGACGCTGGGTTTCATCCCTGGTGATGCTCTGCCTGGCCTCTACTGCAACTGTCTTCAGTTCCTGCTTGTTCTTGGGGCATTTTCCCTTCAGTTTTGTCTTCAGCAAGTGAAATGCATGCTCAATCGGATTCAGGTCAGGTGATTGACTTGGCCATTGCATAACATTCCACTTCTTTCCCTTAAAAAAACTCTTTGGTTGCTTTTGCAGTATGCTTCGGGTCATTCTCCATCTGCACTGTGAAACGCCGTCCAATGAGTTCTGAAGCATTTGGCTGAATATGAGCAGATAATATTGCCCGAAACACTTCAGAGTTCATCCTGCTGCTTTTGTCAGCAGTCACATCATCAATAAATACAAGAGAACCAGATCCATTGGCAGCCATACATGCCCACGCCATGACATTACCACCACCATGCTTCACTGATGAGGTGGTATGCTTTGGATCATGAGCAGTTCCTTTCCTTCTCCATACTCTTCTCTTCCCATCACTCTGGTACAAGTTGATCTTGGTCTCATCTGTCCATAGCATGTTGTTCCAGAACTGTGAAGGCTTTTTTAGATGTTTTTTGGCAAACTCTAATCTGGCCTTCTTATTTTTGAGGCTCAGCAATGGTTTACATCTTGTGGTGAACCCTCTGTATTCACTCTAGTGAAGTCTTCTCTTGATTGTTGACTTTGACACACATACACATACCTCCTGGAGAGTGTTCTTGATCTGGCCAACTGTTGTGAAGGGTGTGTTCTTCACCAGGGAAAGAATTCTTTGGTCATCCACCACAGTTGTTTTCCATGGTCTTCCGGGTCTTTTGGCGTTGCTGAGCTCACCAATGCATTCTTTCTTTTTAAGGATGTAGCACACTTGAAATGAACTGAAATGAACTCTGGACCATATTATCTGCTCCTTGTAAATGGGATAATGAGGGAATAACACACACCTGGCCATGGAACAGCTGAACAGCCAATTGTCCCATTACTTTTGGTCCCTTAAAAAGTGGGAGGCACATATACAAACGGTTGTAATTCCTACACCGTTCACCTGATTTGGATGTAAATACCCTCAAATTAAAGCTAAAAGTCTGCAGTTAAATCACATCTTGTTTGTTTCATTTCAAATCCATTGTGGTGGTGTATAGAGCCAAAAAGAGTAGAATTATGTCAATGTCCCAATATTTATGGACCTGACTGTATGAGTGCTTTGGATTACAAGCATGCTTCCAGAATGAGTTATGCTCGCAATCCAAGGTTTTACTGTATAAAAGTACCAGGACCTATTTGTTGCCCTCTGACAAACTGGGATGAGTTACCCTTGAAGCACATAACTTAGCTATTCAGTTCCACTGCTAATATTACGCTTTTGGCTTGTTTCCTCTGTAGCTCATAATGTGCTGTAGCCCTCTATTCCTGCTTCACATCATTCTCATTAAAGTATTCTTCAATTTTCCTCTCATAAGCCATCTTTGCCACCCACAGCAGGAACCAGGTGCCAGTTCAGTCACCCACAGCAGGAACCAGGTGCCAGTCGCCCACAGCAGGAACCAGGTGCCAGCCGCCCACAGCAGGAACCAGGTTCCAGCCAAGCCACCCACAGCAGGGACCGGGTGCCAGCCCAGCCACCTACAGCAGGGACTGGGTGCCAGCCCAGCAAACCACAGCAGGAACCAGGTGCCAGCCAAGACACCCACAGCAGGTGCCAGCCCAGCCACCCACAGCAGGGCCCGTGTGCCAGCCCAGCCACCCACAGCAGGGACCGGGTGCCAGCCCAGCCAACCACAGCAGGAACCAGGTGCCAGCCAAGCCACCAACAGCAGGTGCCAGCCCAGCCACCCACAGCAGGGCCCGGGTGCCAGCCCAGCCAACCACAGCAGGAACCAGGTGCCAGTTCAACCACCCACAGCAGGAAGCAGGTGCCAGTCACCCACAGCAGGAACCAGGTGCCAGCCACCCACAGCAGGAACCAGGTGCCAGCCACCCACAGCAGGGACCGGGTGCCGGCCCAGACACCCACAGCAGGGACTGGGTGCCAGCCCAGCCAACCACAGCAGGAACCGGGTGCCAGCCAACCACAGCAGGAACCAGATGCTAGCCTCCCACAGCAGGAACCAGGTGCCAGCCACCCACAGCAGGAACCAGGTGCCAGCCAAGCCACCCACAGCAGGGACCGGGTGCCAGCCAAGCCACCTACAGCAGGGCCCGGGTGCCAGCCAAGCCATCCACAGCAGGGCCAGGTGCCAGCCCAGCCATTCACAGCAGGAACCAGGTGCCAGCCACCCACAGCAGGAACCAGGTGCCAGCCGCCCACAGCAGGAACCAGGTGCCAGCCGCCCACAGCAGGGACCAGGTGCCAGCCCAGCCACCCACAGCAGGGACCGGGTGCCAGCCCAGCCAACCACAGCAGGAATAAGGTGCCTGCCAAGCCACCCACAGCAGGTGCCAGCCCAGTCACCCACAGCAGGGTCTGGGTGCCAGCCCAGCCACCCACAGCAGGGCCTGGGTGCCAGCCAAGCCATCCACAGCAGGAACCAGGTGCCAGCCCAGCCACCCACAGCAGGAACCAGGTGCCAGCCCAGCCACCCACAGCAGGAACCAGGTGCCAGCCAAGCCACCCACAGCAGGGACCGGGTGCCTGCCCAGCCACCCACAGCAGGGCCCGTGTGCCAGCCAAGCCCTCCACAGCAGGAACCAAGTGCCAGCCCAGCCAGGCACTGCAGGGACAGGGACCAGGTGCTAAAGCAGGATGATGAAAAGACTAGCATATAAAATTCCTTTTAACCACTCCAGGTCCGCGCTATAGCCGAAGTACGGCTCCAGCGCGGACCTGAAATGCCCGGAGGACGTCCATGGACATCCTCCACTGCGCACGCTCCAGGCGCGCCCCCCGGTGGCAGCGACGGACATCGAGTCCGCCCGAAACCCGCCAATCACCTTTAGGAGCCTCAGAACGGGGAACCGCCGTTGTAAACACGGCGGTTCCCCCGTTCTGTGACAGGGGACATAGCAGATCTACTGATCCCTGTCACTGGGATCAGTTAGATCTGTTATGTCCCGACCAGCCCTGCCCCCCCACAGTTAGAACACACCCAGGGAACATATTTAACCCCTTCACTGCCCCCTGCTGGTTAACCCCTTCACTGCCAATGACATTTACACAGTAATCAGTGGACATTTAAATTTCTGATCGCTGTATAAATGTCATTGGTCCCAAAAATGTGTAAAAAATGTCTGACATTTCCGCCCCAATATCGCAGTCCCGATAAAAATCGCAGATCGCCGCCATTACTAGTAAAAAAAAAAAAAATAATAAAAACACCATAAATCAATTCCCAGTTTGTAGACGCGATAACTTTTGCGCAAACCAATCAATATACGCCGATTGAGTTTTTTTTTTTATACCAAAAATATGTAGAAGAATATATATTGGCCAAAACCGATGAATAATTTTTTTAATGGATTTGTACTTTAGCAAAAAGTAAAAAATATTGTTCTTTTTTGCAAAATTGTCGCTCATTTTTTGTTTATAGCGGCGATCAGAAATGACGCAGAGGGGATCAAATACCACCAAAAGAAAGCTCTATTTGTGGGAAAAAAAGGACGCAAATTTTATTTGGGTACAACGTCGCACGACCGCGAAATTGTCATTCAAAATGCGACAGCGCTGAAAGCCAAAAATTGGTCTGGGCAGGAGGGGGGTTTAAGTGCCCGGTAAGGAAGGGGTTAAACTGGAGGTAGTAAAATATGCTAAGGAACATGGAAACAGATCAGCGGAGAGACATTTTGGGCCACCTCCAATTGAAAAAATGATAAGAGTGGAAGAAACAGGAGGAACAGCTGCAAAAAACATATAAAAATAAACACACTTTTCGTGGGCATGCTGCAAAGTGGCCACAGTTAGACGTGGACATGAAAGAATGGAACACACATTACCGGAATAATGGCTTCTCAGTCTTTAACAAAAATGATAATATGTGAAGCCAAACGCATTGCTGTACAAAAAGGCATTCAGGATTTTACTGGATCGCCATCATGCTGCTACAGATTTATGAAGCGATGTGACCTTGTTATGCGCACCAAAACTAGAATTGCGCAAAAAATGCCAAAAGAATATGAATCTAAGATTCTGTCTTTTCATAAATTTGCAATTGATTCTAGGAAGAAAAATGCTTTTGAAATTGGCCAGATTGGAAATATGGATGAAGTCCCGTTAACCTTTGATCTGCCATCTAATAGGACTGTTGATCTGAAAGGTGCCAAAACCATAACCGTGAAAACCTCAGGACACGAGAAAACCCATTAGACGGTTGTGTTGTCCTGCTGTGCAGACGGCACCAAATTGCCGCCCATGTTAATTTTCAAAAGGAAAACATTTCCAAAAGAAGTGATTCCATGTGGAGTTGTTATACATTTTCACGAGAAAGGATGGATGGACTGAAAATGGAATGAGAGTATGGGTTGAAAAAGTGTGGTCCAAACGTCCTGGAGGGCCTCTGAAAAAAAACTGCCTTATCAGTGCTTGACCAGTTTAGAGCACATATTAGCGCAAATACAAAAAAGTGGTTTAAAGAAGTGAAGACACACCTAGCTGTAATTCCTGGGGGTCTTACCAGCCAGTTACAACCTCTCGACGTTTCCATCAACAAACTAATTAAAGTCTTTATGCGAGAAGAGTGGAACAAATGGATGGCTGATGGTAATCATGATTTGACACCTACTGGATGAATGAAGAGGCCCACTATCACTCAAGTTTGTGAATGGGTGAAAACATCATGGCACTCAGTGAAGGAGGAAATCGTTGTACAGTCCTTAAAAAAAATGTGGCATTAGCAATGCCTTAGATCACGGGTCCTCAAACTATGGCCCTCCAGTTGTTCTGGAACTACAATTCTCATCATGCCTAGTCATGTCTGTGAATTTCAGAGTTTTACAATGCCTCATAGGATGTATAGTTCCGCAACAGCTGGAGGGCCGTAGTTTGAGGATCCCTGCCTTAGATGGAACTGAAGATATTATTGCATATGAAGATGGTGAAGAAAGTGATGTCAGTGATTGTGAGCAACTGAGCTTCATAAATGCTGACACTAGCGATGAAGAGTTCTTGGGGTTCCCAGAAAACTAGAAGACTACTATACTCAAACCGTAAAGTCTCGCCTCATTTGTTAATGGCAGATGGTTCTTAGAGGAAGTGCAGTCTGCTCACATACAGTACTGTAATTTGTAATAAAAACATCTTTGCCATTCTAAAGCTTCCCTCCAAACACTTTGCATATTCTTTTATGGTGTATACCAATATTCTGTGATTCTGTACTTACCAAATATGCTGCAGAAATCTCCCTCCACTAGGTCTGGCTGCATTCATTTTAACTGTGGGCAGCTTCAGCTGCTGCCTGTTCACTTCCTGGATTTAAAGAGGCACACCTCGAGCTCTGCAGCTCTCATTGGCCCTCTTATGACTCATCCCACCACCCTTCCTGGCAAACTCTCAGGAAAGTGAGAGAGAGAGCTGTGCATAATTTCATAAGCCAAGGCTAAAGACCAGACAAGAAACAGAAAGTGGGCAGTATAAGGCATTTAGTGGCAGAAAAAAATGTTTTACTATCCAAAGTTAAAACAACAAGGGCAGAAGATTTAATAGATGGAAAGTTGAAACAATGACTGAAGTTCCGATTTAATGTCATTGTTGACTGCTATTTACACTTTCAATGGTTGAAATGTTATTCTGTTATATTTTACTAAATATTTTAGTACACCAATTGGTTCAAAATATTTTTTTTCTAGTTTTCCTCCTCTAAAACCTAGGTGCGTCTTATGGGCAGGTGCGCCTTATGGTGCGAAAAATACGGTAGGTGCCCATCTAATAGTTTTTTGAAATTATCTATGCTCTCAGCTGAAACCACTGCTTGGGGAAGAGAATTCCACATCATCACAGCTCTTACAGTAAAGAACATTCTATGCATTTTGAGGTTAAACCGCTTTTCTTCTAAATTTAGTGAATGGCCGTGTGTCTTTTTATTCTCCCTTGCACGGAAGAGTTTTGTTCCTAATGTGAGGTCATCAGTACCATATTTGTACATTGAAATCATATCTCCCTTCTCTTCTCCAGAGAGAATAAGTTCAGTTCTTGTAATCTTTCCTCAGAACTAAGGTCCTCCAGTCCCTTAATATGCTTTGTTGCCCTTCTCTGAACCCTTTCCAGTTCCAGAACATCCTTCCTGAGCACTGATGCACAGAACTGGACGGCAAACTCCAGGTGCGGCCTCACCAGAGACTTGTAGAGGAGGGGAATTATTGATTTATCTCTGGCGTTAACTCCCCTTCTTGATGCATGCCAACATTTTGTTAGCTTTGCTTGCAGCAGCTTGGCATTGCATGCCATTGCTGAGCCTGTCCTGTACTAGGACCCCTAGGTCCTTTTCCATCCTAGATTCCCCCAAGAGGCTCTCCCCCTAGTGAGTAGTTTGCATTCATATTTTTGGCACCCAAATGCATTATTTTACATTTCTCTACATTAAACCTCTTTTGCCACTTATCTGTCCACCCCATTAATTTGTTCAGATCTTGCAAGGTTTTCATATACTGTGGAGAAATCATTGTCCTGCTTAGTTTGGTATCATACGCAAATATAGAGATTGGGCTGGTAACCCCATCCTCCAGATCGTTTATGAATAAATTGAATAGGATTGTTCCCAGGACAGAACTCTGGGGAACCCCACTCTCCACACCTGACCATTTCTAGTATTCCCAGTTTATCCCCACCCTCTGGACTCGCCCCTGTAGCCAACTTTCAATCCATGTACTCACCCCATGATCCATGTCGATTGACCTCAGTTTGAACAATAAACGTTTATGAGGAACTGTATCAAATGCCTTTGCAAAATCTAGATACACCACATCTGCAGGCCTTCCCTTATCTAGATGGCAGCTCACCTCCTCATAAAAGGTTAATAGATTGGTTTGGCAAGAATGATTCTTCATGAAACTGTGCTGATTACCGCTAATGATACTGATAATGATAATCTTGTATATAATCCCTTATCATCCTCTCCAAGAGCTTGCATATTATTGATGTTGGGCTAACTGGCCTGTAGTTCCCAGGGATATGTCTTGGTCCTTTATTATATGTTGGATTCAATGAATCCAAGCTCTGCACGCTGAGATAACATGCACTGCATTGTTGCATTCACACAATTTCACAGTGACCATGAGATCAAAGTTCAGGAATATTCCTTTATCCCATTGTTTTGAAAATCTATGTACACTACAAACTGTATGATTGAATTGGTTCGGATATCGCTGTTTAACTAACCTGACAGCTTATTATTCTAAATAGGAAACCTTTATTTTGTTTGCAAATATTAAAGATTCTAACTACCCGCAAGAATAAGTCCTTACATTTAAAGAACACCTGTCATTTCAGATCCATCATGGCAGCGTCTGTTAGTGGGCATCCACTCACCTGCTGCCGCCACGTCCCTCACCTTGTTGTGTCACTGCCGTATCACCAGCCGTCCCATTAAAGTGAATGGTACTGTCAGTGAGTCAACAGCGGGTCAGAGGAGGAGCTGCTATGGGACAGAGATGACAGTTTGCTCTTTGATGATTTAAACTAAGCCTTTTTACTAGTGATTTTAAATTGTGGTTTAAATGGACTTGATTTAAATCAAATCCATACTGGATTAAAGTAGAAGAAAACTTAAAAAAGAAAACGAATGCAACCATCACATCTACAAATTGGTAAGCTGCAATATAATAAATGTTTGCTTTTGGGTTTAATACTGCTCTAATGTTGGGAGTTTATGAAAAGGGTGGGACGGAAACACTTTAAAGGATGATTACAACAAATGTATTTATGCCAGGTAGGGGGCAAAACTGCACTCAAGATGGGGTGTGACATGCCAGCTCATGCTAGTGAAGAATATATACCACAGACCCCCCTCCATCTGTGTTTGAGGTGCACAGTGTGGGTGTTGGGGGTAAGTAGCCTGGAGCTGTTATTAGATTCATATTGGCAAGGAAACAGCTGGTTCTAAAATGTCTCAAGGTTTGGTCTGATGGTTTTACTTCTGTGGTTTTATTTTTAGCACGCGTAATTGCTTGTCCTATGGCTAACACAAAATAAGTCCTTTAAAAAAGTTTCAAAGCAGTCTGGGACAATTTTAGCAGTTAACATACTGTATATTGACGTGCTTACAGTATTATCCTTCCTTATAGGTACCCTTCATGCAGGCAGAAACACAATGAACATTTAATTGCTGCAATCGGTTGATTTCTTTCTATCTATAAACAAATAAAAAAAAAAAAAAAACTAAGGGTTTTGGGCAGGCTGTGGTTATTACTCCCATCTGTATGTGGTTGTGTCTTGTCTCTCTTGGACTTGTGAATTATTACTAATGTAGATAAATCATTATTAGGTTACAGAACTCACCAGTACAACAAAACATGGAGAAGAAGTGAAGATAACCCTGACACTGACAAATATTCTGCCAGCAGGGTCCCCAACCTGCATCCAGTTCTTTGGGGTCCTTTTCAAGAGGTAAATGCTGCATGAATTTATGCCTAAAATTCTCTCTACCTGCTTGGCTCTAAGCCCCAGTGCAACCCGGTGGTGTATGTGTGTATGTTTGTGTGCTTATGCCACTACCCTTCTCAACATCCCTGTTCATTGTGTTTGATAAAAAACACATCTCAAAGTTTTTTAATTTATCCAAACTCTCCACTGATGTTAACAACTGGGTAAGAAATTTTCACATCCTTATGGCCCCGATTGTAGCAAAACCCCTTATGCAGTTAAGGATTGAACCCCTTCATTGTTTTGCCTTGTGTCTTCTTTATAGACCTTAGGTTAAATAGCCCCCCCCCCCCACAGTGATCACATCTGTGCATTTTATGGAAAGGGCCAGGGATTTTTTTCTGTTTTTTAGTTCCATGGACTTCAATGGGTCAAAAATGTGTATTAACCACTTCCTTACTGGGCACTTAAACCCCCCTCCTGCCTGAACCAATTTTCAGTTTTCAGCGCTGTCGCTCTTTGAATGACAATTGCGCGGTCGTGCGGCGTTGTACCCAAACAAAATTTGCGTCCTTTTTTTCCCACAAATAGAGCTTTCTTTTGGTGGTATTTGATCACCTCTGCGTCATTTCTGATCGCCGCTATAAACAAAAAAAGAGCGACAATTTTGAAAAAAAAAACAATATTTTTTACTTTTTGCTATAATAAATATCCAAAAATAAAAAATAAAAAAAAACAAATTTATTCATCAGTTTTGGCCGACATATATTCTTCTACATATTTTTGGTAAAAAAAAATCGCAATCTGCGTTTATTGATTGGGTTGCGCAAAAGTTATAGCGCCTACAAACTATGGACATTGATTTATGGCGTTTTTATTTTATTTTTTTTTTTTTTACTGGTAATGGCGGCAATCTGCAATTTTTATCGGTACTGCGATATCGGGGCGGACATGTCGTACGTTTTTGACACTTTTTTGGGACCAATGACATTTATACAGCGATCAGAAGGGGGCGCGCACGAGGGAGGACGTTCATGGACGGCCTCCCGGATTTTCAGAGTCGCGCTGTAGCCGTCTTTCGGCTATAGCGCGGTTCTGTACAGGTTAAAAACGCAAAATGCACCTGGAATATGCAAACTATAACCTGTATACGTGTGAATCAGGCCAGAAAGATCCCCAGTGTCCCCATAAAGATTACATGTCACCTGCTCTTGCTATCACATAGGGGGCTTGTTATCCCCCTTGCAAAAGCGATAAAGTTGAACAAAAGAAAACAATTTTTAAAAATGTAGAAAACATAACCCCAAATTCTTTAAAATAAATAAAAATAACATTTTGTAAGCACTTCCTTCACGCTTGAACACACCCCATATAAAAACACACCATAGAGCAAAGACATGTAAGTAAACATCAAATCTTCACAAATGTGTGGTATCATCCTGAAGTGAGAGCAATTCTTTTAGGGTCAGAATGTATGCTTAACTCTAAACTGATAACCTGTAAGCCTTTTAAAGCGTTGCCTACAGAAGATTTTGACCTGTTTGTTTCTATGCAATGCAACCCAATCTTTTATATTTTACCAAAAAAATGGGTATAATATTGTGTTTGTTTGCACTAAAATTAATTTTACTGTATTTCTTTCCTGAAAGTATAGTTTAATAAATAGCTTTGCAAATGTCGTGCAATGTGAAAAATAGCAACTACCACAATTTTATTCTCCAAGGTCTCTGCTTTCAGAAAATATATGCTTTTGGGGGAATTTACAGTAGTTTCTAGCAAAAAATGCAGGTTTTAATATGTGTGCAAAAATGTTAAAAAATTGCCCTAGTAGGCAAGTGGTTATAGAATATGTGCATTTCAACCACTTGCCGACCGTAATACAGTATATATATACGTTGTGGTTTGCAAGTGATTTACCAGGATTATGGATGAAGATATCAGCCATAACCGTACCGTTTTTTTCTGCAGGCGGCTAGCTTTCTCATGAAACCGGTCTGAGCGGTTTATAAGCCACTGGAATGGTTTCCAAAGCAGCAGGGGAGGATGCCCCCTCGCTGGTCTTTCTCGGGCTTACCGTTTACGCCGGTTCGCCTGAGAACCGATCTAACGGTGCGGCCAGTTGCTCCCATAGGCGATAAAGGAGTGAACACTCAATGGCCTTGGAGGACCGGAGCGACGCCATGATGTCACTTCCAGTCCAGGCTTTCTCTTACGTTCACTGACAGACGCAGCCCTTCATTTGACAAGTGGGGTTTATGCACATCCTACTAGGAGTTGATTAGGCAAATAGAAAAAAAGCAAGCTGACCCCTCCCAGGCAGCCGTCCTCACTTCCAGCATATAACACCCCTTCTCTGTATAGCATATCAGTTTTTTATGCCTAGTCTGGCAAGGAATTAGACCTGGTTCCCTGCTGGGATCTGCGGTTCCCCAGTTTTTTCTTCTTTTTTGCTTTTCTCAAGCTATGATGAGGACTGCTATCAAGTAGCCGGCTGGGGCATAGAGGATATCTTGAATCCTGAAACATTCCCCAGCACGGCCACCAATGCGAGCTACCCTTAGCCTCGACGGGGTCCTCCGCATTGTACCCGTTCCGTGTGGGTGGCTAGTGGGTGACCCCCACTTGCGTCCGGTGACCGGGCTGTGCTCGCGTCCGAGGGCGCGTTTGGCCGGCAGCATGCCTCCCTGCGATGGGAGAAAAGTCTGCATCCGGGTGGCTACCCACTGCGCCCGTTGGAGTGGTGAGTGACTCCCCTCTTCCCCCCCGGGGTGTGGAAGGGGGGGGGGGGGTTGGGCGACTGGTGGATTCTGGGGCTATCCGGTGGAGGGTTTCAGGGACGTGCTATGGTCACTGTTTTTTTCTCCATTTTTTCACCATTTTGCGGCAGATCACCGCCATTTTGCCATAGCCGTGGCCATTTTGGGGGCTGTTTTGGCCTCTAGTGGCTGTGCGGCGGCCATTTTGCCGTAGTCGCGGCCTGTACAGGCGTGTTTTGGCCTCTTGTGTCCGCCCGGCGGCCATGTTTGAGGTGTCGGCCTGGAAGTAAAACGTGCATGCAATGCCGTTTTTATCTCTCTCCTCTCCTGATATCGGTAAAGGCAGCGGCAGCGGGGCTAGTGGCGGTAAGCATCCTTCTGGGACAGCGTTTGAGGGGCACAGAACAGCAAGTATAGCTGGTCCTCCTGGGGTGTCGGCGGCGGTGGGCACAGTCCTCCTGGGCATTATCCCGGTTGTTCTGTGGGCACTGGTGGGTCTCCTTAGGGGGGTGTCATGGCCCATAGGCCTATTAAGAGCTCCGGTGGCATAATGGCGTTTGAGCCTGCAGGTTCTTCCCCGGAGGGAGCGGCAGAAGCGCAGGCTGTGCTGCGGCCTGTGGTCCCCCTGGATCAGCTGACACCCATTTTGGGGGACTTCTTTTCCTGGGGGACCGTGCTGTGCGTGTCCAAAAAACGTCCACCCCCCCCGTCTTCGGGGGAAGATTCTGAACCGGAGGGAGCCTCCGTGGTCACGGGGACCCCCGTGGTGCACTCAGAGGGTGAGCTGGAGCCATCGGACGGTGAGAAAGACCAGGGGGCCTGGGTGGCGCGCGAAAAGGCGCTGGTGGCCTCCCTGATCACCGATCTCTGTGCGTCCTTGCGACTGGACCAGGCGGGGAGTTGCAGGAGGCGTCATACGTCTGTGGGTCGTTAGACCATCATGGACCCCCAGGGCATATCCTTATGATCAATTTTTGACCAGCCGGCCTACAAGGAATGGCAGCGTCCACAGAATTCCTTTCTTTGCCCAAACGTTTCGCTGTACGCTATCCCTTTGAGGATAGTTCTGTGACGAAGTAGGCATCCCCCGCAGTGGACCCTCCGGTGGTTTGCCTGAAGATGGCAACGACCATCCCATTGGAGGGGTCTCCCTCTTTTAAGGATCCGGCCGATAGGCGGACGGAGGCGGTACCTAAGGCACTGTTCTTGGTGGCGGGGACGGCCATGAGGCCAGCTCTGGCCTCAGCCATGGTGGCGCAATCTCTTACCGAGTGTGCAACTGAGTTGCCACAATGAGTTGAGCTGCGGGTGCTCGGCTGAGGCTTCACAGCGGACAGACCAGCTGCTACAGGGTCTTCGGTACCTGTGTGACGCAGCTTTGGACCTGCTTCCCATGCTGTCTAGATGTCTGTTTTTGCAGTAATTATCAGACGGGTGCTGTGGTTAAGCTGTTGGTCGGGGGACCATGCGTCTGAAAGGGCCTTACGGACCTTCCCTTTCAGGGTGGTCGGCCCTTTGGGGCACAATTGGATGAAATCATTAAGGATTTCACCAGGGGGAAGAGTACCTTTCTTCCAGAGCCCAGGCGGCGGGAATTCCGCCGTAAGCAGGGCCCTGCTTCTTCGGGTCAGAAGAGTTTTTTTCATGCGCCGGTGCTGCGGGCAAGGGCTCAAGGCCCTACAAGTCTGCCTCGGTGGTCCGGTAAATGACCCTGGTAGCGCAAGAGCGAAAAGACAGATGAAAACTCCTCCGTATGATGGGTTGCCTCCACCCGAGTCTCGGGTGGGGGGCCGACCTCTGGGGTTCGCAGACAGGTGGATTGCCCGCATTTCTGACCGGTGGGTGTAGGAAGTGGTGTCCTCAGGATACAGGATAGAGTTCAGCACTCTACCTCCAGACAGGTTCTTCCCATTGAACTTGAGACTCCCTCAGGGGCGTCGAGAGGCTCTCCTAGGGGCTTTTCAGACGCTCTCAAGGGGTGTTTGTGCCGGTACCTTCGTTGGAAAGGTTCCGCGGCTTCTATTCAAACCTCTTCATGGTGCCCAAAAAGGGTGGGGTCAGGCCAGTTCTGGACCTAAAAGTGCTAAACCACTTTGTGAAGGCGCGAAAGTTCCAGATGGAATCTGTCCAAACGGTTGTGGCCGCTCTGCACCAAGGGGATTTCATGGCGTCTCTGGATGTCAGGGACGCGTATCTCCATGTTCCCATTTGTCCCCGGCACCAGCGCTTTCTGCGCTTTGCGGTGGGGGATCTGCATTTTCAACTTCCCTTCGGTCTGGCCTCGGCTCCTCGGGTGTTCACCAAGCTGGTGGCTCCGGTGCTGGCGCTATTGAGGCAGAGAGGCATTGCGGTGGTAGCATACCTTGACGACTTACTCCTGCGAGCGGAGTCTGCTCGGCCCTGGAGGAGAATGTGGCTATCACCATTTACTCATTGAGAGACTTCGGCTGGCTGATCAATCTGCAGAAGTCGACGTTGGCCCCGTCCTGTCGACTGGAATATCTGGGTCTGATTCTGGACACGGAGCAGGCAAAAGTGTTCTTGCCTCCGGCCAAGTTACTAACACTGCAAGCAGCGGTGCGGACCCTGCTGTCACGCCAGTGGTCCTCCTTACGGTTCTGTATGTGGGTGTTGGGGCTCATGGTTTCAGCCTTCGAGGCGATACCTTATGCCCAGAGTCACACTCGGCTCCTGCAGCGAGCGATTCTGTCAAGGTAGGACAAGTCTCCGCTGTCCCTGGACCAGCTGATCAGATTGGATCATCAGACCAGAGGATCGTTGACCTGGTGGCTTCGGGCCCCGGCTCTAGACGGACGCCAGCCTATTGGGGGGGGGGGGGGGGGGGGGGTTCCTGGGGCAGCTGTCTGCTCAGGGCCATTGGTCGGCGCAGGAATTCCGCCTTCCGATAAATGTGCTGGAGCTGAGGGCAATCAGGCTCTGCCTCTCCCACTGGACGGTAAGGCTGCGCGGCCTCCCGGTTCGGGTTCAGTCGGACAACGCCATGGCTGTGGCGTACGTAAGCCATCAAGGTGGAACGAGGAGCGCGGAAGCGGCTCTCATTATGCGATGGACAGAACTTCACGTGCCGGCAATCTCCGCCATTTACATTTCTGGCGTAGAAAATTGGCAGGCGGACTTTCTCAATCGCCAGACACTGGATCAGGGGGAATGGTCCCTACATCCAGAGGTGTTCCGCCAGATTTGCCACAAGTGGGGTACGCCAGACGTGGAACTCATGGCGTCCAGGTTCAATCACAAGGTGCAGACCTTCGTGTGCAGAACAAGGGACCCGTTGGCGGCCGCCACGGACGCGTTGATAGCGCCTTGGGGTCGGTATCGGCTCCTGTACGCCTTCCCTCCCATCAAGCTTCTACCATGGCTACTGCGCAGGGTAGAAGCGGAGGGAATCCCGACAATCCTGGTAGCTCCGGATTGGCCTCGGCGCCCTTGGTATGCTGACATGGTGCGGATGGTGACAGATGATCCCTGGCGTCTGCCGCTGCGAGAATATCTGCTGTCACAGGGACCCATCCTGCACCCTGCTTTACCCTTGCTGGCTTTGACGGCTTGGCTATTGAGTCCCAGGTGCTGAGGGGTAGGGGTGTCTCTAACTCCATGATCCCTACCATACTTAAGGCGCACAAGTGTACTTCGCGCAAGAT
Organism: Glandirana rugosa; assembly: GCA_018402905.1. Classification (NCBI taxonomy): domain Eukaryota; kingdom Metazoa; phylum Chordata; class Amphibia; order Anura; family Ranidae; genus Glandirana; species Glandirana rugosa. The sequence continues at coordinate 340,570 of BLSH010033287.1, forward strand.
TCATCATCGCACCTGGAAGGCCTATATTGCCTGGTGCGAGGCGGGGGGTTGGAATCCCCGCTCTTACATTGTGTCCCGGGTGCTGGCTTTTTTGCAGCAGGGCCTGGATAACAAATTGGCATTGAGTACACTCAAGGGTCAGATTTCGGCTCTGCCGATTCTCTTTCAACAGCCTTTGGCGTCACATTCGTTGATACGTACATTTGTACAGGGTGTACACCATGTGGCTCCTCAGATATGGTCGCCTTTGGCGCCGTGGGATTTGAATTTAGTACTTTCTGTACTGCAGAAACCGCCATTTGTGAAAATCAGGGATATTCCCCTACAATTACTGTCACAAAAAGTGGCTTTCTTGGTGGCCATTACATCCGTTAGGCGGGTGTCTGAGTTGGCAGCGTTGCCCTGTAAGTCTCCTTACTTGGCCCTTCATAAGGACAAGGCGGTCTTGCGACCTTCCCCTTCGTTTCTACCGAAGGTGGTCTCCTCTTTTCACATTAATGAGGATATTGTTCTTCCTTCATTATGTCCGCACCCGTCGCATCCCAAGGAATTTGAGTTACATTCTTTGGATGTCGTGAGGGCTTGCGGGTGTATTTGGTGGCTACAGCTTATTTTCGGAAGTCTGATGCGTTGTTTGTGCTGATGGAAGGACAGCGCAAAGGGTTGGCGGCCTCGTCGGCTACTGTTTCCCTTTGGATCGGACAGACTGTGACTCATGCGTATACTGTTCGGGGCAAGGTACCCCCTTTTCCAGTCACTGCTCATTCCACCAGGGCAGTTAGCACTTCCTGGGGTTTCAGACAATAGGCTTCGGTGTCACAGGTGTGCAAGGTGGCTACCCAGGCCTCAGTGCACGCGTTTACTAAGTTTTATAAAGTGGATATTTCAGCATCCGCGGATGCTGCCTTTGGCCGCAAAGTTTTGTAGGCGGCGGTGTAGGCACGGCTGGCGCCTCCTGAGAGGACTCTGTTGGGTACAGTTGTTGTTGTTTACCCACCCCCTCTTGACTGATACAGCTTTGGGACATCCCCACTTGTCAAATGAAGGGCTGCGTCTGTCAGTGAACGTAAGAGAAAAAGGGATTTTATTAAAACTTACCGTAAAATCCTTTTCTCTGAGTTCACTGACAGACGCAGCATCCACCCCTCTGTGTTGCATTTGTACGGCTTGTTAGGAACAGATATGCTATACAGAGCAGGGGGGTTATATGCTGGAAGTGAGGACGACCCCCTGGGAGGTCTCAGCTTGCTTTTTTTCAGTTTGCCTAGTCAACTCCTAGTAGGATGTGCATAAACCCCACTTGTCAAATGAAGGGCTGCGTCTGTCAGTGAACTCAGAGAAAAGGATTTTACGGTAAGTTTTAATAAAATCCCTTTTTTTGCTCCTGTCCCCTGATTTAATCGAATGAAGTGCTGGATGTAAACAAACACTAGAGGCTGTGACCGTGATCAAGGTAATTATGCATCTGTGGAGATCTGAAGTGCTCTTATCCTTTAGGCCTCATACACACAGCGTATGAAAAAAAATTAGGAAACTGTCGGGCCTGACGTCAGGGAAAAATCAGCTGGTTTTTTTCAGAGTTTTGCATCGGCGTTAGTGAGCGTCAGCATCAATAGGCGTTTTGTTTTTTAAAAAAAAACATTCCTCTGCTATTTTTTAACCTGAAAACGCCAGCGTCAAAAATGCCGGTACGGCGTTAGTGAGCGTTTTGCCCGTTTAGCGTCAAAAACGCCAAACTACTACAGCCTCGGAATGCGCTGGTCCCGCTTTCTAGTTACAGCTCACTAACGCTGACACTTTCTACTTACACCATCAAACTGCTCAAGGCAAAGGCATCACAGGTGGCCTATCAACAACCTTCGGGGGGTGCACGCCCTGCTGCTGCTGCAGACACACACAAGTAACTTTGAAAATGAGGATAGCGGCACTCCCGATATGGATGCAATCAAAATTTATTTCAGAAGATTATGAGTCCATGGTACATGTACAGAGCATGAGTACAGGCAAAAAGGTTAACGCGTTTCACACGTCTAGCGTGCTTCGTCAAAACCATACTGACACTTTCTACTGCTCAAAAACGTCAGCGTTTTAGGGGGCCATTGAATAACATGGAGAGCTGTAAAAAAATGCCCGAAAACGTGGCGTCAAAAAATGCCCGTGTGTATGAGGGCTTAATGCTGCAGAGAGAATCCCATAATGGGAAGAAAGGCTGGTCCTATCACTTTGAAAAGTCACATCACTGAGATGTCCTCTTCCTCCTCTCCTTTTTTTCCCTTACAATTATAGAGTGGCCATCCACCTGCTTTAGAGTCCCAAACCAAGTGGAGTGCAGTGCTTGTTTTTAACGCACATCGCTGGACTTTAGAAATGCGCAGTGTTTATTTTTAACCACTTCAGCCCCGGAAGGATTTCCCACTTTAGGACCAGAGCACTTTTTGCGATTCGGCACTGCATCGCTTTAACTGACAATTTTGCGGTCGTGCGACCTTGTACCCAAAATTTGCGTCCTTTTTCTCCCACAAATAGAGCTTTCTTTTGATGATATTTGATCACCTCTGCGTCCTTTCTGATCACCGCTATAAACAAAAAAAGAGGGACAATTTTGCAAAAAAAAAAAAAAGAAAAACAATATTTCTTACTTTTTGCTATAATACATATCCCAAAAAAATATAAAAAAATATTTTTTTCATCGGTTTTGGCTGATATATATTCTTCCTCCTATTTTTGGTTAAAAAATAAATTGCAATCGGCGTATATTGATTGGTTTGCGCAAACGTTGCCATGGTTACGAATGATGAGAATTAATGTATGGGTTTTTTTTTTTACTAGTAATGGCTGCGATCTTTATCAGGACTGTGATATTGCGGCGGACATGTCGGACCATTTTGAGACTTTTTGGGGCCCATTGGAAATTATACAGCGAACAGTGCTATGATAATACACTGATTACTGTATAAGTGTCACTTGCATAGTTACATAGTTAGATAGTCAGTGAGGTTGAAAAAGACACAAGTCCATCTAGTTCAACCTATGTGTGTGCTTTCATGTCAGTATTACATTGTATATCCCTCAATGCTTTGGTCCCTTAGGTGTTCTACGTTAAAACTCATTTGCCATTTGTCTGCCCACCCCAATAATTTGTTCAGATCTTCTTGCAAAGTTTCCACATCCTGTGGAGAGTTTATTGCCCTGCTGATCTTGGTATCATCCGCAAATATTGAGATTGAGCTCTTCACCCCGTCCTCCAAATCATTTATGAATAAATTGAAAAGGATTGGTCCCAGGACAGAACCTTGGGGAACCCCAATTTCTACACCAGACCATTCTGAGTGCTCCCCATTTTCACCACCCTCTGGACTCTCCCCTGTAGCCAGTTTTCAATCCAGGTACTCACCCTTTGATCCATGTTGAGGGACCTTAGATTGTACAGTAAACGTTTATGGGGAACTGTATCAAACGCCTTCGCAAAATCCAGGTACACCACGTCCACAGGCCTTCCTTTATCTAGGTGGCAGCTCACCTCCTCATAGAAGGTTACCTCCTTTCGGTTACACCATGGTTATATATTTTTTCCTGGTTCTATATAGGGACCCTTAATGTCTGGTCAATCGAATTGTAGTTATTGAACGTTCGAGAACCTCCCTTATTATTCCCTAATATATGTACTAATAACATTACTCTTGCCATAGTAATCGCCATTAGTTGTACCCAAGTACTTCTTAGTGAGAACGGTTTGGTTAGATAATTGGAAGATACTCCTCCACTCGACGGTGGATCTATTTCCTTCCGGACACCTGCACCACATGGACCTAAAACGCTTCCGCAAACTATGTCAAGGGGTATTTGCAAATGACATGTTAGATTCCAGGGAGTTGTACCTAGTTTCC
>BLSH010033287.1:344466-356817 GCA_018402905.1 Glandirana rugosa
GTAAACTAAATACACTGATTACTGTATAAGTGTCACTTGCATAGTTACATAGTTAGATAGTCAGTGAGGTTGAAAAAGACACAAGTCCATCTAGTTCAACCTATGTGTGTGCTTTCATGTCAGTATTACATTGTATATCCCTCAATGCTTTGGTCCCTTAGGTGTTCTACGTTAAAACTCATTTGCCATTTGTCTGCCCACCCCAATAATTTGTTCAGATCTTCTTGCAAAGTTTCCACATCCTGTGGAGAGTTTATTGCCCTGCTGATCTTGGTATCATCCGCAAATATTGAGATTGAGCTCTTCACCCCGTCCTCCAAATCATTTATGAATAAATTGAAAAGGATTGGTCCCAGGACAGAACCTTGGGGAACCCCACTTTCTACACCAGACCATTCTGAGTACTCCCCATTTATCACCACCCTCTGGACTCTCCCCTGCAGCCAGTTTTCAATCCAGATACTCACCCTTTGATCCATGTTGAGGGACCATAGTTTGTACAGTAAACGTTTTTGGGGAACTGTATCAAATGCTTTTGCAAAATCCAGGTATACCACGTCCACAGGCCTTCCTTCATCTAGGTGGCAGCTCACCTCCTCGTAGCAGGTTAATAGATTGGTTTGGCAAGAACGATTGTTCATGAACCCATGTTGATTACATCTAATGATACCGTTCTCATTACAATAATCATGTATATAATCCCTTATTATTCCCTCCAAGAGCTTGCATATTATTGATGTTAAGCTAACTGGTCTGTAATTCCCGGGGATATATCTTGGTCCTTTTTTATATATTGGTACCACATTGGCTTTCCTCCAGTCAGCTGGTATCATACCAGTCAGAAAACTGCTCTTAAAGATTAGGTACAAGGGTCTGGCAATAACCTGGCTAAGTTCCTTAAGGACCCTTGGGTGCAAGCCATCTGGGCCCGGTGACTTATTGGTGTTCAGTTTTTCAAGCCTATTCCTGATTTTACCCTCGGTCAGCCACAGGGGTGCTTCCTGTGATGTGTCATGAGGACCAGCATTGTAGTTCTGAATAATTGATCCCCCCGTTTCCTTTGTGAATACTGAGGAGAAAAATTAGTTCAACAACTTTGCCATTTCTCCATCCTCTGTAACCAAAATAAAAAATCGGACCACTTTGCCGACTTCAATCCACAGCGGTTGGTCGGCAAGTGGTTAAAGCACCATAATGGCCAGTGTAAGACCACTGTAATTTAAGCCCTAAATGTAGCTAGCAGGTATGTTTGAGATCTGTGCTTCGCACTCCTTACATTTTAACTCAACATGATTCTAGCTTTTGGTAAACACCGGGGAAGTAATCCACCTGACATCTTTGAAGGACTCTGTGCTTGAGTTTCCATGCACATAGGTAGCACAACCAGAATGAGCAGATGTTTGATTTTTCAGTCATGCCTAACTAAGGAGTCCATAATCCAACCACTATTCAGTAGTCTGCTTTACCTCAGACCTCGTAGAGCACACCTACCCCTCAGTTGGTGTGACCTTTTTACACCAGTATGGTTCAGCTTCCCCCAACACCACCGATTTTTCTCCCCTCTAAATACCTCTCCCGCAGTTGGATGCATCCACTACTGTCTACCCCTGCCACCAAAACCTATGGTCCCAGGTCTGATCACCTGACCTTCCCCGGGTCTGAGGGTTGGGAGAGCATGCTGAAATGTAAGTATTGTGTATATTTCTTTGTATTTACAAACAGAAGCAAATTCTAAATACTTGATAATAAAGAGGAATATCTGATATATATTTTTCTTTTCTAGGATCTTTAGAAGCCTTAACATGTACCAAGTGGGACGCAATTACTACAGTCCTTCCAATCCAGTGGCAATTCCTCAACATAAGTATTACATTAATAATTACTACAATTATCACAGTTGTTCTTTGCATATTAAGAGCAAAAAGCAGGCAATGTGTGTAAATGAAACCAAGCTTAATGTTGCACTTCAGGCAGATAGCTTAATACAAAGTGGAAATATACCTATATGCATGCCCACAGCCTCACAGCCTGTGATAGAACACTGAAGCAGCAACACCACAATGTTTGTTTCTCTCCTGTCACCATTATAGTGATACATGAAACACATGCATGTATGCAGTACACTTAATTAGCTTCAAGTGCTGCCCCTACCTCTCCCAATGTGGATTCTAATGTAGAGAGGATTACAAGAGGCTCATGAAGCCACATTCAGATATTTGTACTAGTAACTTTGAAATACATTTTATTATTAATTTTGTTTTTATGAAAAAGAAATACATAATTTACTAATTGGCTTTTTTTTTTTCCATATCTGTCTGTAGTCTAGTTTTAAGCCCTGGTTCACATTGATGCTACATTGAAATCGTGCTACTTCACTTGAAGTAGCACGATTTCAAAGTAGCAGGTCCGTGCGATTTCAGGTGCTACTTGGCTGACATCTGTGCCACTTCATGCACAGATGTCTATTGAAGTTGCACCCGAAATCGTGCAGGAACTACTTTTGCAGATTGATGCTGCACCGCAAAGTCAGCATTACAGCACTATTGGAATGGTGCCATTGCCATCAATAGGCTGCGACTTGTCATGCAATTTCACCTGTCAAATTGCTCCAATGTGAACAAGGGCTAAAGGGGTATTAAAACCAGAAAATGTATTATATTGCAGCCTTCCAGTCATTAGATGTGGTGGCTGCATTGGGTTTCTTTTCTTTGGCTTTTTTTCCCTCTGCTTTCACCTGGTGATTTGGCCAGTAAAACTACTCCTGTACTAGTGAGGCTCTGCTCTGGATGAATGAGCACTGAAAGAGGAGCAGCAAATGACAGCATTGTCAGTGTGGGGAAGGGGGGATGTCAGATCTATTAACAGTTTTTAACACACTAACCAGTCTCCAGTTTTTTTCTCCTTTTGGGATAAAGGTTTTACATTAATAAATAACATTTGATCATTGTAAGCACCACTGCCAGTATTAAATGGTTTGTCTCATCAGTGTAAACCGTTACATTCTACTGTGCTTTTGTGAAACAACAGTCTTGTTGGCTAAATCACCAGATGAAATTAGAAGAAAGAAAGCTTAAAAAAAATAAAATCAATACAGCCATCACGTCCAAGAATTTGTAAGCTGCAGTATAATAAATGTTTACTTTTGCGTTTAATACCGCTTTAAGCTTATGCCTACAAATAATATAAAAATGTATTTTGTGATGGTTTTATGTGTTTTGTTTAAAACTGCAAATTGCAGGTTTCGGGGAACTCCTGAATTTGTTTTCTGAACCAAAACTCACGTGACATTAGTATGATCAGTGAGTTGTACAAATAAATATGATGGGGACATGCTTGCTCATAGCAGGAGCACTAACAAGGTAAAAAACTTTATAGAAGTCACAATTACTCTTATTTATATTTGCACATAAAGCTGGGTACACACGGCCCAAATGTCGGTAGACATTTGCTGGTTAAAAAAAAACAAAAAAAACGTCCGACATTCGGCCCCTGTGCATGTCGGTCTAGCCGACAGAAACCGGCTGAGCATGCTGGAAAACCAGCAGCCGAGCGACTCTCGATCAGCACTCTCAGCCAATGGGAGAGAGTGCTGATCAGAATGTTGGGGGGGGGGGGGGGGGCCCATCCCCCATCTCCATGTCAGAACACACATCCCCCTGTCAGAACACAAAAGTAAGAACACAACAGTAAGTACAGTGGCTCTGACCGGAGCCGTCAGTTTTTTTTGTTCAACCTGCTGGGTTGAGCAGAAAAAAACTATAGTGTGTACCAGGCTTTAAAGCGGTAGTAAACCCACCGCAACAAAACAAAAAAAACCCCTGCAAGACAATAGCATAATGTGCTAGTGTGCATCGTATAACTAGCACATTATGAAATACCTTAGAACGAGGCCCCCGCAGCCTTACTTGGTCAGAGCTGAGAGGGCTGACATTTTGAATCGCCGTTTCTTCCGGGTTTGCAGCTCCGGCGCTGTGAGTGGCCGGAGCCGCGATCACATCACTCATGCTCACAGGAGTCCTCTGTTCCGGCAAGGTCCGGCAGCATCTGTCGGACCTTCACCGCGCATGCGCCGCTTACGTCAGCGGCTGCATGCAAGCTGAATATCTCCTAAACCGTGCAGGTTTAGGATATATTCTTTTTACCTACAGGTAAGCCTTATTATAGGCTTGCCTGTAGGTAATAATTACACAAAAGGGGATACAACCGATTTAATGTGCTTTTGCTTTTCCCAGCAGCTGTTTCTCATTTATGCTGCTGGTGACGTTGTGTGCCAGAATTGAAAGCGTTCAAGGCACCGCTGGGTGGATGCAAATTCACTGAAATAGTAGCTTGCAGAGGGCTACTGATTCCAGTGTTGGGCGGATATGATTCCAGGGGACCTCTCACACTTCTCACATCTCAGTTCAGTAGGGACCAGACGGATTTCAATCCATGTATGAGCACGCTGGTTGTACAGAAATCGGCTTCTGTTCAACCACCCTTGCTGTTTTTTTCCTGTTCGATCAGTGCCACTAGCTATAGCCAGCTGCACTGATCAGTGTATTCTGATGGTGGGGAAGTCTCACCGCCGTCAGAATACAATGACTTAGCGGGAACTCATCGAATGTGTGGATGAGGGAATTGAGTCATTTCATTCAGCCAGCTTGTTTATTATTGTATGGGTTGCCTTTATTTAGTAGGTTTCCCAGTTGCCTGTAGATTTATTTAATTCTGGTTTGGTCATTTTAAAGATTTCACGCCATGCAGAGTTTATATATCTCAATCGTACAGTACAGACTGAGTATTTATAGGGGTTATAGGCTCTTTCTTACCTTCAAGTGAGTTTACACTGGCAAAGCTTTTGAGGACACACACCCTAAGCACATGTACCCCTAAGGCATGCTGGGAATGGGAATTTCCACTGTCCAATCCTGAATGCAGCAGAATGTACCGGATTTATTGAATTATTCATTCTGTGTCCCGTAATTTATTCTAAGAAATGGATTTTACAGTAAGGCAAAGATTCATTTTTTGTATGTACAGTCATGGCCAAAAACATTGGCACCCCTGCATTTCTGTCAGATAATGCACCACTTTGCCCAAAAAATTGTAATTACAAATGCTTAGTCATTTTACTGTTTATTAATTTTGTTTGTATTGCTATGACACAAAAAAGTAAAGAAACAAAAAGCCAAATCTGATACATTCCATGCAAAACTCCAAAAATGGACTGGAAAAAATGATTGGCACCCTCAATTTAATATTTGGTAGTACACCCATTGGAAAAAATAACTGAAATCAACTGGTTCCTGTAACCATCAATGCGTTTCTTACACCTCTCTACTGGAATTGTGGACCACTCTTCTTTTCACCAACTGCTCCAGGTCTCTCAGGTTGGAATGGTTCCTTTTCCCAACTGCTGTTTTGAGATCTCTCCACAGATGGGATTTAGAACTAGATTCATTGCCAGCCAGTTCAGTACTCTCCAACACTTTGTCTTAAACCATTTCTGGGTGCTAGGGGTGCAAATATTTTGGCCATGACTGTACATGTATGGATGTGCCCATGTTCTAGCTTAGTACTTTTGAAAAGAACACAGCATAAGCCAGAATTCTCCTTTAGTGAATGTTTGGTCTTTTTGAAAGACAAAAATAGATGAATTGTTGAAGGATCTGATAGTAATTCTTTATACAATAAAAATTAATAGTCAAGTATAAAACAAATCCTTGAAAACATAAATTGTATAAAGAGAGCATTTTCACGTTTAATTTTCTGGACTGAACTGTGTAGAAACCTAACGCCTGACATGTGCAAGTAAGCACACCCCATGTCAATTCTTAATATTTCCAACGTATTTGAACAAGCAAACATGAGATCTTGATTCAGATAATGGCTACAGATAAAGGATGATTTTTTTGAAGATAACAAAAATTCATATTTATTAACTGGAAAAGCTAAATGCACCACTTAAAATGTATAAAATTAGAATCAGTTATTCCAGATTAGTTGCCCAGAGTGTAGTTAATTTTGCACCATTACATCTATTTATACTTTTGTTCAATACATATTTGAAAAGCCAGGTTTTTCTTGTATTCCTATTCCAGTATATCACCTTTATTTGTAGGCATTGTTTGAATAAAGACTAGATGTTTGCCTGCTTAAATCTGTTGAAGTCAACATTTACCGTAGGGCAGCCCTCAAATTTTCCACTCGCCTACTCTCATTTTGCGAGTGAAAAATGCGGGCTATCGAGCATGGGCTGCCTCCCTTTCAACTCTGTCGACAGGTTCAATGGGAGCCGTTCTCCCAGCTAGGGGTAGAGAGAGGTGAGGAAGAGGCAAGCCGGCTGGCCCCCCGGTTCATCAGAGAGCGGCAATTGCCCACTGTAAGAACTTTCATTAGAATTCTCGCACATGTCTGTCTGCATTATGGGCATGCCAGTCTGCATTATGGGGACAACAGGCTACATTATGGGCACAACAGGCTACATTATGGGCACAACAGGCTGCATGCATTATGGGCACATGTCAGGCTGCATTATGGGCACATGTCAGACTGCATTATGGGTAAATGTCAGGCTGCAATATGGGCACATGTCAGGCTGTATTATGGGCACGTCAGACTTTATTATGGGCATGTCAGGCTTCATTGTGGGCACATCAGGCTGCATTATGGGCAGGACAGGCTACATTTTGGGCACATGTCACGCTGCATTTATAGGCACTGGTTACGCTGCATTTATGGGCACTGGCTATGCTGCATTGATGGGCACTGGTTATGCTGCACTGATGGGCAGAGGTGAGGCTGCATTGATGGGCACTAGTTACGCTGCACTAATGGGCACAGATGAGACTGCATTGATGGGCGCTGGTTACGCTGCATTGATGGGCACAGGTCAGGCTGCTTTGATGGGCAAAGGTCAGGCTGCATTGAAGGGCACTGGTTGCGCTGCATTGATGGGCACAGGTCAGGCTGCATGGATAGGTACTGGTGAGGCTGCGCTGATGGGCACTGATGAGGCTGCATTGATGGGCATGGATGAGGCTGCATTGATGGGCGCTGGTTACACTGCACTGATGGGCACTGGTGAGACTGCATTGATGGGCACTGGCTGCGCTGCATTGATGGGCACAGGTCATGCTGCATTGATGGACACAGGTCAGGCTGCGTGGATAGGTACTGGTGAGGCTGCATTGATGGGCATGGATGAGGCTGCATTGATGGGCACTGATGAGGCTGCGCTGATGGGCACTAGTGATGCTGCACTGATAGGCTGTACTGATGGGCACTGATGAGACTACACTGATGGGCATTGATAAAGTTGTTAATATTTATTTTTGTAACTTAATTCTGCATAAAACATTTAAGTGTTATTTCATGAGAATTTATGAGGGTGTGTTTAGGGGCAGGATTAGGGGCGGGGCATGGTAGGGGTTGGGTGGGGCAACTGGTGGCGAGTAACCCTTAAGGCCTGTCTAGTAGCTCAGGACATGACATTTTAAACCCTGCTGTAGGGTGTAGGGGTGCGCTTAAAGAGTAACTTCACTTTTATGAGAAAAAAAATAAATAAATTCCCCTCTGTGTGATCTGTGTACATTGCAAGGATTTTAACAAACTTTGCTGCAGATTCCTACCCGATTCTGCTCTGAAGATAAAGCTGTTGTGCACAGAACCAAAAATGAAAATTTTTTTGAAGGTGATGCCTAAAATCTTGTATCTTTGTGCAGAATTCTGGGAAAATCAGTGAGCCAATCACACAAGCAGGAAATTACATTTCTGGGGAAGTTCTGCACATTGACTATGTACAGAAAAGCCCCAGGTTGCTATATTGCATTGAATTTTACAAAAAATGACAGCAGCTGCAGTTTGAAAAGGAAAGGTCATTTTCAATAACATCCAAATACAATATAACTTGTAACAGTTATATATGATTTCCTTCACTTCACTTTCACAAAAGTGGAGTTACTCTTTAATTTCTCACATGACTGTAGCTCATCTGAAATCTGCTGAAATGTCTTTAAAGAGGAAGAGTTTGGTATGGGTTTTATTTGTTGCCATAATGCAGGACAGGGTAGGGTGGATTTACTAAAACTGATAGTTTGAAAATAAAATCTGGAAGCTGATTGGTTTTTGCAGAGCTGAACCAGATTTTGCACACTCCGGTTTTCGTAAATCAACCCCTGTGTGTCTCAAAGTTTAACACCCTTGTCTCTCCACATCCCCTTCAATGTATAACATTTTCAAATATTTTGTTATACAATACCAGGTATTAGTATTTTACAACACATGACTAAATCAGATTCTATATTTACATCACAACTTACAGCCAATGGTTTTTATGCAGCAGATTTTTATTCTTCAGCTGCTCTAGCATTGCACCCTTTAGACATCAGTAGTTTTTAAAAAGAGACTTTTTCTGGATTTTACTCATTGTCTGTTTTATTTCTGTCACCAGGCTGATGCTGTGGCCTGGATTTTCAATATCCATCATGCATCTGGAAACTCAGTTAACTCTGAGTGTAGATATCAGCCACAAAGTCTTGCGTAATGAAACTGTCCTGAATTTCATGAATGACCTTTACTCAAAGGTACCAGAAGAAAGGTTCACGGAGGCCTGCGAAAAAGAGTTCCTGGGGATGGTTGTGTTAACCAGGTACTGAATATTGGATTTTGGGAATTGTTCATTTCACAAAGTGCAAGGCCTTTTCCCCACACTGAATAGTGACCATATTTATGTAGCAATTGGATGCTGTCTATGTGCACTGTTCTGTAAGTTCACCTTTTAAATATATTTAGTAGGCCAGTTTTCTTTAAGCTCCCCACACAGAAGGGTTTAGTCTGAATTAATCAACTTAGAAGCTTACAAACTATTCAGGCTACATTTTGTTTACAAAAAAAAAAAAAATATATATATATATATATATATATATATATCATAACCAGTTTGATATTTTTGGGTGTATGATTTTGTTTTAAACATCCCCCTGAAATAAATTATAAAAGCATACACAAATTTTTTTTAAAAGTCTTTTGTCCAGTCTGGTGACTTTACAGGTTCTTCCTCTTCTCTGTTAGCAGCTGTATTTGGTCCTTATTACTGCACAGAATGGTGCATATTCTCTGCATTATAATGAACTAGCACTAGGCAATTCTGGTCTCTGGACCTTGAGCCAGTTTTTTTCACTGCACTGAAAGATCTGATGTTTGCTACAAAAGATCTGTTATCTGTCAACTCACATCTATACCATGCAGCCAAAATATGTTTCTCTTTTAAAGACTGGTTTGGAGGGGAACAGATGGGATTAAAGATGTTGAAAAAATGAGTGCTCATCTTGCAGACTATATTATCTATTATTATGTATTGTAATATTATCTTCATCATACTATAGAGGACACAGGCTAAGTATTCATAGACCCTGGGTTATAGGCTTGTACCTTCTACTTACTGAATGCTGGCAAGCTTTTGTGAATGCACTGCCTGGATGCCCCCCTATAACCCCACTTCACTGTGAGTTTGTGAGTTTTTTGATAGTGTCTTAGGTTGATGTACCTTTTACCTTGTGGAGAAATTACTCTTATTTTTACTACCTTATTATTTTGTCTTAGGATTCTTCAGTCAACGCTTCATTGTCTTCTAATACAACAATAGAAGCAGTGCATCTGGATTGGTTCAACCTTGGTACAACCACGGGAGCCGTATCCGAACCCCATGCTGTGGGAATGGCCTATAATGTTGGTTTGGGCACTGGTTCCTGCATTGACGCTCACATGAGCACATTATGCAATTCACACTGTTAGTTGTAAGGTGCTTTGCAGGTCCAGGGTCATGGTCCATTCCTATGGAACCAGTCCCTGAAGACCCCTCCAGGAGTTTACCCAACGTAAAGGGTGAAGCCTCTACCCATATTGGGACCAACATCATAGGTAAGACAGGGTCACTGTGTCTCTGATTGGTACTGTAAAACCCTTGGCTAGTTTTGGAATGTGTTTACTTTACAGTGTAAACTTTTCAAACGTGGCACTAAAACTCAACCACTCAGAGCTTAGTCTCATGTGGCTGACCAGCTGTTATATCACATAACAGGTTGCACACATAAGCACCACTGGCTGTTGGAGTCCAGGTCTTAAAGGACAAAGGGGTCTCTGAGTCTGTCATTCCTAAATGGTTGACAGGAAAAAAACTTCCAGAACAGTTTTCTATTGTACATGGGAATACTTTGCATTGCATTTCAATCCTGGAGATGATTCTGTGCCTTACATTCTGGCTTTCTTACAATTGAGACCTTTCCTTCACTTGGCCAAAAGTACTCTGAAAGAACTGATTTCAGCATTTTCCATTTCAAAACCTCCAGCCTTGCGTTCTCTTGTAAGAACCTGTATCCAAAGTGTATCTTGGATCAAGTCCCCTTTGCAGCACAATATGCTTCCTTGGGACATCAACTTTGTTTTCTTCACCCTTCAGAAACTATCTTTTAAATCCATCAGGGAAATCCTCTTAGATGATCTCTCCTACAAATTGACCTTCTTGGTTGCAATCACATCTGTCAGACTTTTCTCTGAGCTGGCATGTCTCTTGTAAGGAGCTATTCATCATAAAGTCAAGGTAGTCTTACCCATAAGACAATCTTTTCTTCTAAAGGTTGCATCAGTCTTCCGCCTCAATGAAAACACAGTCTTTCCATTTCTGTGCCCTGCTTTAAAGCACCCAAAGAAAATTGGTCTTCATGGCTTATGCATAGTCAGAGCCATCAGAATCTTCCTCAAAGCAACAGGTTCTGTCAGGAAGTAGAACTTCATCTTACCCTCAGGACATCGCAAGGGACATAATGCTTCAAAGTTGTCAATAGATTGCCAAGACAACTTCTTGCCAGAGCTTACACTCTAAAGGGAAAATATTAATCTTATCTGCTGGCTCCACCAGGTCGGTGGGAGTTTCCTGTGCATTCTGCACCAACTTTGTATGGTCTTCACTTGCTATCTGTGCATGCCTTCAAGGTTCTACCAGCTGGATGTCCAATCTTCTGTGAATAAAGCTTTCGACCGCAAGGCAGTGGCACTCTGAAGTTAGGTCTATTGATGCTTGTTGTTGCAAGTCTCCATTTACCTGAAGATATCAGCTTGAAACCCTTGGTCTATAAATTTGGCTTTGTCTTGTACTGTACTCCAAAATATGGAATTTACAGTTAACTCAAAATGTTTTATTCAATGTGAGCAGACAGAATTTACTATATTATTAGTTCTAAACATGCAGAAACCCTGTTAAGATGCACCTGTGCCCAGACTATGGGTATTAAACTATTTACATAACATAGCTTTGGAACAAGCCACCCCTGGCCTCTTTAGCTGTTTTTAATGATAAAGTGGTTGTTAAAGCGGAGTTCCACCCACAAAAACATCTTTATATTTTTCAAAGCCTCTAATCATTATGAATCTTTGGAGAATTTTTTTTCTATACTCGCCCTAAGTGCCCTGTTACTATGTGGTCCCTGTAATCTTCCACTTCCTGCCTCGACTGGGCTCATGGGTGATGTGAGTGATCATTTCCCATGATTCAGTGGGCGTCCCTGCGTAGTAAAATCGCATCATTGCGCATGCACGAGATCGGGAGGTGCATGCTGGTTATCCAGCATGCACCTTATACAGGAAGAAGGTGCGAGTGGGCTTCAGATGCAAATGGGAAGGCACAGGGACACGAAAATCAGCAAAGTCCCTAAAACATATTTATACCAATTGCTATTAAATATAGCAATACTTTTATTTTTGTAATTCTCTTTATTAAATAAGCACAGTTTACATGTATAACAATTTGCATAAACATGAAATACACACACGTAAATGAGTGTGTCCAAGTGATCGGGAGAAGTAACGTCAAGAGACAAAACAGATTATGGAACAACGGGGACTACGATGTCCACCTGATTGACATCTTCAGATAATATACAGGGTGGGCCATTTATATGGATACACCTTAATAAAATGGGAATGGTTGGTGATATTAACTTCCTGTTTGTGGCACATTAGTATATGTGAGGGGGGAAATAGGTTGTGTTACCCGTCGTGTAACTTGTGTAAAATATTCACCAGTCTTTGAACATTTATTGAGAACTTTCTTATTTCAATGCAATTTTGGTTCGTGTGGTAACAAAAGGTACACTTTAAGGGTTATTCAAACTACACAGTGTACTGGGAGAAGGATAATTTTTTTGTTTTCAACCTAAGTTTTACCGGCTGAAGTTTTACCGGCGGTACCAGTGGTGGGTAGAACTTATCAAAGGGGGGAGTGTATATGATTACACGGTGTTTGTCCTTCAATTATAGTGGTTGGTAAGGGTAAAATAATTCCACATAGGTATATTTACCGGGTGGGACATA
>BLSH010033287.1:357086-382541 GCA_018402905.1 Glandirana rugosa
TATAAGAGACAGGTTGAATGGCCCCCAAGGTCTCCCGATCTGACCCCCTTAGACTTTTATCTTTGGGATCATCTGAAGGCAATTGTCTATGCTGTGAAGATACGAGATGTGCAGCACCTGAAACTATGGATACTGGAATCCTGTGCTAGCATTTCTCCTGCGGTGTTGCTATCAGTGTGTGAAGAGTGGGAGAAGAGGGTTGCATTGACAATCCAACACAATGGGCAGCACATTGAACACATTTTATTAGGTGTCAGAAACTTGTAAATAACTCATGAAAGAATACAGTTACGTTAAAACCAAGCACACCATTGTTTTTCTTGTGAAATTCCCAATAAGTTTGATGTGTCACATGACCCTCTTCCTATTGAAAAAACAAAAGTTGGATTTAAAATGGCCGCCATGGTTACCACCCATCTTGAAAAGTTTCCCCCCTCACATATACTAATGTGCCACAAACAGGAAGTTAATATCACCAACCATTCCCATTTTATTAAGGTGTATCCATATAAATGGCCCACCCTGTACATTACATATCTCACTTACAACATATGAGTAAAGAAACTAACCTCATGCTAAACAGTACTATTTTTAAAAGTAAACAGTTTTTGGAAGATGCTCTACCCGAGGCCCAGACAGCTATGGAAATGGTAGAAACTCAGGGATTCTAAGAGGTAAAGTCTATCAGAGATCCGTAATTGGATCGCTTCTTCTCAATACTTTTATTTAATTTAATTATATAGACTAAAGGGGATGCAAGAGAAAGAAAAAAAACATTTTTATGAGGACGGAACTCCTTTTAAGTCTCATTGATAAATCACTTCTATCCCCTCTATTTTGTGAAGATAATAAGAACAGCATTTTTTTTTTTTTAATTATAATCCTAAATACCTTCTTTCACAGTGCCACTGTGTGGTCACATGACCTCCCTCAGCTCTCCTGCCCCGATCTAATGAGAGCAACGGGAGGGGCTGAGCTTCTCTCTGACATATGTCAGCCAGTAGAGGGAAGTCACATGACCACACAGCAGCACTGTGCAAGAAGGTATTTAGAATTAGAATTAAAAAAAAAAACTGACATACTGTACTTAATATCTTCCTAAAACAGATGGGAAAGAAGGGATTTATATACATTACTTTACAGCCACACTGGGATAGTGGCAGGAGGGGAGGGGAGGGGAGGGGCAGGAATGAGGGGGAGAGTGAGAGACTGAACACACAGCGGGATGATGGAGGGACATAAACTGACCATAGTATCGAGTATCGGGATCAGCAGCCATGTTTAACGTAGTCAGTAACAAAGGGGGACACAGGAACAAGCAGGATCAACCAGGTATTTTGCAACATAGAATGGGACAAATGACACTGCAGAAGCACTATGCTATAGATTATGCTGTAAAGGAACAGGAGAATGGATTTTTTTTTCCTTAGGGTTCCAACCGCTTTAAGTTAATCATTTTCAAAGACACTCAAAGATCAGAACAATGACTCTAAAGTTGGTGTTCTGTTACAAATATTAATTTATACAATTGTACTTACCTCCTGAGACCAAGTCTGCATGAACCGTATGTCAGCCTGCTTAGATGGTATGATCCACAGGCAGCTATAATATACAAATAAGACTCATAGGGATGGTTTTAGTAAATCAACCCCTTAGACCCCTTTCACACTGGGACCTTTTTCAGGCGCTTTAGGGATAAAACAAAAGTAAAACATAGCATAAAGAAGCAGGGGGTGTTTAGTGCATAACAGAAGTGGCAACCAGTAGAATAAACAAAAGCACAAGAAATATCAATAAGGCTACATCTGCACTGGCAATTTGGCATGGTGTGAATTGGTGTAGCAAAAATCTTCTGATTCCTGCTGCTGGTGTGAGTGACTTGCTGTGGCTGCTGGCCCTGCTCCCTGTCTCAGTCATAGCGATCACTGATCCCTTCTCAAACACATAAAATACAGTGCAATCACATAAATGAACATAAAATAATTATAATCAAAAAAGTCCCATCTAAAATCTCATAAGCATCCATAAAAGTCCACCACCAATGTGCTGTAATAATAATCTCTTCAGTTCCTACAAAATCTAGGTGATACGTGCATCCACCCCATATGCATTCAATACGCTCACCTTCATTTGACCTCAGTATGAATCAAGGTCTCAATGCACTTGTTGCTCCTCTCACTGATCCCTTGTCACACTTGCAGCCTTTAAAGAGGAAGTAAACCCTGATGGGTTTTACTTCCTCTTTAGTTCCCTGCAATGTAAAAGCATAATGGGCTACTATGCGATGCCTCTTACCTGCAATCGACGCCCGCGTTGTCCTCTATGCAGGCCATGTCCATCTTCACCCCTCTTCCTTCCAGGGCTGTGGACTCCGGCTCTGTGGCTGACTGGAGTCACGTGACATCACTTCTGCGCAGGAGCCGCCAATTGCGGCACGACCCTAATGAAGAAACGCCACGTCGGTCTGTTTCTGCACTGCGCATGGGGCGATGACGTTGCCACAAGTGCATACAGAGAATATCTCCTAAGCTGTGCACGTTTTGAGATATTCTCGGTACCTACAGGTAAGCCATATTATAGGCTTACCCGTAGGTTAAAGCGATTGTAAAGGGTTTACAACCACTTTAACCTCTGTGATGTGGAAGAAGAAACAAGTATAACCAACAATATTAAATGTATAAAAAGCAACAACCAAGGAAAAATATAAATGACTTTATACTCTATTCCCATTTTGTCACACAAGTGACTTTTTCTCTTGAAACCTATGAGCCCCCTAAATGTATAGAAAATAAGTTTCAAGGCTAAACTTTCCCTTTCCAGAAAATAGCCTATGCAGTCCCAGTTGATAATACAAACTGTGCAGCTTTGTGAAATGTTCATTACTGTTATTGTCATTGAATAAAACAATATATCAACAGACATGGATATACAAAGCAGCGCTAGAAATATGTAGGTATACACATCAAGTTAAATTGATCACCCAGTGATAGGTGTAAAGCAATGAGAATGAATCAGTTCATGTAAAGATTTCAATAAATAAATCCAATATTGATCGGGATTGTTCGTCACTCAAAAAGTCTCCAACACCACACCACGTGCATACATGCCAGGCATTCTCATGCTCAGGCAGACACACTATTTGTGTAACTCTGACACATTTAGGGCTGGTGAACTTGTATCCAACTCAGGCAGCAGGGGCCGGTCTCATAAAGGGTATAAGAACGAACAATGGAACATAGCGTGATACCGTTTAAAAAATGGAGTTTATTAAATCTCTCTCTCTCTCTCTATCTCTCTCTCTCTTTCTCTCTATCTCTCTTTCTCTCTCTCTCTGTCTTTCTCTCTATCTCTATCTCTCTCTCTCTCTTTCTCTCTCTATCTTTCTCTCTCTCTCTGTCTTTCTCCTCTCTCTATCTCTTTCTCTCTCTCTCTCTTACAGTGGTTCTGGAAAGTATGTTTTTTCACTTTGTAAATGGTCAGAAATGGTTCCCCATTGAAAACGCATTATAAACGTGATTTACCACGTTTACACACTGTTACAAGCATTTGGCGTTTAAAATGCCAATAAACTTCCATTCTGAACGTGATTTTTTGATTAAAAAAAAAACTCATCTGCTTCTAAACGACTATAACCTACTCATTGTAAATGCGCAGATAAGATAACATAGAGGAGAGTTCAGGGACTGCTGAAAGAAAAAACGCCCAACTGCTCCTAAACGTCCTTTTATTGGCAACAGTGTACATGAGGCCTAACTGTACTTTTAAAACACATTAACTACATTGCTGTATTCAGGAACAACAAACAACTTTTCAGAGATAACCTCCAAGCGATGTTGCTGTAGGGATCTCTCCCTCTGTACTATTGTATTCTGACTGGGGGACTCCCCCAACCGCCACAATACACTAATCAGCACTGGCAGCCACTGGCTGCAAGCTCTGATCAAATGCTGGTTTTCCATCATGCCCATTCCACAGGAGCCGGTCACTAGCCTGGTGTCAGTTGAATGGTTTACTCAAAGACCAAAAGTTAGCCAGTTCCTGCTGAATCAACTGATTTTTGGTCTGTGTGTATCGGGCTGAGAAGCATGTCTAATGCCAAGTATGAGCAAAAGCAAGACTGTTTTAACACTAGTTAAAGTTTCTGACAGGTTGAACACAGCAATATTTGTACTGGCCCTAAACTGTGGTGACAGCTATCAAAGCTAAAGCAATGAAAATGCAGAGGAAATAGGTTACCTTTGAGAAGTTTCTTGCTGACCCTTCAAATGTTGTGAGACACAATGGAAGGATTAACAAAGAATGGTGCATGCTAAAAAAAATGTGGCAGCTTCTATATGCTTACTTATTAACCACTTCAGCCCTATAAGGATTTGCCCCCTTAATGACCAGGCCATTTTTTGCGATACGGCACTGCATCACATTAACCGACAATTGCGCGAACGTACGATGCTGTACCCAAACAAAATTGACGTCCTTCTTTTACCACAAATAGAGCTTTCTTTTGGTGGTATTTGGTCACCTCTGCCGTTTTTATTTTTTGCGCTATAAACACTTTTTGCTATAATATGTATCCAAAACAAAAATGATAAAAAAAGCAAATGTATTCATCAGTTTAGTTCGGTAACCATCCATACACACCCCCTCTGCTCCCCATTCTGCAGTGCTGATCATATCTGTCTGCTCCTCCACACTACAGTATTTATACCAATCTGGTAATGGTGTAACTTTTAGAACTATTTTTAAATTAGAACATTGGTACAGGTGGTTGACTATTTTGGCAAAAATGTGCCTAGAATATACAGAAAAAAATATGTAATTTGCTTTGTTAAAGCATAATTAAACCCAAAACCACAGATGTATTTTGCATCTTACCAATTATTAGATGTGATGGTTGCACCAGTTTTCTTATCTTTGGCTTTTTCTCCTTCTGCTTTCACCTGGTGATCTGGTCAGTAATACACATCCTGTATTGGTGAGACACCGATCTGGAGGGATGGGAACAGGAAGCACAGCATACAGCAGCATTGTCAGTCTGTGGGGGAGGGTAGTTTTAAATGTATCAGCAGATCTAGATACACTAACAATTTGAAGCCAAACTTCAGCTCACACGTTATAAACAGTTAGAGAAAAACAGGTATTTTTCTTTTTAGGATAAAGGTTTTGCATGAATAAATAAAAGCTGATCATTTTGTTCACCCCTGCCAGTGTTAAGGGGTTGATCTCATTCATGTAAACTGATAAATTCTGCTGGAGAGTTTTTTTTTTTTTAAAAAACAGACTTACTGGCCAGATAATGAGATGAACATATAAGAAAGAAAGCCTAAAAAAGAAAACTAATGCAACCTTCACATCTAAGAATTGGTTAGCTGCAATATAATGCATTTGTGCTTTTGGGTTTAATACTGCTTTAATCATCCTGAAAATGTTGTAAAAGTACATTCATTCTTTGAACTTGTATGGACATATTCATAATTCTACTGCATCATTTTACTGACATTCTCTTTTCTTTAGGTACAACAATAAAACTTATAGGGTTGATGACATTGATTGGAACACCAAGCCAACAGACACATTCCGAAAGAAGGACGGCAGCGAGATTACTTATGTGGACTATTATAAACAGGTACACTCTACTTTTATTGCTTACAGGAAACCTGTTTCTACATGCTGAATTTTATTGTCTCTTTAAAACATCCCGAATCCTGGTGTATATGGTATGCACAACACCAAGGCACACCTGTACCACCATAAGGCTTCTTGTACACTTGGCTGTGATGCACCGCGGCTGCATGAAAATGCAAAATGCGGTTTCCCATGGCCAGCAGATTAAAACATTCCTATCCTGAACATGGTTCTTCCGTGTTCAGGAGGGGGATATCAAACCTTTCCTAACTGCAGCAGCTCCTAAACAATGCTAAAAGCCTATGTGTACAATGAAACATAGGCTTTTATGGAGTTGAGTTTAGGAGCTTTGGCAAAAAAAAAAAAAAAAAAAAAAAAAAGCCAAAAGATCCGATACTCAAGAACTCAAAAAATTGTGTCTGTTTTTAACCACTTCCTTACTGGGCACTTAAACCCCCCTCCTGCCCGAACCAATTTTCAGTTTTCAGCGCTGTCGCTCTTTGAATGACAATTGCGCGGTCGTGCGACGTTGTACCCAAACAAAATTTGCGTCCTTTTTTTCCCACAAATAGAGCTTTCTTTTGGTGGTATTTGATCCCCTCTGCGTCATTTCTGATCGCCGCTATAAACAAAAAAAGAGCGACAATTTTGAAAAAAAAAACAATATTTTTTACTTTTTGCTATAATAAATATCCAAAAATAAAAAATAAAAAAACAAATTTATTCATCAGTTTTGGCCAATTTATATTCTTCCTCATATTTTTGGTAAAAAAAATCGCAATCTGCGTTTATTGATTGGGTTGCGCAAAAGTTATAGCGCCTACAAACTATGGACATTGATTTATGGCGTTTTTAATTATTTTTTTTTTTTTACTAGTAATGGCGGCGATCTGCGATTTTTATCGGGACTGCGATATCGGGGCGGACATGTCGGACGTTTTTGACACATTTTTGGGACCAATGACATTTATACAGCGATCAGAAATTTAAATATCCACTGATTACTGTATAAATGTCATTGGCAGTGAAGGGGTTAACCTGCAGGGGGCAGTGAAGGGGTTAACAATGTTCCCTGGGTGTGTTCTAACTGTGGGGGGGTGGGGCTGGTCGGGACATGACAGATCTAACTGATCCCTGTGACAGGGATCAGTAGATCTGTCATGTCCCCATTCACAGAACGGGGAACCGCCGTGTTTACTTCGGCGGTTCCCCGTTCCTCCTCTCTGAAGGGAGATCGCGGGTCTCCGGCGGACATCGGGTCCGCCCGACCCGCGGGCACGCTCCCACGGACGCGAGCGGCGCGTGCACGTGCCGCTCGCGCCCGCGGGAGCGCGCCCAGCACGAGCCGAATGGGAGGACGTCTATTGACGTCCTCCCGGCATTTTAGAGCCGCGCTGCAGCCGTCATTCGGCTATAGCGCAGGCGCGAGGAAGTTAAAGCAGATCTAATCTATTTCTCTAAAAGTACATTTAAGCTTTAACCATTTGACATCTGAAAGATTCCCCACCCCCTTCATGGCCAGGCATTTTTTGCAATACGGCACTGCGCTCCTGCAATGCTGTACCCAAATGAGATTTATGTCAGTGTTTTAGCACATATAGAGCTTTCTATTGGTGGTATTTGATCACCACTGCGGTTTTTATTTTTTATATAAACAAAAAAAAAAGACAAAGAATTTTGAAGAAAATATATTTTTTATGTTCAGTTATAAAATATATCCAATAAAAAATTTAAAAAAATCAAATTTCTCCTACGTTCACTGACAGACGCAGCTCTTCATGACGTGGGTTTATGCTTGTCTAACTAGGAGTTAACTAGGCAGGGAAAAGAAACAGCTGGCCCCTCCCATGGCATAGCTCAGCAGTTTCAATGCCTAGTTTGAAGTTGACCTGGCTTCCCTTTAGGGGAATTGCGGTCCTGTTTGTGGCCGTTTTTTCTTTATTCTTTCTTTTACTTTTATTTTATTTGACTTCTATCAAGAAGCCGGCTGGGGCATAGAGAGTCCATGGGCTCTGTACTGTCCCCGGCCTGGCTGACCGGTGCGAGCCAGTCCCGCGGTATGGGGACCCGCCGCATCGTGCTCGCGGCCTGGGGTGACCCCCACCTACGCCCAGCCCCGGATGCGATTCGGGTAGGGCGATTTTCTGGCCTGCAGCATACCGTCCAGGCAGGGGCGGAAGGTCTGCGACTGGGTGGCTACCCACTGCGCTCGTCAGGAGTGGTGAGTGAGAGTTCCTTCCTTCCCCCCTTTTCAGGGGCGGAAGGGGGACCGACGACCCTGAAAAAAAAAAACATTTCTGGGTAGCCAGCTGGTAGGGGCGCGTGGAGCTCCTTTTCACCTCCTTCACAACACCCCCCTCCCCCCCGCACCGCACCCGATCGTCTGGCGCCGTTCGTTTCATTTTTCATCGCCATGCGGCGATCGACCGCCATTTTGCGGCGGACTGACGCCATTTTGCTGTAGCCGCAGACGTGCTGGGCCTATGGGGCTTTCCCTCTAGCACTCAGAGCGGCCGTTTGCGGTACTGCACGTTCCTGTAGATGGATTTTCAGCCTCTAGTGTTCAACGGCGGCCATATTTGCCTCATGCTTCTGCAAAAACATGTGTGGAGCGTTTTTTCCTTTCTCTGTGGAATGGTGTGTGCTCCATACGGCGCGGCTCTTCTGACGATCCTCCAGGGTTACAGGCAGCAAACAGCAAGTATAGCTGGGCTCCCCTGTGGGTGCTGGTGGCGGCGGGTGCAGTCCTCCTGGGTTCCCTGGTGCGCTGTGGAGCGGTGGTGTGCGGCTGTGTGGGGGTGCCTCAACTTTTTTAGTACCACCTGTGTGTCAATAAGACTATTTTGAGGGGAGAACATTGCAGACTATACTGCTAAATCTGCTGAGGAGGAATCAGCGGCGGCGCAATCTGCACAAGGGGCCTTTTTGGACCAGCTGCGTCGGTCTTTAGTGAATTCTCCCCTGGGCGGATGTCGCCCAACAGGGCCCCAAGAAGCGTCCCCCTCCTTCTTGCTTTCAAGGGAGGATTCTGATCCGGAAGTGGCCTCTGAGGTCATCGGGGCCCCAGTGGGCCTATCTGATGGGGAACTGGGTCTCTCAGACGGAGTAGAGTTCAGGGGACGGCGACTGCACGTAAAAGAGCGTAGTTTTCGCCATTATCGCTGGAATGCGCACTACACTGCGATTGCGCCAGAATGGCGACTCGCAGACTACTGCGTATGGGTGTGGGTCCTCCTGGCCCCCTAGGGCCCCCAAGGCTTACCCTTATGATCAATTTTTTGATCACCTTATTTATCATGAATGGCTGCGTCTGCAGCATTCTTTTTCGCAGCAGCACAGTGGTGTAGTGGGTAGCAATTGCGCAGTGCGGCAAGATGCTTGCTGGGTCAGATCCTAACCATGGCCTCCCTGCCTGAGGTTTGCATGTTCTCCCTGTGCCTGCGTGGGTTTCCTTCCGGTGCTCCGGTTTCCTCCCACACTCCAAGAGACATAGGTCCAAACGGTTCGCTGCTCGCTATCCCTTTGAGGAAAGCTTTTAAAAAAAAAAGAATGGGAGTCGCCTGCGGTGGTCTTGCATATAGCTCGCACCTAATAAGGCGATGACCGTTCCTCTGGAAGGGTTCCTTCCTTCAAGGGCCCCGCTGTCAGAAGGACAGAGGCGCTGTTAAAGTCGCTCTTCCTGGTGGCAGGCTCAGCTCTGCGGCCAGCCCTGACGTCCGCCATGGCGGCACAATATCTGCCTGAGCGTATAGTGGAGCTCCAGAATGTTCTGGACTGTGGCCTCCTGATGAATACGCCACAGAGGGCTGAATTTTTGCTCCAAGGTTTCAAGTACCTTGGTGATGCGGCCGTTGATTTACTGCCTATGTTATCCAGGATAGTGGTGTTGCCGTATCCTCAGATGGGTACTCTGGTTGCATTTTTGGTCCGGTGACAATGCTTCCAAAAAAGGTCTCGCAGACTTTCCCTTTCAGGGTGGACATCTATTTGGTCCATGGCTGGGTGAGATCAATGAGGATTTCACAGGAGGTCAGTGCATCTTCCTCCCAGAGCCCCGGAGGCGTGAGTTTCGCCATAGGCAGGGGCCCCTTACCTCGGGTCAGTAGAGGTTTTTTTGCGCCCCGGGCGCCGCGGGTAGGGACTCGTCCCGGTAAGATCGCTGCAGGGGTCGGGTACAGGCAGTGGCAGCGCAAAATAAAAACCAAAAAGGCAGAGGACAAACCTCCTCAGCCTGATGGGTTGCCCCCACCCGGGCTTCGGGTGGGGGGACGTTTTCTGAGTCCCAGTTCACTGGTTGCAGTGTTTCCATCCCATCGCCTGGAGTATCTGGCCTGATTCTGGACACAGAGCAGGTGAAGGTTTTTTCCTTCCTCCAGCCAAGTTGCTGTTACTGCAGTCGGCAGTGCGATCCCTCATATCGCACCGACGGTCTTCATTACGATTCTGTATATGGGTGCTGGGGCTCATGGTCTCGACTTTCGAGGCGATACCTTACGCCCAGAGTCACACTCGTCTCCTTCAGCACGCAATCCTGGCTCGGTGGGACAGGTCCCCTCGGTCCTTGGACCTTCTGATCCGTCTAAGCTCCCAGACCAGGGCGTCTCTGACCTGGTGGCTCGAGACTAGGCGTTGATTCAGGGGAAGTCGTTCCTGCCCCTTCAGTGAGTGGTCTTCACCACGGATGCCAGTCTTTCAGACTGGGGTGGGGTTCTGAGACAGCTGTCTGCCCAGGGCCGTTGGTCAGCACAGGAGGCTCGCCTCCCCATCTATGTGCTGGTACTGAGAGCACTCAGATTGTGTACTGGACAGTGAGGTTCCAGGGTTGTCCGATTCGGATTCAGTCAGACAATGCCACGGCAGTGGCATATGTGAACCATCAGGGCGGCACGAGGAGTCCAACAGCTGCGGCGGAGGCAGCTCTGATACTGCGTCGGGTGGAACGTCATGTTCTGTCACTCTCCGCCATTTCCCTTTCAGGTGTGGAAAACTGGCAGGCGAACTTTCTCAGTTGCCAGACGCTGGACCAGGGAGAGTGGTTTCTCCACCCGGAGGTGGTCAACCAGATTTGCCCCAGTTGGGGGATGCCGGACGTGGATCATGGCGTCTCGGTTCAATCACAAGGTGAAGACCTTTGTTTCCAGAACGAAGGATCCGTTAGCAGTGGCCACGGACGCTCTGGTGGCCCCCTGGGGCCGTTACCGCCTTCTGTACGCCTTCCCTCCGATACCACTTCTACCGCGTTTGATACGCAGGATTGTGGCAGAGGGAATATCTATAATCCTGGTGGCTCCAGATTGACCTCGGCGCACTTGGTATGCCGACGTTGTGCAAATGGTGGCAGATGCCTCCTGGCAGCTCCCGCTGCGAGATGATCTACTGTCTCAGGGGCCCATCTCGCACTCTGCTTTGCCCTCGCTGGCTTTGACGGCCTGGCTATCGAGTCCCAGGTGCTAAGAGGCAGGGGAGTCGCTATGATCCCTACCTTGTTGAAGGCTCACAAGTGTACTTCTCGCAAGATTTACCATCGCACCTGGAAGGCTTATATAGCTTGGTGCGAGGCGGAGGGTCATAACCCTCGCTCTTATGTAGTGTCCAGGGTCCTGACTTTTTTGCAGCAGGACCTGAACAACAAAAAAAAAAAAAACTGCCTTTGAGTAATCTCAAGGGCCAGATATCGGCTCTGGCAATTTCTTTTCTAGAGACCTTTGGTTTCACACTCATTGATTCGTACCTTTGTACAAGGTGTGCGACATGTGGCGCCTCGGGTGAAGGGCCGACGGCCCAGGGGGATTTGAATTTGGTGTTTTCTGTACTTCAGAAACTGCCCTATGTAAATATCAGGGAGATTTCCTTACAACTGCTGTCGCATAAGGTGGCTTTTTTGGTAGCCATCACTTCCGCCAGATGGGTGTCTGAAATGGCAGCACTATCGTGCAAGTCTCTCTACCTGGTCCTGCATAAGGACAAGGCGGTCTTGCTACCCTTTCCTTCCTTCCTACCGAACGTGGTCTCTTCTTTTCACATTAATGAAGATATTGTTCTTCATCCATTGTGCCCCCGTCCATCGCACCCAAAGGAAATTGAGTTGCATGCCTTGGATGTAGTGAGGGCCTTACGAGTGTAATTAGCTGCTACAGCTTCTTTTCGGAAGGCTGATGCATTGTTTGTGCTGACAGAGGGTCTGCGCAAAGGTTTGGCGGCCTCGTCGGCTACTATTTCTCGTTGGTTTAGACAAACCATGACCCGCGCATATTCTGTCGGGGCAAAGTTCCCCCCTTTCCGGTCACGGCTCATTCTACCAGGGCTGTTAGCACTTCCTGGGCTTTTAGACAACAGGCCTCGGTGTCACAGGTGTGCAAGGTGGCCATTTGGGCCTCGGTACACACTTTCTCTAAGTTTTATGGGTTGATGTGCTAGCATCTTCGGATGCTGCTTTTGGCCGCAATGTTTTGCAGGCGGCAGTGTAGGCGAATCTGGCGCCTCCTTAAGAGGTTATGTTGGGTACATTTGTTATCGTTTACCCACCCCTCTTTTTGACACAGCTTTGGGACATCCCCACATGTCATGAAGAGCTGTGTCTGTCAGTGAAAGTAGGAGAAAAAGGGATTTTATTAAAACTTACTGTAAAATCCTTTTCTCCGAGTTCACTGACAGACGCAGCACCCACCCCTCTGTGCTCTGTTCTCTGTACGGCTTGTGTACGAACTGCTGAGCTATGCTATGGAGAGGGTTTATGTGAGAAGAGAGGACGGCCCCATGGGAGGGGCCAGCTGTTTCTTTTCCCTGCCTAGTTAACTCCTAGTTGGACAAGCATAAACCCACATGTCATGAAGAGCTGCGTCTGTCAGTGAACTCGGAGAAAAGGATTTTACGGTAAGTTTTAATAAAATCCCTTTTTCTTCATAAAGGCCATCATTAGGCCAATAGGGTATTCTGCTACATATAAACGTATATTGATCGGTTTGCGCAAAAGTTATAGCATCTACAAACTATGGAATATATACTGGAATTTATATTTATCTTATTTTTTTATACTAGTAATGGAGGCGATCAGCAATGTATAGCCGGACAGCTATATTGCATCGGACAATCTGGCACTAACTGGCACTTTATTTGAACCAGTGATAATACAGTAATCAGTGCTAAAAATATGCACTGTACTGATGACACTGGTTGGGAAGGGGTTAACATCTAGGGCGATCAAAGAGTTAAATGTGTGCCTAGCCATTGTTTTTGCATACTATGTGTGCTGCTTTTACTAAGGGATATGATGGATTTTCTTCCCTTGCTTTGCGGGGAAAGAAAATCCATCACATCCCTGCTTGCAGGACAGAGCTCTGCATTGTTCATATATGCAGAGCTCCATCCAGCCTCTCTCCTTGATGATTAGCGGGTGCTGGCAGACATCCACATCCACTGTCGGCTTCTACTGCAACTTCTGCTGTGCGGACCCCCTACCTGGAAGTGCAGAATCATGTGTGTATATATATATATATATATATATATGTGAATCTGCACAGAAAGGCCACCCAGTAGCAGTAAATCTGCTGTGGCCGGTTGGTAAATGCTTATCTTGTTAATATAATTTCAAAAGTTGTTTTAAATCTTTTTAACACTACAACTTTCATAAAAATAATACCTGTTGCTCCTACCATTAAGCTCCTTGTTCAGGCATTTCCTGATATAGGGTGGCAACTGTCTCCCAATTGTGCTACTGCTTTGTCACATATGCTTCTTGTGGAGACTACGAGCTGCCTGCTCACTCATTATCCGAATTTGTTGGTATATTATCAGATAGTCCAGACCTATGATGTGCAGCTAACACTAAAGAGTACATGCAAACAGCTGCTGTTTGAAAGAGGCTGAAGGGGATCAGCGGGATGAAAAATGGAAAATAGATTAAAAATGCATAAAAAATATAGTAAATGTTTTGACATTTATAAGCAAGTGAGTGTTGCTGCTTGGTGAAAAAGATGAAACTATGAAAAACCAAAAAAAAAACCAAGAATCAATAAAAGTAGGGATCTGCACATAGGACCCTGATATAAAGTACATATAGAACTACAGAACTACATAATCTGAATGCATTGGGCTCTGTTTTCTTTTTTTCCAGCAATACAATCTAGAGTTGACTGATTTATTCCAACCCATGCTGGTCAGTACCATGAAAGTTAAGAAGAAGGATGCAACTGATGCTCCCCTCGCTGTGCACCTGATTCCAGAACTGTGCTACCTTACTGGTATCAACCATCATTAGTTAAAATGCATTGCTCTTGTTTCCAGGCTGCAGAGGCTAGAAAAGAAAGGGGAACTTTTAAGTGGATACCAAGGTCACTGTAAACTTCTTTTGGGCTGAGTGATTGTTGACAAGTTTAATCTTATGCTGACAGTTTTATCACTTCAGGAATTTCTTTTGGAGTGCTTGGTTTCCTCAATGCTGCAGCTAATTTTTGCCTTCAGATTTAGGCCAATAAAGGATTATTTTATTGGTCAAATACACTTTTTGCTATATCAAAAAAACTTAAAGCATTACTAACCCCTTGGCACCAGCCGTATGCAAATATGCAGCCTTTTTGGCGCCTGATCCTCAGCACAGAGGGGCCACATATTTGCATGAACTGCTGTGTATACATCCGTGCTGAGAGCGTGCACTGTGCGCGCTCCTAACACATTTACCGTCTCCTAACCGAAAGCTCCCGATTGCCCATTGCGATCGGTAGTTTACAGACCACGTGACCGACATGAGAGCCAGTCATGGCGGTCACGTGATCTTAAGCTGCACCCTGCCACCGGGCATCATAAACCTCTTAAAGAGCCTGGAGGCGCTGGTGCTAAGAGGTTAAACCCAAAAGCAAACATTTATTTCTCCTACGTTCACTGACAGACGCAGCTCTTCATGACAAGTGGGGGTTTATGCTTTTCCCACTAGGAGTTAACTAGGCAGGGAAAAGAACAGCTGGCCCCTCCCATGGGGCCGTCCTCTCTTCCCGCATAAACCCTCACATAGCATAGCTCTTCAGTTTCAATGCCTAGTTTGCAAGGAGTTGACCTGGCTTCCCTTTAGGGGAATTGCGGTCCTGTTTGTGACCGTGTTTCTTTTACTTTTATTTTATTTGACTTCTATCAAGCAATCGATCTGCTATCAAGAAGCCGGCCGGGTCATAGAGAGTCCATGGGCTCTGTACTTTCCCCGACCTGGCCGACTGATGCGAGCCAGTCCCGCGGTATGGGGACCCGCCGCATCATGCCCGTTCCGTGCGGGCGGCCTGGGGTGACCCCCAACTATGCCCAGCCCTGGATGCGATTCGCATAGGGCGATTTTCTGGCCTGCAGCATACCGTCCAGGCAGGGGCGGAAGGTCTGCGACTGGGTGGCTACCCATTGCGCTCGTCAGGAGTGGTGAGTGAGAGTTCCTTCCTTCCCCTCTTTTTCAGGGGCTGAAGGGGGACCGACGACCCTAAAAAAAAAAAAAAAAAAATTCTGGGTAGCCGCTGGCAGGGGCGCTTGGAGCTCCTTTTCACCTCCTTCACACCCCCTCCCCCCCCGCACCGCGCCCGATTGGGAGGATTCTGATCTGGAAGTGGCCTCCGGGGTCACTGGGACCCCACTGGACCTATCTGATGGGGAACGGGGCCCATCGGACGGTGAAGAGGATCAGGGGGCGGCGGCTGCGCGTGAAAAAGCGGTGGATTCCGCCATTATCGCTGGCATCCGCACTACGCTGCGATTGAGCCAGGATGGCGAATCGCAGACTTCTGCGTATGTGTGTGGGTCCTCCAGGGCCCCCAAGGCTTACCCCTACGATCAATTTTTCGATCATTTTATTTATCGTGAATGGCAGTGTCCGCAGCATTCTTTTTCGCTGTCAAATCGGTTCGCTGCCCGCTATCCCTTTGAGGAAAGCTTTTTGAAAAAATGGGAATCGCCAGTGGTGGACCCACCGATAGCTCGCCTTAATAAGGCGACAACCATTCCTCTGGAAGGGGCTCCTTCCTTCAAGGATCCCGCTGACAGAAAGATAGAGGCGCTGTTAAAGTCGCTATTCTTGGTGGCAGGCTCTGCCTTGCGGCCAGCCCTAGCGTCCGCCATGGCAACATCTGTCTGAACGTATGGCGGAGCTCCAGACTGATCTGGAATGCGACCGCCTGATGGATGCACCGCAGAGTGCTGAGTTTTTGCTCCAGGGTTTCAAGTACTTTTGTGATGCGGCCGTCGATTTACTGCCTATGTTATCCAGAATAGCGGTGTTTGCCGTTATCCATAGACGGATACTTTGGTTGCGTTCTTGGTCCGGGGACCATGCTTCCAAAAAAGGTCTTGCTGACCTTCCCTTTCAGGGTTGACGTCAATTTGGTCCACGGTTGGATGAGATCATTAAGGATTTCACGGGAGGTAAGAGTACTTTCCTTCCAGAGCCCCGCAGGTGTGAGTTTTTCCGTAGACAGGGGCCTCCTCCCTTGGGTCAGAAGAGGTTTTTTCGAGCCCCAGGCGCAACAGGTAAAGGGAACCGTCCAGGTAAGGTCGCTGCGGCGGCCGGAAAACGGCAATGGCAGCGCAAATCCGAAAAGGTGGAGGACAAGCCCTCCTCAGCCTGATGGGTTGCCCCCACCCGCGCTTAGGGGTGGGGGACATCTTCTGGGGTTCGCAGACCAGTGGCTGGCTCACATTCCAGACCGTTAGATCCGGGAGGTGATGTCCACCGGGTACAGGATAGAGTTCAACACTCTACCCCCAGACAGGTTCTTGCCATCGAACTTGGGGCTCCTGTAGACACGTCGGGAGGCCCTCTTCGGGGCTGTTCAAGCACTCTCGGACCAAGGGGTGATCGTGCCAGTGCCTCCAGCGGAGAGGTTTCAAGGTTTTTACTCAAATCTGTTCGTGGTCCCCAAAAAAAGGGGGGGGGGGGGTTCGGCCAGTACTGGACCTGAAGGCCCTGAACCGGTATGTCAGGGTGCGGAAATTCCGGATTGGAATCTATCCGCTCGGTCGTGGCCGCCCTCCATCAGGGGGAATTTCTGGCGTCTCTGGACATCAGGGATGCGTACCTCCATGTACCTATCTGTCCACGGCATCAACGTTTCCTTCGCTTTGCATTGGGAGACCTCCATTATCAGTTTGTGGCACTCCCCTTCGGTCTAGCCTCAGCCCCCTCAGTTCACGAAACTGCAAGCTCCGGTATTGGCGTTGCTGCGACAGAGAGGCATTGCGGTAGTAGCCTACCTGGACGACCTGCTCCTGCGAGCGGAGTCCGCCTCGGCTCTGGAGGAGAATGTGAGAATCACAATGACCTCGCTGCAGGACTTCGGCTGGTTGCTCAACCTGCAGAAGTCGACGGTGTCTCCATCCCTTCGCCTGGAGTATCTGGGTGTGATTCTGGACACAGAGCAGGCAAAGGTTTTCCTTCCTCCAGCCAAGTTGCTGGCACTGCAGTCGGCAGTGCGAACCCTCCTGCCGCACAGACGATCTTCATTACGTTTCTGTATGCGGGTGTTGGGACTCATGATCTCGACTTTCGAAGCAGTACCTTACGCCCAGAGTCACACTCGTCTCCTTCAGCGAGCAATCTTGGCTCGGTGGGACAGGTCCCCTCGGTCTCTGGACCTTCTGATCCGTCTGAGCTCCCAGATCAGGGCGTCTCTTACCTGGTGGCTTCGGGACTCAGCGTTGATTCAGGGGAAGTCGTTCCTGCCCCTTCAGTGGGTGATTCTCACCACGGATGCCAGTCTTTCAGGCTGGGGCGGGATCCTGGGGCAGCTGTCTGCCCAGGGCCGTTGGTCGGCACAGGAGGCTCGGCTTCCCATCAATGTGCTGGAACTGAGAGCAATCAGATTGTGCCTATCTCACTGGACAGTGAGGTTGCAAGGTCATCCGATTCGGATTCAATCGGACAATGTCACGGCCGTGGCATATGTGAACCATCAGGGCGGCACGAGGAGTCCAGCAGCTTCGGCGGAGGCAGCTCTGATACTGCGCTGGGTGGAACGTCATGTTCCGGCAATCTCCGCCATTTACATTCCAGGTGTAGAAAACTGGCAGGTGGACTTTCTCAGTCGCCACACCCTGCACCAGGGAGAGTGGTCTCTCCACCCGGAGGTGTTCAATCAGATTTGCCGCAGATGGGGGACACCAGACGTGGATCTCATGGCGTCTCGGTTCAATCACAAGGTGAAGACCTTTATGTCCAGAACGAAGGATCCGTTGGCAGTGGCCACGGATGCTCTGGTGGCCCCCTGGGGCCGCTACCGACTTCTGTACACCTTCCCTCCAAAAAAACTTTTACCGCGATTGATACGCAGGATAGTGGTGGAGGGAATACCAATAATCCCGGTGGCTCCAGATTGGCCTCAGCACACTTGGTATGCCGACGTGGTGCAAATGGTAGCAGACGCCCCTTGGCGGCTCCCGTTGCGAAGAGATCTTCTGTCTCAGGGGTACCCTCGCTGGCTTTGACGGCGTGGCTATTGAGTCCCAGGTGCTGAGAGACAGGGGAGTCACTGACTCCGTGATTCCTACCTTGTTGAAGGCTCGCAAGTGTACTTCTCGCAAGATTTACCACCGCACCTGGAAGGCTTATATAGCTTGGTGCGAGGCGGAGGGTCATAACCCTCGCTCTTATGTGGTATCTAGGGTACTGCTGACTTTTTTGCAGCAAGGCCTAAACAAAAAACTGGCTTTGAGTACTCTTAAGGGCCAGATATCGGCTCTGGTGATTCTTTTTCAGAGACCCTTGGCATCGCACTCGTTGATTCGTGCTTTTGTACAAGCTGTGCGACATGTGGCGCCTCGGGTGAAGACCCCGATGGCCCCGTGGGATCTGAATTTGGTGCTCTCTGTACTTCAGAAACCGTCCTATGAAAAAAACAGGAAGATTTCCTTACAACTGCTGTCGCAGAAGGTGGCTTTTTTGGTAGCCATCACTACCGCCAGACGGGTGTCTGAGTTGGCAGCACTGTCGTGCAAGTCTCCTTACCTAGTCCTGCACAAGGACAAGGTGGTTTTGCGCCCATCTCCTTCGTTTTTCCGAAGGTGGTTTCTTTGTTTCATATTAACGAATATATTGTTCTTCCTTCGTTGTGTCCACGTCCATCGCACCCAAAGGAAATTGAGTTGCATACTTTGGACGTAGTGAGGGCCTTACGAGTATATTTAGCTGCTACAGCTTCTTTTCGGAAGTCTGATAATCTGTTTGTGCTGACAGAAGGTCCGTGTAAAGGCTTGGCGGCCTCATCGGCTACTATCTCTCGTTGGACTAAACAGACCGTGACCCATGCGTATTCTATTCGGGGCAAGGTTCCCCCATTTCCGGTCACGGCTCATTCTACCCGGGCTGTTAGCACTTCCTTGGCTTTTAGACACCAGGCTTCGGTGTCTCAGGTGTGCAAGGCGGCCACTTGGGCCTCGGTGCACACTTTTACTAAGTTTTATACAGTTGATGTGTTAGCATCTTCGGATGCTGCTTTTGACCGCAAAGTTTTGCAGGCGGCAGTGTAGGCGCGTTGGCGCCTCCTTCAGAGGTTCTGTTGGGTACAGTTGTTATCGTTTACCCACCCCTCTTTTTGACACAGCTTTGGGACATCCCCACTTGTCATGAAGAGCTGCGTCTGTCAGTGAGCGTAGGAGAAAAAGGGATTTTATTAAAACTTACCGTAAAATCCTTTTCTCCGAGTTCACTGACAGACGCAGCACCCACCCCTCTGTGCTCTGTTCTTTGTACGGCTTGTGTACGAACTGAAGAGCTATGCTATGTGAGGGTTTATGTGGGAAGAGAGGATGGCCCCATGGGAGGGGCCAGCTGTTCTTTTCCCTGACTAGTGAACTCCTTGTGGGGCAAGCATAAACCCTTACTTGTCATGAAGAGATTCGTCTGTCAATCAACTCGGAGAAAAGGATTTTACGGTAAGTTTTAATAAAATCCCTTTTTTATTGCAGCTTTTCAGTTCTTAGATGTGATAGCTGCATTTTCTTTTTCAGGCTTCATTTATTTTATTTTAATCTGGTGATCCAGCCATTAGTAAATCTGTTCTTTTTTTGAAAGACCAAGATCTCTTGCAGATTGCATGTATATAGGGTTGACAAAAGCCATTTAACATTAGCAGGGGCACTTGCAATTTCATAGTTAGTCTGGTTGAAAAAAGGCGCAAGTCAATCTAGTTACAACCAATAAAAGTGAAACAAAAATGATACAATCCTATATACGGAATCCTATGCCCACAGTTGATCCAGAGGCAGGCAAAAAAACAGAGCAATGCATGAACCAATTTGCTCCAGGAGGAGAAAAAACTCCTTCCTGATCCCCCAATAGGCAATGATCAGCTTTTAATTATTCATGTAAAACCTTTATCCTAAAAGGAAAACAAATGTTTGCTGTAACTGAATTTAATGTGTGAGCTGGCGTTTGGCTTTAATTTGTTAGTGTATTTAAATCTGCTAGTACATCTTATACTACCTCCTGAGACTGACAGTGCTACTGCCTGCTGATTCCCCTGTGCTGCTTCATCCGGAGTGGGGAGCACTCTGAGGCTGGGTTCACACTATCCGATATTTAAACGGTCCGACTGCTGTGCAATTTACGGTCCTACATCGGGTCAAAGTCGGTCCGATTTTCTGTGAACCGGGATCTGACTTTGATCCCGACAACACCAGGCACTTTGTGCTCTGGGGATCTTGAAGGGGAACACCTGGCAAATTAAAGAAAAAAAGTCATGCAGTCCTCCTCCAACAGCATACCTGGCCCTTCGATCTATTATAGGTTTTAAGGGGAACCCCCGATGCAGAGAAAACGGCGTAGGGTCCCCCCCAAAATCCATACCAGACCCTTATCCTTGCACGCAGCCTGGCAGGCCAGGGAAGGGGGTGGGGACGAGTGAGCGCCACCCCCCCCACTCCCCTGGACCATACCAGACTGCATGCCCTCAACATGGGGAGTATGGGTGCTTTGGGGTAGGAGGGGTCTGCGCCCCCCACCCAAAGCACATTGTCCCCATGTTGATGAGGACAAGGGCCTCTTCCTGACAACCCTTGATGGTGGTTGTCGGGGTCTGCTTATCGGAATTTGGAAAACCCCTTTAATAAGGGAGCCCCCAGATCCCGGCCCCCCACCCTATGTGAATGAGTATGGGGTACATTGTACCCCTACCCATTCATTTAAAAAAAAAAAAGAGTTAAAAAAAACACTAAAATACTTTATTAAATCCGCTTCGGCGTCTTCCCCCCTCTCCGTCTCTTCTTCCTCTCCGGCGTCTTCTTTCTTCTGCTCTTTTGCAGGGTCTTCTGTCTTCTGAGGGGTCTTCTACCTTCTGCTCTTTTGCCGGTCTTCTCCGCTGTCCTCTTTCCTCTGTTCTCCCTCTATTCTTCCCATGTTGACATGCTGCGATCTCCCACACGATAACCGGCTCCGCTGTGTGATGTGACTTATATTGACATGGGGCAGGGCCTCCCAATGACGTAATCCAGAGACTTCACCCCCTTATGATGTTACATCCCGAGACGGAGCCGGCATTCATGCGGGAGATCGCATCATGTCAACATGGAAAGAAGAAGAGAGGGAGAACAGAGGGAAGAGGACAGCGGAGAAGACTGGCAAAAGAGTAGAAGATAGAAGACGCCGGAGAGGTAGAAGAGCCGAAGAGGGAGAAGACGCTGGAGCTGATTTAATAATATGTTTTAAAAACCTGTGTAGTGTGTTTTTTTTTTTTTACAGGTAAATGGGTAGGGGTACAATGTACCCTATACTCATTCACATAGGGTGGGTGGTCGGCATCTGGAAGCCCCCCCGCCCGCAGACCCCGACAACCACCGGCAAGGGTTGCCGGGAAGAGGCCCTTGTCCTCATCAACATGGGGACAAGGTGCTTTGGGGTGGGGGGTGCAGAGAACCCCCCTGCCCCAGAGCACCCACACTCCCCAAGTTGAGGGCATGTGGCCTGCTATGGTCCAGGTGGGGGGGGGGGGGGCGCTCACTCGTTCCCACCCCCCCTTTCCTGGCCTGCCAGGCTGTGTGCTCGG
Source organism: Glandirana rugosa (assembly GCA_018402905.1). Lineage (NCBI taxonomy): Eukaryota > Metazoa > Chordata > Amphibia > Anura > Ranidae > Glandirana > Glandirana rugosa. Next base: position 378,713 of record BLSH010033287.1, read on the forward strand.
ATAAGGGTCTGCTATGGATTTTTGTGAACTTACGCTGGACCCCCTCCCCATCCCTCCCGGTCTCACTGTACCTGAGTCCCACGATCACCCGCTGTGAGACAGGTGGCCGCTTCACCGATCCGGGGATTATATCTCCTAAAAGTACCTCATAAAGGTATGTATAGGAGGCATTCTAATCGATCTCCTTGTTCAAATTTTTTATTGAGAAGATAAAAAATAAAAAAGGAATAACATTGTTACAACGATAGGGACCAGATGGCCCCAAAGCATCAGAGAGCAGCATTAAGGCAGGCACATAACGTGACTGATCGGGAGTTCCAATGTATACAAAATACTGTTAAAAACAGGAGGTACAATCAGGAGTATTAGTGAACAATAGAGGAAAATATAAGCTTCGATACAGGCATAGACATACTGGGTTGTACTGTTTGGTGGAAAGATCCCGAGGGTCAAAGGTAGGCTGCATAGTTCTGAGAACATTGAAGTTTAGAAAAGATAAAAGTAGAAGAAGAAGAAGAGATGGGTGGGTAGGGAAGGGGAGAGGAGAGAGGGAGCCAGTGGGATGGCGGAGGAGGGTAGTCGGGCGGAGATTGCTGTGTTCCTTTTTCAATGGAGGATTCAAGATTATGGGTAATGCTTGGTTATGGAAGAAAAAGATTGGTGTCAAGGTCTTGAGGCAGGAAATGCTTAATCCATGGTTGCCATTGCTTCTCAAATTTAGCCGTAGAGTTAAGAACGGTTGTTTCAATTTTAGAATGGATCATAGCATTTGTGATTCTATGTTTAGTTTCAAGGAGTGGAAGGGAGGGGGACTTCCATGCCTTTGCTATTGTCTGTTTAGCTGCTGTGGTTACTTGTAGCAAGAGCTTAAATTGATTGCGGGTGATGTCCATGGGCTTGACATTCAGTAGGGCTATTGTGGGGCTGGGGTTTAAGGGGCTACCTGTTAGGGTTGAGAGCATTCGGAAGATATCCTTCCAGAACTCCTGGACATGTGGGCATTCCCACCATATATGCAGGTGCGTGCCCTTCTCCGTACAGCCTCTGAAACAGTTTTGGGGGTAGTTGATGGAATATTTTGCGATTCGCGCGGGTACCAAATACCAGCGGAATAAGACTTTATAGTTAGCCTCTGAGGCTATTACGTTTTGCGAGGCTGATTTGGTTGCTGACCAGATCTCTTGCCATTCCTCTACAGTCAATTGGGTTTGTAAGTCTGCTTCCCATTTCTGCACATATGGGAGGGCGGAATGGGGAGGGATATCTAGAAGTTGACGGTAAAGTAGGGAGATCAATCCCCGTTTGTGAGGGTCACGGTCGCAGGCCTGTTCGAAGAATGTCTTGTGTGGGATTTCCGTAGAGGAACGAGTACAAGAGGAAAAGAAGTGCTTTAATTGTAGGTATCGGAATAATTCCGAAGGAGGGAGTCCATGAGAGTTGGACAGGGTGGGAAAGGAGATATGTTCATCTGGGGTAGTAAAGGAGTAGGCTCGAATCAAGCCCGCATTCTGCCATTTGGAGAAGGAAGAGGGAGAGGACCAGGCGGGGTAGAACGAGGGGTTTCGCAAGTAGGATAGGAGAGGATTATGGGGGGATTGCAGTTTGTATTTAAACTTGAGCCTGTCCCAAATGTGAAGAGATTGTTTAGTGATAGGGTTACGTATAGGTTTACGGTCTGCAGGACGTAGCCGTAGGAGGTTTGCTACGGAAAGGGGGTCGCAGTCGGTGGATTCAATTGAGACCCACAATGGTGTTTCCGCCGTGGCGTGATATTTTGTTAGTATTGCTAGCTGTGCCGCTTGGTAATATTTGGAGTAAAGTGGAAGGCCTAGACCCCCTTGTAATTTCGGGAGGTGGAGTATGGTTTTGGAGACTCGGGGCCTAGTTGTGCCCCATATAAATTTAAGAGTTCTGCGTTGGAGAATGCGTAAGAAATGAGCAGGGACAGGTGTAGGCAATACTCGAAACAGGTATAATAGCTTCGGAAGGATGACCATTTTCGTGGCAGTAATCCTGCCTAACCAAGAGAGGGGTAGGGAGGCCCAAGAAAGTAATAATCTCTTAAGATATGGAAGCATGGGGGGGTAATTGGCTGAGTAAAGGTTTGCAGGGTCTGGGGTAAGTTTAATGCCCAGGTAGGTTAAAGAATTAGTGGCCCAATTAAAGGGGAAGGTCGCTTGTAGTTGGGATTGTAGGGTACAGGGCAGGGTGATATTAAGAAATTTAGACTTAGACGGGTTGACCACTAGCCCAGAGATAGAGGCGAATTGTGAGAGGTTAGCCATAAGGTTGGGAATAGTAACATGCGGAGATGTAAGGAAGAGCAGAACATCATCTGCAAAGAGGCAGAGCTTGTGCTGGTGCCCTGCAATTTCCAGTCCTTTAATGTTTACATTTTCGCGTATCTGCTGGGCTAGTGGTTCTATGGCCATGGCAAATAGGAGTGGTGAGAGGGGTCATCCCTGACGTGTACCTCTTTGAATGTAGAAGGGGTCTGAAGAGTGGCCAGCATAGGCAACGTGAGCGGACGGGTCAGAGTAGAGAGAGAAAACCCACTGTAGGAAGTGTGGGCCAAAGCCCCACTTTTCTAGAACTGCCCGGAGATAAGGCCATGAAAGGCTGTCAAAAGCCTTCTTTATGTCAAATGAGAGGAGACACATGGGTATTTTGCGTGTCCGGGCTAAGTGTGTCAGGAGAACCGTCCTGCGCACGTTGTCTGCTGCTTGCCTAGAGGGCATGAAGCCCACTTGGTCTCTATGTATTAGGGAACCAATGAAAGTGTTAAGACGTGTTGCGAGAATTTTGGCTAACAATTTTATGTCATTGTTTAGTATTGATATTGGTCAAAAATTGGACCAGGAGGTGTCATCTGTTTGGGGCTTGGGGATCATAGAGATGGAGGCTCTCAGTGAGTCTGGTCGAAATGTTGTACCCTGGAGAATAGAGTTCAGGGCTTTGGTGAGGGCGGGAGAGAGGATATTGATATATTGTTTGTAGTAGGTGGCTGTAAAGCCATCTGGGCCTGGGCGTTTATTGTTTTTCAGCGAGCGAATCGCAGCGTGCACCTCTTCTTCTGAGATTTGTTGCTCAAGAAGAGTTCGGTGTTGGGGGGAGAGAGTAGGGAGGTTGATAGAGCTGAGGAAATCGAGAGTTTTCGAGGAGGTGTCTGAAGAGGAGGGGGATGAGTAAAGCTCAGCCAGACGCGTGCGGAAGAGGTGTAAGATTTTGACTGGATTACTGGTGAAGGAGCTAGGGCCATTTTTGAGGCGAATGGGTTTGTAGGGTTTTTCTAGATTCTTGAGGGAAAGGGCAAGGAAGGTGTCTGGTTTGTTGGCTTTTACATAAAAGCGGTGAGGAATTTCTTATGAAGTGGGACTTGTGGTGGAGTCTTTGAAGGGGTGAGGACCAGACCCTTCGGGTGTTCGGTCAGGAGTCTCCTTGGAATTAATCGTAACGTCGCGCGTCCTTCTTTCTCGCGGTTTCGTCTAAGAGGAGAAACCTTGCTCTTAAATGAGAACGGGTACTTTGGAAGGTTAGGTGCGGATGGGGATAATTATTTAGGTCTGACCTGTTTCGGTTTGAACTCGAACTGGAGAAATACAGACTTCGACGTCTCTTCCGTAACGCGGCGAGTGTAGTGGCGAAAATACATTTTCGGTTGTTTGGTCTGTGGAAGGAACGGGAAAGGGAGTTCTTAGATCTTTTTGGGATGTTTGGGTAAGCGGAGTTTTTACCGGGATCGAGGAAGTGGTCATTAGGTCAGTTTTAGAATGTGGAGAAGGCGTGCGCAGACCGACTCGAAATGAGTAGGGGGAGGAGAAGTCTGTGG
>BLSH010033287.1:382551-405403 GCA_018402905.1 Glandirana rugosa
AACCGCCCTTAACTTGGGGGATTTTTTTGTTAAGTGGATGATGAGTGTAGGGGTGTTGAGGAAGAGCGCATACGCGAGAAGGAGTTGTGGGGATGTGAGTAGTAGGTGAATTGTTTTTTTAGGGGGTTCAATTCCCGCCAAGAGTGGTTGGCCAGGAGTTGTTGGAAAGTAAGCTTGCGAGTGGAGGCTTGCGGGGCGTAAGGGGATTTGTCTAGGACTGGAAGGAGTACCTGATTGGAGTCGCCTCCTATGAGGGTGGTGCCTGTTTTGTGTACATCTAGAGTTTTGAAAAAGTGAGATAGGAATGGAGTAGGGGACTGATTCGGAGCATAGTAAGAGGCCACTGTTATTGGGGTATCGATTAAATGGCCTATTAGTATCAGGTATCTACCTTCAGGGTCCTGAATTGTTCGCTTTAACGTGAAGGGGGTGGATTTGTGGAAGGCTATTAAGACACCTCTTTTTTTAGAGTTAGCTGAGGCGGTGTAAAACTGTGGATAGGTAGGGCTCAGAAATTTAGGTGTCTGTTGTGTAGAGAAATGGGTTTCTTGAATGCACACAACATGTGCCTTAAGCGAGGCATATGTGCGAAAGGCTTTTCGCCTTTTGTTAGGGGAATTAAGTCCCTGGGCGTTGTGGGAGAGGAAATTAAGGCTAGCCATGTGGGATGGGTAGAATGACGGCTGATAAATAAGCATTACTTACCGTGTCCTGCGATCTTCGTCCGACATAGGGGAGTAGGTAAGGGATGGGAGGGAGGGCTGTAACATAGGGAAACAGAGAAAGGTTAAAATGACAGAGAGAGAAAAAGAAAGAACATATGGTACCCCTTGAGGGATCTTGTAAGATCTCTCGGAGGGGGGACATGTTGCCCGGGGAGTCCCAAAATTGGGAGTCGCTGGGCAAGTGGAGGTGCTGCAGTGACATGCAGCACGGAGATCCAGACAGGGCTAAGGTTAACATGTAACACATTGAAACAAGCCATTGTGGCACAAAAAGGTAACTGTATGCTTCATATAGTAACATCAAAAACAAGAACAAAAGCAAAAACGCGGGCCAAGATGGGAGAGAAAACAAAAAAAGATCTCGGCCAGTAAGTTAACAGATCTACAGTTTGATAACCTGATCCATAAAGTTTCTGGTCATGGTCTGTTCACATGTTCCCCTCTGATGATTGCTTGGCAGGAACACCAGAGGGAGTTTGGGCAGGCAGCATGTGTTATACATGCCAGTAAGGTTGTCATCAGGAATTGGAGGAGTGAAACATGTGAGGAGACCAAGCCACCATAAGTCTTGGCTTGCTGCATCCGTAAGGATTGGATGGTTAAATGCATCTATTTGCATGAGAGTTCTTTGTATGTTAGGGGTACGTCCAGTGGAGACGCAAGTTGTATGTTTCCAGCTATAGGGAAACAGTCAAAAAGAAGGGGGGGGTAGGTCTAATATCATGAGTCAATTGTGAAGGGCTGTGAAGTAAGGGTTCTTGGCGTGACCTCTCAGATGGCATAGCGTGGAGGTCAGATAATCCAGGGGTAGCATCATGAGAATTGAGATAATGCAGTATGAAATAGGAACCAGTCAATCCATGGAGTCCTCCATGTCGCGGGAGATAGGTGTTGTTCTGATCCGTTTTGAGGATGAGGGGGTGGAATGTGAAGCTTTTGTTGGGGAACAGGAGGGAGACCGTCTGCGAGTAGTTTGGGATGAAGAGGGGCCGCTGGGATCCAGTTGCAGTTCGTGTAGACAGTTCTGTAGCTCTTCTGCTGTTTTGCAGGAATATTTCTGGCTCCGGTAAGTGAATCGTAGAGCAAAGGGGAAGTTCCAGGAGTATTTTATCTGGTGTTGCTGTAGAACTTGTAAGTGTGGCTTAAAGGTGCGGCGTCTGACGATCGTGGCATGGGAGAGATCTGCGAACAGTTGGTAGTGATGATTCTGGAATGCAAGCGTTTCCTTGTGTCTGGCGGCTTGTTGCAACTGTTCTTTTGTGCGGTAATAATGCAGTTTGACCACGATATCTCTTGGTGGACCGCTTTGCTTACGAGGGGCGAGTGCCCTATGGACACAGTCTAATTCCAGGCGTTCTATGGGGATGGAGGGGGCTAGTTCCTGGAAAAGTGTGGTGACTGTGGACTGTAGATCTTCTACAGATTCAGGGATGCCCCTTATGCGAAGATTTGATCGTCTTGAGCGGTTCTCAAAATCTTCTAATTGTGACTGCAATGTGAGGTTCTCCTCTCTGAGCACTTCCATGTCGTTAGATTGGGTTGCTAGCTGCTGCTCTAGATCATCCACTCTTTGCTCCAGGTCAGAGGTGCGCTGACCCAGCTCCCTGATTTCCCTGGTTAGCTGCTCAGTGATTTGATCTGAGGTGTGCTGTAGGGCACGGTGCAGCATTTTCTCAAATTGTTTGAGGATGGTGGATTGTGTGTCTCCTGAGAGGGGAGTCGCTAGGGAGTCTGTATCTGACTCACCTTCATCTGGGTGGCGGAGACGGGGGAGCCTCGGAGAGCGCGGCGTGGAGGCCTTGGAGGTGTGAGGCGGCGCCATCTTGCCGGAGGCCCGCGCCAGGGCCTCGCGTATATTTTTCGACCGGATCTTCGGCTTGGCTCCAGTGGCGACCATCCCAGCCGTAGCGTGGCAGTGCTGGGGCTTGTGAGGGCAGCGGGGTGCAGTTGCTGGCGCATGCCCATTCTAATCGATCTCATGGACAGTGCCGACCAATCAGGTCCTGCCCAGCCCATCCTGTCAGCGCTGGAGGAGAGAAAGCCACGTGGATTTCCCCTGACCGGTAAAGTGGCGACCTGACGTCTCACAGTGGGTGATCGTGGGACTGGGGGGATGGGCAGGGGGTCCAGTGTAAGTTCACCTTGCAGGTTTTCTGTAAAGATGAAAAGAGAAACTGTCATGTTTTTAGGCCAATATTAATTTCCATTTTTGAAAGTTTATACTTTTTTTTGTTATTGTAAGAACTATATACAATCTTTGTTTTACTAGTAAAACCCATGGCATTACTGTCACTGAGCATTATGGGTTTTTTATGATGAGTGTAGTAAACATGATTTTTGTTTTAAGTAAATGTTAAAATGTTAAGTAAATCGATTATAAGCTAATTATTGGAGTTGTTTTTTAAACATCTGATGTATCTAGAGAAGTAACCTGGAACTGCTTACAGATAGGTAAAGCAGTAAATTGACAAATGTATCCAGAAAATGTACAACTTTGATAAAGTCAGAAATTCCATTCAGTTCACCTTAATCATTGACTTTTGCGGGATTATTCAGAATGTGATTGCAGCATCCTACACACCAAGGGGAGTGGGCATTGACAGATTCCCGGCAGTGAAGAAAACAGTTTAGTTATCAAAGATGTTGTCCTGGAGACAAGGCCCAAAAATTGGCCTACGCGTTTCACGGGCTACCCCGCTTCATCAGGGCCTCGGAACTTTAGCATGCAATATACATATACTGCAAGAATATAACAAACAGATTGTTAGAAAATAATACATATCGATGTTGCAGAGTTTAGCAGCATTATCCAACATTATTGTATCCATCATTATGTGAGTATGCATTCCTTAAACCTATTAAATAAAGTTTGCTCTATGCACTGTGACAATTTAAGGGGGGGGGGGAGAGAGCTATATATAAACGTCACCAAGAAGTGAAATGTTGCAGGGCAGGAAAAAAGGGAACATATATAAGAGCATATGAACAGCATATCAAGGAAGTTACAAGAGGGACATCCAGGTTCACCTGTAACAAGTTGTCAACAGCTTTATGGCAGTGAAGCCTGGGTACTCCCTGCGGGAGGAGATGTTCGCATAGGTGGGTATCTTATTAAGTGTGTGTCAGTGTTACAATTCCTAGGATGAAAAACAAATAAAGATATATGGTCACTTGGCAGGTGGAAGAACAAATAGGAGAGGGAACAATTGGAAAGGAGGGAAAGAGGGGGAAGGAAAAGGGGGGGGGGGGAGAAGGGAAGGTTGGAGGGGACAGAAAGGAAAGGGTAGTGGGAAAGAAATATGGGTGAAAAGAGAGGGAGGGGGAGGGGAAGGAGAGAGAGAGACAGGGACAGGGAGGGAAAAGAAAGTGGGTAAGAAAAATATGGGTGAAGAAAGGGGTGGGGGTGAAGGGGACAAATGAAGGGGAAAAAGGAGAAGGGAGGGGAAGTGGGAAAGGGATGAATGGAAAGAAGGGGAGAAACAGGAAGGGGGGGGGGGAGGGAGGAGAAGGGGGGAAGGGGAAAAAATGTACAATTACCCACAGGTGAAAACTTAAATATGTTTCATTTTGTTAACTAATACCCAGGGCATGGTATACTTAATCACATGTGGTTGTGGAGGGTACTATGTAGGCAAAACCAAACATGTAAAGGGTGTACTTTTGTGAGATACTGTATAAGTAGATCTAGAGAATCACATAGCAGCACGCAAGTACACATATTGATGCTTGTTATATTCACTGTGGGCCCTAAGGGGTTCATCCTCTGAATTGTGTAATTATGATCTTGTCTTCTGGTCCTCCCCTTCTTCCACAATCCCCAATCCATCTGCTGATAGAACAGAGCCTTAGGGCAGTCTGCACATGCTCAGTTTGGTGTGTATTGCTAGAGTTTTTTTTTTTTCTTGGGAGAGTGCAAGTGATCAGCACAGGGCCAATCAGCACTGTCCAGACAGAGTGTAGCCTCAGCCTCATAGGACAATCAGGGGAGAATGAAAACGTCTCCTACAAGCTTTAAACAGTGCTCTGCTGGACACTGATAGAAGTCACAAGACTGCACTGACTGCCGATGAGAAAAGGTGTTAATCAGGTTATATTTACTAAAATAATTATATTTCCATGCTTTGTGTCCTGTGGGAGATCAGATATAGTGAATGCAGGCTCCTGGGTTTAGTACTACTTTAGGCATTGGAGTTAATGCACCACAGCTATGTCTTGTTAACCACTTTCTGCCAGTAACCGGCTTCTGGTACAGGGACATCGGTCCCAATCTGTGCCCACCAGTGCTGCTAATCAGTGCCACCTATCAGTGCCCACCAGTGCTGCTAATCATTGCCCACCAGTGCTACCCATTAGTGCTGCCAATCAGTGCCCATAAGTGTCACCTATCAGTGCCGCCTATCAGAGCCCATCTGTGCCTCCTCATCAGTGCCGCCTCATCAGTGCTACCTATCAGTGCTGCCTCATCAGTGCCCATCGATGCAGCGTCATCAGTGCCACCTATTAGTGCCCATCAGTGCCACCTCATCAGCACACATCAGTGAAGAAGACAAATTACCTGTTTGCAAAATTTTATAACAAACTATGAAAACTTTATTTTTTTCAAAATTTTCGGTCTAGCAAAAAATAAAAGACCCAGTGGTTATTAAATACCACCAAATGACCGCGCAGTTGTCATTCAAAGTGTGACAGAGCTGAAAGCGGAAAATTGGCATGGGCAGGAAGGGGGTATAAGTGCCCAGTAGGCAAGTGGTTAAAGCAACAAAAGCCCTAGTAAAGCTGTCCTTTTATCATTTATCGAGGTCCTAGTAATATTTATAGTTACTATTAATAGGTGTACTGGGTCCTGTTCTATTTAACCTATATGTAAATGATATAACTAAAGGTTTGTTGGGCAATGTATGTCTCTTTGCTGATGATACAAAGGTGTGTAATAGGGTTGATATCCCTGAAGGTGTAACATGGAACATGATTTGGCATTGCTGGAAGATTGATCAAAGCAGTGGAGATTGCAGTTCAATATTTATAAATGTAAAATAATGCATCTAGGGAAAAAGAATCCGCTTAGAGAGTACAGCATTGGGGGTACAGTGTTAGCCAGCACTACGGAAGAAAAAGATTTGGGGGTGCTTATTTCAGATGATTGCAAAATGAGTGTGACCAGGCAGTGGGAAAAGCAAATAGAATTCTAGGATGTATCAGTAGAGGGATCACCAGCAGGAGGAAGGAGGTTCTGATTCCTCTATATAGATCTTTAGTGGGACCTCACTTAGAATACTGTGTCCATTTCTGGAGACCTCACTTACAAAAAGATATTGATAAGATAGAACGAGTTCGGAGACGGGTAACAAAAATGGTGAAAGGTCTGGGAGATAAAACATATCAAGAGCAACTTCAGGAACTTAATATGTACAGTCTGGAGGAAAGAAGGGAGAGGGGAGACATGATTGAAACCTTTAAATACATCAAGGGGGTGAATAAGGTTCAGGAGGGCAGTCTTTTCAATATGAAACCAAAATCAAGAATACGGGGACAGGACCTCAAACTAACTGGGGGGAAGTTCAAAACTAATCTTAGAAAGTATTATTTTACTGAAAGGGTGGTTGATGATTGGAATAAACTACCAACAGAGGTTGTGAGACAGTCAACAGTAAATGGCTTCAAACATGCTTGGGATACACATAAATCTATAGTCAGACAACAAGGTTAATGTGAAAAAATAAATAAAAAGGGGCAGACTCGATGGACTACTCAGTCTTTTTCTGCCGTCACTTTTCTGTTTCTAATAATAGTTTAGTTTTTAGTTTTAATTGGTTTCAGGAGCACACCCCACTTTTGGGGGATGGTGTCGAAGCAAACAATTTACCCACCGACACCGGTCACCAGCCCCGCATTTACCCCGTCTATATCGGGGGCATTGCTTCCAGCAGGTGGCGTCTCCTCCTCCTGATGATTCATGGCGGCGTCCCCTACATCTCCTCCCTCCTCCTCCTTGGCAGCCAATAGTATCTCTTCTCCTCTCAGCCAATCAGGTGACGGGTCTCAGGACCTGCTTCTTGATTGGCCGGGAGGAGAATCAGGAAGACAATAGCGAATATAAATTCGCTATTGTCACACAACTGAGTGGACAATCCCTTTTTTTGAAGCCTATTAGAGCCTCTGGCTTTAATCGCTTGCTTCTAAGAAATCCATGCGTCCGGCACCCAACATGTAGATTAGGGGGCTGGACCCATGGATTAGGGGTGTGGCACCCTGCATTAAGGGCCGCCACTGCTAATTACATAATCCAATTCCAGGTTTCCAGGAAGTCTGGAAGCTTTTCTCTCAGAATCGCACAGTCTCAGTTTTGTGCTAGTATTCTTAAGTGATGGATGTGCCCTGTGAAACTTCTCTGAAAATGTATTTCGATGGAGGTTTGCATATGAATTAACTTGTTTCCACACATCCCTGCTGGGGGAAAGGAAAAAGGCTTTATCTATGTCATTCACCTATCTGATGATATAGTCATATTGGGATGATGCCTGTAGCTGCAGGCATCATCCCGATATCTCCACTTTAAGTCCAGGACATTATATGATGGATGGAAAGTGGTTAAAAATGTTTATATTTTTTGGGGGAGAGATCTTCTGCCAAAAACATTTACAGTGTTTCTTTAGTGGACGTTTTTTAAGTTTTATCTCCCAAAAGAAAATTCTCCCACTCTTCACAATCATGCCTTAGTCAAGTCATCAGTTTTTGGCAGCTCCTATATTTGTGAGTATTAACCACTTCAGCCCCGGAAGGATTTGCCCCCTTCCTGACCAGAGCACTTTTTGCAATTTGGCACTACGTTGCTTTAACTGACAAATGCGCGGTCATGCGACGTTGTACCCAAACAAAATTGACGCCCTGTTCCCACAAATAGAGCTTTCTTTGGTGGTATTTGATCACCTCCAAGTCACTTCTGATCACTGATATAAACAAAAAAAGAGCGATAATTTTGAAAAAAATAAAAAAATTTTACTTTTTGCTATAATACAATATATATATATATATATATATATATATATATATATATATATATATATAAAAAATGTATTCATCAGTTTAGGCCAAAGGCGATTTTAGCAGCGTTGTGCATTGGCGTCAATGTGCATTTTTCAGAACTAGCTTTCAGCAGCGTATCTCTGCCTCTATTCAATGTCAATGGTTCCCTATGGGAGCCCGTTGATTTGAATAGAAGTCGCACCAGAAGTCGGATCATGATGATCCGACTTGCGGTGCGACTTGTGTGCTGAGGTTCTTGAAGATTTTTAAAAAAATTGCGTAGGGTTCTCCCCCCATGAGGTACCAGACCCTTATCCGAGCACACAGCTTGGCAGGCCAGGAAAGGGGATGGGCACGAGCTAACGCCCCCTCCTGGACCATAGCAGGCTGCATGCCCTCAACATGGGGTGGGTGCTTTTGGGCAAGGGGTCCTTGCGCCCCCCACCCCAAAGCACCTTGTCCCCATGTTGATGAGGACAAGGGCCTCTTCCCGACAACCCTGACCTTTGTTTGTGGGCGGGGGCTTATCGGAATCTGGAAGCCCCAGATCTCGGCCCCCCACCCTATGTGTATGGGGTACATCATTCCCCTACCCATTCACCTAAAAAGAAGTGTCAAAAAACACACACTACACAGCTTTTTAAAATAGTTTATTAAATCATCTCTGGCATCTTCTCCCCTCTCTTCTTTCTTCTGCTCTTTTGCGGCGCCTTCTTTCTTCTGAGGGGTCTTCTATTTTCTGCTCGGGCTTCTGTCTTCTGCTCTTTTGCCGCTGTCTTCTCCATCTTCTTTTCTTCCCATGTTGACTCGTTGCTCTCTCCCACTCGAATGCCGGGTCCACTGCATTGTGTATACAACGTTAAGCCGTGTTTTTGAGCGTTTTGCCGGCTCAGCGTCAAAACAGGTCTAGCGCTGCAACTACCGAACGCGCTGGTCGTCGTTTTTTTTTTTACAGCTTTAAAACGCCTATGCCTCTTACAGCTCAAAGACATCCGTCTGTATGAAGCCATTGAATAACATGGAGAGGCATTTTTAAGCTGTAAAAACAGCTCAAAAACGTGGCTGTAAAAACGCTGTGTGTATGAGGCCTAAAGGGGCGCCGGCCGGCCCCCGCTTTAAGGACCAGAAAGATTTACGCACCTTCTGACCAGGCCTTTTTTTGCGATACGGCACTGTGTTGTTTTCACTGACAATTGCTCGGTCGTGCAACGTTGTACCCAAACAAACGTTACGTCCTTTTTCCCCCACAAATAAAGCTTTCTTTTGGTGGTATTTGATCACCTCTGCAGTTTTTATTTTTTGCGCTATAAACATATATAATACACATCCAAAAAAATAAAATAAAAAAAACAAACACATTTTTTAGGCTGATATATATTCTTCTGCATATTTTTGTTTAAAAAAAAGATGTAATTGCGTCTACAGACTATGGGATAGATTTAGGGACTTTATTTTTTTTTATTTGTTTTTACTGGTAATGGCAGAGATCTGCAATTTTTAGCAGGACTGCGACATTGCGGCAGACAAATCTGACCCCAAATGACACTTTTTGGGGACCAGTGACATATTACATTGATCAGTGCTATGAAAATGCACTGATCAATGTATAAATGACACTGGCAGGGAGGGGGTTAACACTCGTGGGCGATCAAGTTGTTAAGTGTGTTCCCTCAGCGTGTTCTAACTGTGGCGGGGATGGGCAGCCAGGGACATGATCGAGATTGCTGTTCCCGATCATTGGGAACAGCAGATCTCTGTCATGTCCCCTGTCACATAGGCAGATCCCCATTCTGCCTCTGTACACCGTGCAGTCCGAAGGACACCTGGGTGCGCTCCTGCTATATCATGTGCACGGACTGATGTACTAGCATTACTGTTCACGATATCCTGCCACCTTGCCACAGTATATGTGCGACGGGTGGTTTGGAAGCAGTTAAAGCAGGGTTAGGTTTAAAAAAAAATATCCCAAGCTTTGAACATCTCATGTAGCAATGTTCAATCCATCATCCGAATATGGAAAGAGTATGGCAGAACTGCAAACCTACCAAGACATGGCTGTCCACCTAAACTGACAGGCCAGGCAAGGGGAGCATCAATCAGAGAAGCAGCCAAGAGGCCCATGGTAACTCTGGATGAGCTGCAGAGATCCACAGCTCAGGTGGGAGAATCTGTCGTGCACTCCACAAATCTGGCCTTTATGGAATAGTGGCAAGAAGAAAGCCATTGTTGAATGAAAGCCATAAGAAATTCCATTTGCAGTTTGCGAGAAACCATGTGGAGGACACAGCAAACGTGGAAGAAGGTGCTCTGGTCAGATGAGACTAAAATGTAACTTTTTTTGTCTTAAAACCAAAACGCTATGTGTGGCAGAAAACTAACACTGCCCATCCTGAACACACCATCTGCACCGTGAAACATGGTGGTGGCAGCATCATGTTGTGGGGATGCTGTTCTTCAGCAGGGTCATGGAAACTGGTCAGAGTTGATGGGAAGATGGATGGAGCCAAATACAAGGCAATCTTGGAAGAAAACCTGTTAGAGTCTGCAAAAGACTTGAGACTGGGGGGAGGTTCACCTTCCAGCAGGACAACAACCCTAAACATATAGCCAGAGCTACAATGGAATGGATTAGAGCAAAGCATATTCATGTGTTAGAATGGGCCAGTCCAGACCTAAATCCAATTGAGAATCTGTGGCAAGACCTGAAAATTGCTGTTCACAGATGCTCTCCATCCAATCTGACAGAGCTTGATATATTTTGCAAAGAAGAATGGGCAAAAATGTCACTCTCTAGATGTGCAAAGCTGGTAGAGACATCCCTAAAAAGAATTGCAGCTGTAATTGCAGTGAAAGGTGGTTCTACAAAGTATTGACTCAGGGGGGCTGAATACAAATGTACGCCACGCTTTTCACATATTTATTTGTAAACATTTTTTAAAATTCACAATTATGTGCCACTTTGTGTTGGTCTATCACATTAAATCCCAGTAAAATACATTTACGTTTTTGGTTGTAACATGACAAAACGTGGAAAATGTCAAGGGGTATGAATACTTTCTCCTTACGTTCACTGACAGACGCAGCTCTTCATTAACTTTTTGGGTTTTATGTTCGTCCCACTAGGCGTTAACTAGGCAGGGAAAAGAATCAGCTGGCCCCTCCCCTGGGGGTCGTCCTCTCTTCCTACATCAAACCCCCTCACAGTATAGCTCTTCAGTTTCAATGCCTAGTTCGCAAGGAGTTGACCTGACTTCCCTTCTATAGGGGAACTGCGGTCCTATTGTGACCACTTTTTACTTTTATTTTTTACTTATTTTTCACTACAATCAAGATGATCTACTATCAAGAAGCCGGTCGGGGCATAGAGAGTCCTGGAGCTCTGTACTTTCCCCGACCTGACCAACATGATGCGAAGCCAGTCCTGCTGTGGGGGACCCGCCGCATCTTGCCTGTTCCGTGCGGGCGGCCCGGGGTGAAATTCCCCTGTTGGTCCCCTTTACCGATGCGATTCGGCAGGGCGACTTTGGGCCAGCAGCATACCGCCATCAAGGGCGGAAAGTCTGCGTTTGGGTGGCTACCGCGGCGTCGGACTGGTAAGTGAGCGCCCTGCCGCCCCCCCTTTTTAGGGACATGAAGGGGGCCTGACGACCGGCTCACAACTCTTTGATTTTCACGACAATTGTCCCGGGGTAGCCACTGGTGGGACTCTACAGCTCTCCAACTTGCGCCCTGCCACACCCGCCCCCCCCCCCTGCACCACCGCGATCGTCTCAGCCTTCTCGTCCAGATCGCCATGCGGCGACCGGCCTCCATTTTGCAGCGGACCATCGCCATTTTGCCGTAGCCGCGGACATTTTAAGACTATGGGGCTTTCCCTCTAGTGCTCGGAGCGGCCATTTTCGGTACTGCACGTTTCCTGAAAGGTGTGTTCGGCCTCTAGTGTTTCACGGCGGCCATTTTGACTGCATGCTCTGCAAAATCTACACGTGGCTGCAGCTTCTCCCTCCTCTCAGGAACGGCGGTGATACGGGCAGCTCTTCCTGACGATCTGCACTACAAGGCAGCGGAACAGCAAGTATAGCTGGGCTCCCTCCGGGTGCTGGTGGTGGCGGGGTGCTGTCCTCTGATAAGGCCTGTGGGTGTGTGGCTGTGTGGGGGCACCCCTTCCATTCCTGTGTCATTTCTCTGGGAAAAACTATGGCAGATCTCCCTGCTGAGCCTGCTGAGGTGGCATCAGCAGCGACGCAATCTGATCAAGGGGCCTTTCTGAACCAGCTGCGGGCGGTTTTTAATGAGTTTTTTCCCCGCGGGGACATCGCTCCGCGGGTCCCCAGGAAGCGTCCCCCTCCCCCTCATTTATCCTCAGGGGAGGATTCTGAGCCGGATGTGGCCTCAGGGGTCTCAGGGACCCCTGCGGACCTGTCTGATGAGGAGACGGGTGGTGACAGTGTTCTAACTGAAGGGGACCAGGGCCCAGCAGCTGACAAAGAAAAAGCACTAGTTGCCACAATTATCGCTGGCATTCGCACTAAGTTGCAGCTGGATCACGATGGTGAATCACGATCTGCTGCGTATGTGTGCAGATCTTCTAGGCCCCCCAGGGCCCCCAAGACTTATCCTTACAATTAATTTTTTGACCATTTCCTATATCGTGAATGGCAGCGCCCACAGCGTTCCGCCTCACTGACAACACGTTTTGCTATTCGCTATCCCTTTGAGGAGAGCTTCCTAAAGAAATGGGAATCACCTGTGGTGGATCCGCCAATTGCACGCCTCACTAAGGCGACTACTATTCCTATGGAAGGGACTCCTTCCTTCAAGGATCCCGCTGATAGAAAGGCAGAGGCACTTTTGAAGTCCCTGTTCTTGAGCGCGGGTCTGCTGTGCGACCGGCTCTGGCTTCGGCCATGGCGGCACAGCATCTACCTGAATGCATGGAAGAAGGCGGTCGCCTGATGGAGGCGCCGCAGAGGGCTGAGTTCGTCTCTCTACCCCCAGACAGGTTCTTCCCTTCAAACTTAAGCCTCCCGCAGGATCGCAGGAAGGCCCTCTCCGAGGCGGTAGAGGCCCTATCAGACCAAGAGGTGATTGTACCAGTTCCCCCAGGAGAGAGGTTTCGAGGTTTTTACTCAAATCTTTTTGTGGTACCCAAAAAAGGGGAGGGATTTCGGCCCATCCTGGACCTGAAGGCCCTGAACAGGTACGTCAGGTCGCGAAAGTTCCGGATGGAGTCTGTTCGGTCGGTTGTGGCGGCCCTTCACCAGGGGGAATTTTTGGCGTCGTTGGACATAAGGGATGCGTACCTCCATGTACCCATCCATCCACGACATCAGCGTTTCCTGCGGTTCGCGGTAGGGGATCGCCATTTTCAATTTGTGGCTCTCCCCTTCGGCCTGACCTCCGCACCCCGGGTCTTGACAAAGTTGCTAGCCCCGGTGTTGGCGTTGCTACGTCAGAGAGGCATTGCCATAGTGGCATACCTGGACGATCTGCTCCTGTGAGTGGACTCTGCCTCGGATCTGGAGGAGAATGTGAGCATCACAATGGCATCCCTGCTGGACTTCGGCTGGTTACTAAACCTGAAGAAGTCGTCAGTGTCTCCTTCCCGCCGTCTGGAGTATCTGGGTCTCATTCTGGACACAGAACAGGCGAAGGTGTTCCTCCCTCCGAAAAAACTGCAGTGTTTACAGTCGGCTGTGCGCACCCTTCTGTCGCACCGTCAGTCTTCATTATGTTTCTGTATGAGGGTGCTGGGGCTCATGGTCTCGTTGTTCGAGGCGATACCTTTTGCCCAGAGTCACACTCGTTTCCTCCAACGAGCAAACCGGACTCAGTGGGACAAGTCCCATCGGTCGTTGGACCTTCCTATCCAGCTGAGCCCCCAGACCAGGGCGTCTCTGATCTGGTGGCTTCGGGACTCGGCCCTAAATCAGGGGAAGTCGTTCCTGCCTCTTCAGTGGATGATAATCACCACAGACGCCAGCCTGACGGGCTGAGGTGGAGTCCTGGGGCAGCTATCCGCCCAGGGCCGTTGGTCGGCCCAGGAGGCTCGCCTGCCCATCAACGTGCTGGAGCTGAGAGCAATCAGACTGTATCTTTTTCATTGGACAATGAGATTGCAAGGCCGTCCGATCCGAATTCAATTGGACAATGCCACAGCGGTGGCGTATGTGAATCATCAGGGTGGCACAAGGAGCCCAGCGGCGGCAGCAGAGGCAGCTCTGATACTGCGTTGGGCGGAACTTCACATTCTGGCAATCTCAGCAGTTTACATTCCAGGTTTGGAGAACTGGCAGGCGGACTTTCTCAGTCGCCAGAAGCTGGACCAGGGGGAGTGGTCCCTCAGATCCCTCAATCAGATTTGCCACAGATGGGGGACGCCGGATGTGGATCTCATGGCGTCCCGGTTCAATCACAAAGTGAGAACCTTTGTGTCCAGAACGAGGGACCCGTTGGCAGTGGCCACGGACGCTGTAGTGGCCCCCTGGAGCCATTATCGTCTCCTGTACGCCTTCCCTCCAATACAACTGCTCCCAAAATTGGTACGCAGAATAATGCTGGAGGGGATACCAACAATTCTGGTGGCCCCAGATTGGCCCCGGCGCACCTGGTACTCCGACGTGGTGCAAATGGTGGCAGACGCCCCCTGGCGGCTCCCGATGCGAGATGATCTTCTGTCTCAAGGACCCATATTGCACCCTGCTTTACCCTCGCTGGCTTTGACGGCTTGGCTATTGAGTCCCAGGTGCTGAGGGATAGGGGAGTCGCCGACTCCGTAATCCCTACACTGTTAAAAGCTTGCAAGTGCACTTCTCATAAGATTTATCACCGCACCTGGAAGGCTTACATTGCTTGGTGCGAGGTGGAGGGCTATAACCCCCGCTCTTTTGTCGTGTCCAGGGTCCTGACCTTTTTACAGGAAGGCCTGAATAAGAATTTGGCTTTGAGTACCCTCAAGGGCCAGATTTCGGCCTTAGCCATTCTCTTTCAGAGACCTTTAGCCTCGCACTCTCTGATTCGTACCTTTGTACAAGGTGTGCGACATGTGGCGCCTCGGGTAAGATCTCCGATGGCTCCGTGGGATCTGAATCTGGTGCTTTCTGTTCTTCAGAAACCACCTTATGAGAAACTCAGGGAGATTTCCTTACAACTTCTGTCGCAGAAGGTGGCCTTCTTAGTCACCATCACTTCTGCCAGACGGGTGTCGGAATTAGCTGCATTATCGTGCAAGTCTCCTTATTTGGTACTGCATAGGGATAAGGCGGTCCTGTGACCCTCTCCTTTTCTTCTGAAGGTAGTCTCTTCTTTTCACATCAATGAAGATATTGTCCTGCCTTCGTTGTGCCCTCGTCCATCGCACCCAAAGGAGTTTGAGTTGCACGCCTTGGACGTAGTGAGGGCCTTAAGAGTGTACTTGGCTGCTACAGCTCCTTTTCGAAAAGCTGACGCCTTGTTTGTTCTGCCAGAGGGCCCGCGTAAAGGATTGGCGGCCTCTTCGGCTACGATTTCTCATTGGATTAGAAAAACCGTGACTCATGCGTATTCTGTTCACGGCAAGGTTCCCCCATTTCCGGTCACGGCTCCCTCTACCCGGGCAGTTAGTACTTCCTGGGCCTTCAGACACCGGGCTTCGGTGTCCCAGGTGTGCAAAGCGGCCACATGGGCCTCGGTTCAAACTTTCACTAAGTTTTACAAAGTTGATGTATTTGCATCTTTGGATGCTTTTTTTGGCCGCAAATTTTTGCAGGCGGCAGTGTAGGCGCGACTGGCGCCTCCTCAGAGGTTCAGTTGGGTACAGTTGTTAGCGTTTTCCCACCCCTCTTTTTTGACACAGCTTGGGGACGTCCCCACAAAGTCAATGAAGAGCTGTGTCTGTCAGTGAACGTAAGGAGAAAAAGGGATTTTATTAAAACTTACCGTAAAATCCTTTTCTCTGAGTTCACTGACAGATGCATCACCCACCCCTCTGGGCTCTGTTTCTATACGGCTTGTGTACAAACTGAAGAGCTATACTGTGAGGGGGTTTGATGTAGGAAGAGAGGACGGCCCCCAGGGGAGGGGCCAGCTGATTCTTTTCCCTGCCTAGTTAACTCCTAGTGGGACGAACATAAAACCCACAAAGTCAATGAAGAGCTGCATCTGTCAGTGAACTCGGAGAAAAGGATTTTACGGTAAGTTTTAATAAAATCCCTTTTTTTCAAGGCACTGTAACCATGTCATGAAAATGAAGAAACCCTGTGTCCATCAGTGCACTTTCTTTTTAAAAACAAAATATTTATTAAACAATTTATAAGGGCGTGACTAGATGCCATTGTGAGCAGGCGTGTGTAGCTCTCACCTGGACTCCTTGATCCTGATTGATTGACCGGAGCATTTTGTGGAGGCGGCTGAGGCTAGTGAAGCTCGTGCGGCTTGTGTCCGGGAACTTGGCAGGGTGCAGGAAGGACCCCGGGATCTGCGGGAGTCCGAGGGCAGGGCTGGTCGGGAGTGCCAAGTCTACCCAGGGGACGGTGTGGAGTGACAGAGATCTCCGAGCGGCTGCGGCCACTAGTGTATAGGAGGCGGGGCTGGACGCCGCTAGGCGGCTGCCAAGGGAGACTTGGAGGGATTCAGGCAGCCTTCGATCCCCTCTAGCGTGGAGAAGACGGCCGGCGTGTTGCCTTATAACTGACGGACCGGGTGGACCTGATGCTTCTCCTGCATAAGAGTGGGGTCTTCTGGCCCCCAGTGTCTATCGTCACTCCTTGATACCGGTTTGAATCCTGTTGCCCCTGGTCAAAACACAGACAGGAGTGGGGGATTTCTGTGCTCATCTATCCTTGGGACCCCTGGCTCTGTGTACTGGCCACATCTGGCTAGTTATTGGTCGCTGCCAATCTCAAGTGTCTAAATTGGGATTTTTGGAAAAAATAAGAACTTGCGGCTGTCAACTTAGCTCCTTAAGATCTCACTGAATTGAAGCATACACTGGGTAAGACTGTCTTAATTTTGCTTACACTGCCGCTCTGTTTTGCACTGTTCTTTGAAATATTTTTTTTTTTATGCTCTTTTGATGTCTGACCCGAGCCTTTCTATTATTATCCTTAAAGGGGAGAAGGAACTGTGTATACTCCCTTTGGCGCTCGCTGTCCCTATTTAGAAAAGAGAAGGGTGTTTTTTTGTTTGTTTTTCTCCCTCTCTTTTCCACAACTGTATATATTGTCTCTCTAGCTTGATAAGAAGAGTACGAAACGAGGAGGGAGAGAATATTTTTTTTTTTCCCTCTACCTGGAGACATGGACAGGAACCATGACAAAAAAAAGGGAGACACATCAGTAGTACAGGAGGCTTCCAGCCCACAACTACAAAAGATAGTAAAAAGTAAAACCAAAGAAACAGCTGCCAAACTGGAACAGTTCTCATATAGCTCTTCCCAAGGCCCAGGGAAAGTGCAGCAACCCAAACCTCTCTCTCACCCTCAACTACCCTTAAGGGAGCAAGCTCACAGAACAAACCCCCAAAAATGGTCCTGCCAATTTCTACATCAAGCACTATAGGACCACAAGACCTTGCAAACTTGGAGGCCTCAGCTGTGGAAGAGCCCTCTCTGAGGGAGGTGCTGATGGCAGTTAATGGGTGTAAACAGGTTTTAATAGGGATGTCGGATCAATTAAAAAGTATTAAGGAGGAAATGTAATTTGTCAGACGTGACCTAAAAAAAGTGTGAACGCACCACGGAGCTGGAGTATATAGTTGGGGTCATCAAAGATGTAGTAACACCAATGAAAAAGGAACTGGAATCTCTGAAAGAAATAGTTTATAAACAAAATGACAGAATGGAAGACCTGGAAAACCGGCTGAGGAGAAACAACATCTCTATAATCGGATTACCAGAGAAAAGTGAAGGAAATAATATGAGAGACTTCTTGGAAAAATGGCTTCGGGAGATTTTTTGGAAGGAAGCACTGTCCCCCTTATTTGCAGTGGAAAGGGCTCATAGGGTCCCACAAAGAACATTAGTGGTGGGAGGGGTGCTAAGATTAATAATTATGAAACTTCTTTTTTTTTTATATATTATTTTTGGTACACATAGGATGGGTCACAATAGTTTTTCTTTTACTTTTGTTCATTCTTTCTTCTCTTAACCACAATGAGTAATGGCACAAATATCTGTTCATGGAATGTAAGGGGTTTAGGTGACTTGGTAAAAAAAATAGCCTTATTTAATTTTGCCTCGACTTTTGGTGTATCTATTCTCTGCCTACAGGAGACACATCTGACAAAGGAAACGATGACTTGATTAAAACAGAGTTTCCTCAACAATATCATGCAGTTCACACGTCGTATTCGAGAGGAACAAGTCTTTTAATACATAGATCTACGAGGTTCTCTTGTAGGCAGGTAGTAATAGACGGAGAGGGATGCTACATCCTGTTGTATGGGGTGCTCGCAGAGACAACGTTCATATTGATGAATGTATATGTCCCCCCCCCCCCCTTTTAATGTTAAAATAATTAAAAATATACTGGAATTTATGGTTGATAAGCCAGGGGTACCAGTCCTGTTGGTGGGAGATTTTAATGCGATGCTGAATGTGCAGATGGGCAGGTTCCCCCCAGGAAAGAGCATTAGACAAAATCCATACACACTATTATATGGGATACTTAAGGAAATAGGATTGAAATATATCTGGCTAGAACGCTATCCACTAATTCGAACATATTCATGCTATTCTAGTACATACTCGTCATTCTCAAGAATAGATATGGCAATAGGAAATGATGCGCTTGCTTCAATGGTGATAGATATAAAATATGAAGCCAGAGGTTTGTCAGATCACTCCCGTTAATTCTGGCCTGAAGATTAGGACCACGGAGAAATGGGAGAGAATGGAAAGTGAACCCACTGTGGCTACAGCTGATCTCCCCCAAAAAACATATGATGGAGACACTTCAGGATTTTTAAAGATACAATAAAG
This sequence comes from Glandirana rugosa, assembly GCA_018402905.1. Classification (NCBI taxonomy): domain Eukaryota; kingdom Metazoa; phylum Chordata; class Amphibia; order Anura; family Ranidae; genus Glandirana; species Glandirana rugosa. The sequence goes on from BLSH010033287.1 coordinate 401,257, forward strand.
TAACAGCAACACAAGGAATAGTGTGGGATACTCTTAAGGCTTATTTAATCCAGCAGATCTCTAAGATATATACATCTACAAAGAATTGGGAGATGAAAAAAACAAGGGAAATATCTGAAATAGAGAAGGTATATATAGAAGATCCAACACCAGACAATTTAGCTAAGTGAACTGAAGCGCAAAAGATATACCAAACTATGGCTCTGAAAAAAGCTGAGAATAGAAAGTTCTTCCTGAAGCAGACCCATTATGAGGAGGGAGACAATACTGGACACATGCTGGCCCTTCTGGCAAAATCTCCGAACATTAGTACTTCGGCTGAGATGGCTATTAAAAATAACGCTGGAAAGGTCACCATGTGTCCAGAAGAAATAGTGAATGTTTTTAAAATGTATTACTCTGAGCTATATAGATCTAGAACAAGGGACGTAGGTGAAAAAATGGCGGAATTCCTTCAGGATTTGACAATTTCGCATCTTTCAGAAGATAGCGAGATGTTGTAGTTGCCGATTACAATGGGAGAGCTACAGGAGGCAGTACGAAACTCAGCTAAACATAAATCACCGGGTCCAGATGGGCTACCCAATGAAGTATATGGGGAGGCATTGCTCCCAGAACTACAGGTATTAACCACTTACCAACCGGAAGGTTTTCCAGCTTTAGGACCAGAGCACTTTTTGCGATTTGGCACTGCGTCGCTTTAACTGGCAATTGCGTGGTCGTGCGACGTTGCACCCAAACAAAATTTGAGTCCTTTTTTCCCCACAAATAGAGCTTTCTTTTGGCGGCATTTGATCGCCTCTGTGTCATTTCTGATCGCCGCTATAAACAAAAGAAGAGCGACCATTTTGCAAAAAAACCCAAATTTCTTACTTTTGGCCGATTTATATTCTTCCTCATATTTGTGATAAAAAAAAAAATCACAATTGGCGTTTATTGATTGGTTTGCGCAAAAGTGGCCGTGTTTACGGATGATGAGAATTAATTTCTGGGGTTTTTATTTATTTATTTATTTTTTTTACTAATAATGGCGGTGATCTGCGATTTTTAGCGGTATTGCGATATTGCAGCAGACATGTCTGACATTTTTGACACTTTTTTGGGACCAATGACATTTATTCAGCGATCAGAAATTTAAATGTCCACTGATTACTGTATAAATGTCATTGGCAGTGAAGGGGTTAACCTGGGGGGGGAGAGCTAGGGGTTAACTGTGTTCCCTGGGTGTGTTCTTACTGTGGGGGGGTTGGGCTAGCATGGGCAGGAGAGATCTAACTGATCCCAGTGACAGGGATCAGTAGATCACCCATGCCTGCACTGTCAGAATGGGGAACCGCCGTGTTTACATCGGCGGTTCCCCATTCATTGCCTGTGGCCGCTCATCGCGGCTCGCCGGCGGACATCGGGGAGCCGCGGGCACACTCCTTAGGAGTGCGGCGCGCGCGCCCCCTAGCGGCCGTTCGCAGATCACCGTCTTTTTACGGCGATTCGCGAACAGCAACCACACTGCCGCCGTGAAAACACGGTAGGCGGTCGGGAAGTGGTTAAATGAAGCATTGTAAACTGGGAATCTACCAGTATCAATGACAGAAGCCACAATTATAATACCAAAGGAGGGAAAGGACCCACTGCAGCCCACATCTTATAGACCAACCTCTTTGCTTTGTGTAGACGTAAAACTGCTGGCAAAAATTTTAGTAGACTGCGTAAAATAATCCACACTGTGATCCATCCAGATCAATGCGGATTTATCCCCGGTAGGTCAACATCATTAAATATTAGGAGACTATTTCTAAATTTACAAACTCCCAACAGAAGAAATGGGATCAAGAGCAGTGTTATCCCTCGATGCTGTCAAAGCTTTTGACAGTATTGAATGGAATTACTTATTGAAGATACTGCCAGTTTTTGGTATGGGCCCAGTATTTGTAAAATGTGTTAAATTATTATATACTAACCCAAGGGCAAAGGTGAAAATTAATGAAAGAACCTCAGAATATTTTCTGTTATCTCATGGCACAAGACAGGTATGTCCACTGTCACCTTTGCTCTTTGCACTGGCTGTGGAAACCCTGGCTATAGCCATTAGAGCAGCAAAGGATATAAAGGGTTTTAGGAGAGGGACAGAGGTAGAAAAGATTTCATTATATGCGAACGATATTCTCCTGTATTTGGGAGACATGGATCGTTCGTTAGTGGCAGGGATGGAAATGATAAGAAAATTTGGTGGGTTCTCGGGACTCTTCATTGGTTTGGAAAAATCGGCTCTTCTCCTGGTCGATGGAGTGGGTCGGGGGCTGCCTGAGAGCATTGAACATCTTCGTGTGGTGGAAAGTCTTAAATACTTGGGTATAAACATAACCACTAACCCTAGGTTATATATCCAAAAACTTTTGGAAGCCTTGCTGAAGGTATTTAAAGGGGAGTGTAAGGTCTGGAACCGCCTTCCTCTGACAATAGCAGGCCGGTGCAATTTGATCAAAATGGTGTGGCTGCCCCAACTACAATATCCTCCACAATGCACCAATATGGATTCCAGGTGTGTGTTGAAGAGATTAGAAGGTCTATTTAGAGACCTGATTTGGAAGAAAGGACAGCCTAGAATACAACTGAGATCATTGTAGTTGCCTATGGATAGGGGGGATTGGCGGTTCCACATCCTTGGAGTTACTTCCTGGCAGCCCAGCTTCAACAGATGGGGGGATGGGAGACAGGAAATGATACAACCTGTTATAGCTAACGAGCACTGTTATCCCACATAAAACTGTGACTGAGGCATTAGAAGCAAACTCAATGGGGAGAGAGAACCAAAGTCCCTTAGCAAAACTAATGTTAAAAGTATGGAATACAGCGCGGTCAGTATTTCAGTACTCTGGATGTACAGAATATACTCCAATCTGGCATAATACAAATTTAAATGAAGTAGAGGGATTGGAGAATTTTAATAATTGGTAACAGAGAAGGGGTAACAAGCCTATCGCAAATTTTTGTAGCAGAAGAATTAAAATCATTCCAGGAGTTAAAATAGGAGTTTGGGTTTTCAAATAAAAACTTCTATCAATATTTACAGCTGAGACACGCACTAACATCATAGTTTAAAGAAAGGAGATTAAAATGGAGTACAGCCCCCATATTGAGCATGTTGGTAGATTCCATATCCTTGAAGGGATTGATTTCTAAGCTATATAAAAGTATACATCTTGGAATATTAGAAAAAGCTTATCAACTCTCTAGCAGGGAAAAATGGGAAGAGGACGTGGGAAGGCTCACAGATGCCCAATGGAACGATATATTGTCCTCAGTGCATCAGTTATCCCTATCAGTAGTGCAGAGAACTATCCAGCTCTATATTATACACAGAGCATACTACACACCCAAGAGGCTATTTCAGTTTGGGAGACGTCCAGATGCATCTTGTTCCAGGTGTAGAGCCTCAGTTGGGGACCTGATTCATATGCTCTGGAGGTGCCCCAAGCTGTATAGATATTGGGAAGGGGTAATAAAGACAATTAACTTAACTTTTGAAGTGGAGTTACGGATGGACCCAGTCTTGTGTATACTGGGCCAGGTAGATCAAAATATGGGCTCAATGCCAACACGTATAGCAATTATGAGATGTTTATACCAAGCAAGAAAGGAGATTACTCGGAAGTGGATAAGACCTAGACCACCCACTATAAAGGATTCAATGCAAATGATACACCATACGTTAACCACTTCAGCCCCGGAAGGATTTCCAGCTTTAGGACCGGAGCCCTTTTTGCGATTCGGCGCTGCGTCGCTTTAACTGAAAATTGCGCGGTCGTGCGACGTTGTACCCGACTTCACCAATTGCATACCACATAGTAAACGTAACTTAGGAAATATCACCCACCAGATCCAGAATAGGTGAAGGCTCATTAGAGGAAAGAACGAACCATATTTGTAGAGTATTAACGATATGCACAACCGTAACTCGGGTATAAAACTAGATGGACCGGGTCATATGTGTTCTGACCCAGGTAGGCATTGAGGTGAAGTTTTCAATTCAATTAACAGAAATAATGGGGAAGGGTTATAGATATGTCGAACCCCGTGGAGGTCTCGTATACTTAGTCCAGGGGTTGACTCCGAGATGTGGACCTTGTTCTACGTAGACCTGCAGAGG
>BLSH010033287.1:426849-446639 GCA_018402905.1 Glandirana rugosa
GCAACGGCTGGGCCTGACATGGTGATGCGGGTGGTGGGTGCAGGTCCGCTGAAGCTCGTGCTTGGCAGAAGCGTAGTGGTACAGTCCGGGTCGGCAACGTACTGGCAAAGCGGTACAGAAGGATGAGACAGGCGGATGGTCGGGATGCAGGCAGGGTCGGCAACGTGCGGGCAGCGGAAGTACACGGGATCAGGCAGAAGAGGGGTCGTAGACAAGCTGGAGGTCGGGGCAGGCAGAAAGCAAACAAAGTCCAAAGATAGCCGGGGTCACAGATGCAGGAAGTCACTTCAGAGCAGATACAGGTCACGGTAACGTTATAGATCGAACAACACTTGCTACAGGAAACAGGAAGTTTAAATAGAGCTGCTTCTCAGCAACTCAGAGGGAACCACACCCACATGCAATTAACCCTTATCACACTCTTCTTCTAACAACCGTAGGGATTAGTGCAAAGAGACAGAGAAAAGTAAGTATAACAGTAAAAACTTCAGTAAGCTTAGTGGGGTCCAACCAGAACCACCAGAACAAAACTTGTAAATCCACTTGTCCGCTTGGGACTTTCATGGGGGAAAAACATGGTAAGCTCAGGGATGTAGAAATAAGCTTCACAAACAGCCAGGCAATCCAATAAAGGTCTGTGCAAGTACGGTGCTATTCTTTATCCACCTATCCGAAGGGTAACGACTGTGACCATTGAAGGAAAGCACTCAGAGTACCTCAGCGTAAGGCAGGTCTTATAGGAGTACGCCCACGCAACAATCTCTCCTCTCGATCAAACCACTGTGTAAATGCAGTTGGTTTTCAAAAAAAGTGGGCCTCTCCATTAGCCACTACTAGCAGCTTGGCTGGAAAGAGCATAGCGTATTGTAGATTAAGGGCCCTAAGGCGTCGTTTCACATCTGAAAATTTTGCTCTGCTTCTTTACCTCTGCCGAGTAGTCCTGAAATAAAAAGATTTTTGTATTTTCCATAGCCAGCACTCCATCCATAGCTCTGGCTTTAGCAAGGATCACATCTCTATCTTTGTAGTTCAAAAGTTTGAGCAGGAAAGTACGAGGAGGGTGACCTGGAGGCAGGGGTGGCGTGGGCACTCTGTGTGCCCTCTCCACAGAGAACTTGGGAGTAAAGGACTCTTTGTCAAAAACAGAGAGCAGCCAGTTCTCGATGAAAGTAACAGGACCTTTTCCCTCTGCCCTCTCCGGTGTCCCAATTGCCCGAATGTTATTACGCCTCATTCTATTTTCCAGGTCTTCAAGGCAAGAGGCATGTTGTGCAGTCATCCTCATGGTTTTTGTAAGATCCTGCCTCGTGGGCTCCATGTCATCCTCCACTGTGCTGACCCGATCCTCCAGTGCTGCTGTCCTCTCCCAAAGTTTTCAAATGTCATGCTGGATGAGAGATACTGCTTTTACCTCCTTTATCTCATCAGTGAGTATAGTGATGGAGGTTGTGCAGTTGGTGACAGTCGGCATAATATCCCTTAGTGTGGGGAAAGATTTACACTCGCTGTGTCCCAGTTGGTCAGCAGGCCGGATAAATCCTCCAGTAGCGCCATGTCGCCCGCCTCTGACTGCATGCCCGAAATGTCCTCATGGGAGGCAGAGGGAGCGGATGACTCCTTCGGAGAGGACCAGGAGAAGAAATTTTAAGCGACCTCCTTGTATTTAGCCTTCGTGGAACGTTGAGGCATGACGCCATCTTGGCTCATTAGGTCGGGGGGGGGAAGAGCGGGCCTCCTTCAGCTTTTTAGGCATGTGAGCGGTCAGTTCAGGAGCTCAAACAAAGCCACGGGAGAGCGCACGTCCTCCAGTGCACAAATTAGGATGGTCTGGGTGTTTTAGCTGGTCATCTGAGGATAAAATACAGGATCTTCAGCGGAGAGATGAGCCAGCATGTCTACCTACATGCATGGCTCGGCCACGCCCCTTCTATTTTTTATTACAGGCATTTATATAGTGCTGACTAGCAGCACATCTTTGGAGTGTAGGAAGAAACTGGAAGAAACCCTAAAAAGCACAGGGAGAATATGCAAGCTCCATGCAGACTGAATCCTAGACAGGACCCCAGTGATGCAAGGCAGATGTGGTGGCCACTCTTCTGTTCTGTTTTTCTGCTCTTTTCATTAAAGCTGTAGTAAATTGCAAAAACCCCCCCAAATAAAAAAAAAAATCTTCTCCCTGCATGTTAATGTCATAATGTGCTCGTATGCACTGCATACTGGCACATAATGAAAGACTTACCTAAAAACAAAGCCCTCCAGCGCCCTACCGTCACTGCTGACAGGGCTTCCATCTTCACCTGGTCTTTCTTCCAGGTTCCTGTGATGCGGCCATCAGAATTGGCACACCGTCCATTGAGAGTGCATTGCGCATGCACCAGTGATGTCAAGTGCTTAAGTAAATATCTCCTAAACTGTACACCTTTAGGAGATATTTACTGTACCTACAGGTCAGTCTTATTATAGGCTGACCTTTAGGTATAAATACAAAAAAAGACTTTACAACCACTTTAAATGAACTGTAAAAATCATTAGGCTGTATTTCTAAATGTTTTAAACCAAAACTTTAGGAATCCCTGTCTCTCTGAAGAGCAGTACTATATTTTAAACTCTGTTTCATTTGTTCCCGGAGTGGCAGTAGGTGTTGAAGACTTTTCATAAAGATCAGAATTGTTACGCTGGATACTGTGAGCTGTGCATGTTTCTGTTATAACATGGTGGCTTTAGATTAGTTGTAATAACCCCGTTATTTTTATTCATAGTATGTGGTCGGCTTTCATATTAAAGGGGTCCCAGTGGCGGATTCCCGACGAGATCACTTTCATAAGCAGCAGGAGAATATTTTTTTTTAAATTCATTAACCACTTAAGAACCGAGCCTCTTTGAGATTCGGTGTTTACAAGTTTAAATCTGTTTTTTTTTTGTTGCTATAAAATTACTTAAAACCCCCAAACATTATATACTTTTTTTTCTGACACCCTAAAGAATAAAATGGCAGTCGTTGCAATACTTTATGCGGCACCATATTTGCGCAGCGGTCTTACAAGCACCTTTTTTTTTTAAAAAAAAACAAACACTTTTTTGAGTTAAAAAATAAGACTGCAGTAAAGTTAGCCAAATTTTTTTCAATACTGTGAAAGATAATGTTATGCCGAGTAAATTGATACCCAAGATGTCATTTTTCAAAATTGTGCCCGCTCGTGGAATGGCGACAAACTATGGCACTTAAACATCTGCATTGGCGAGGTTTAAAAATGTCTACAGGTTACCAGTTTTGAGTTAGAGGTCTAGTGCTAAAATTATTGCTCTCGATCTAAAGATTACGGCGATACCTCACATGTGTGGTTTAAACACCGTTTTCATATGCTGGCGGGACTTCTGTATGCGTTTGCTTCTGTGCATGAGCTCGGTGAGACGGGGCACTTTAAAAAAAATATATATATTTTTTCTTATTTATTTTATTTTTTATTTTTACACTGTCCTTTTTAAAAAAAAAAAAATGAGCACTTTTATTTCTATTACAAGGAATGTGAACATTTCTTGTAATATAAAAAAGCATGCCAGGACCTCTTAAATATGAGATCTGGGGTCAAAAAGACCTCAAATCTCATATCTACACTTAAATTCAATTAAAAAAAAATATTGTCGTTTGAAAAAAAAAATTTCTCCTTTAATTGCTGTGGGCAGAAGTGACATTTGAAGTCTCTTCCGCCCTTCAACGCTATGGAGCCAAGTGGGCGGCTTCTTCCACTCACTCGGCATCCAGGCTCAGAGTAGAGGGGACCTGATTGTCTCCGCTGCTACGTAAGTGGCGGAGACGACGGAAAATTGGCAGGAGAAGATGGGCACCTCCCCCGCCCCCGATAAAATCCGCTGAAGAGACCCCTTTTATCTGAAAGTGGGCCATTCGCTGTTTAAAAAAAATACTGGGGTTATGGTAGCTATCTGCTACCATAGCAATGGTATGCAATAGCAAAGTACCGCCGTATAATGATGGCGGGTGGTCCGGAAGTGGGTGAAGTGTATTTTTTCCAAAAAAATCGGGTTTGAAAGACCACTTCGCAAATATAGTGTGACATAAAATATTGCACCGACCACCATTTTATTTTCTAGGGTCTCTGCTAAAAAATATATATTATTTTTGGGGGTTCTGAGCAATTTTCTAGCAAAAAAAATTGCTTTTTACTTGTAAACAACAAATGTCATAAAAAGGCCTGGTCTTAAAGTGCTACTAAACCCAGGAGCCTGCATTCACTATATCTGGTCTCCCACAGTACACAGAACATAAAAATGCAATTATTTTAATAAATATAAACTGCTAAATACATTTTCTCATCAGCAGTTATAGTTACAAGTCTTGTGAATTCTATCGGTGTCCGGCCGAGCACTGGTTAAAGCTTTTAGGAGGAGTTTTCATTTTCCTCCGGCTGTCCTATGAAGCTGCATGACCCCTGACCCTCTGTCTGGACAGTGCTGATTGGCCCTGTGCTGATCACATGCACCAAAAACAAAAAACAAGCATGTGCCTTCTAGGTCTGTTCTATCAGGAGATGGATTGGGCAGAGTGGAAGGAGGGGAGGATAAGAGAAGACAGGATCCAACAGTCTTTTTACACAATCCAAAGGATTAACCCCTTAGGATCCACAGTGAGTATAACAAGCATGTAATGCATTTACAGAGTGATTTTACTGTTGTGGGTTTAGACACATTTAAAATCCTATTGTCCTCTCTTTATTTGCTTGCTACAGCATGAACTGGTGTGCTTGGGGGAGGGGAAAGGGGGGGGGGTGGTCTCCAATATACAATGAACATAGTATTCATTTTTTTCCTGTAGATGGCAACATGTAATGTAACATTAGGTTTCTTACTATCAAGCTGTGTCCCCCAGTAGACTGTAAGAATTTTACGGTGAGTACAAACATCATCCTGTAGCATTACATGCATACATGAAAGTTGCATTGAATATGTGGCAAGAGGCTGTGGTGCTACCCATTCTGTAAGGCCTGCATTATCTGACTGTAAAAATAAGTTATCTAATTTTTAATTTAGGTAAATTGGGTGGACCTTTTGACTTTAGCAAAGTTGAATAGAAAGTCCTATATAGAATGGATTGTTGTTCTTTTTAGTTCTTAAGAAAGTGAATCTTGCTGAAAGTCATTACGAGTGAGCAATGGTAGTAATTGTGTCCTGTCTCTGTTCTACTACTAGGACTGTCAAACCGTGCCCTTACTGACTTCCGTCTGATGAAGGACCTGGCCATGGAGACTCATGTAAACCCAGAGCGCAGGCAGCAGAGATTGCAGAGCCTGGCGAAGAACATTGAAGGGTAATCCATTTCATAGGTTGCAAGTCTTGTTCCCAATACCTGAGTTACATAAGAAATTACTGTGAATTGGATTGTATCAAGACAGTGCCAGGAAAGATTACATTAATTTCCCAGTAATGCTGCAATGCTTAACCTCTTCAGCTCTGGAAGGTTTTACCCCCTTCATGACCAGGCCATTTTTTGCTATTTAGCACTGCCCTACTTTTAACTGGTAATTGCACGGTCATGCAACGCTGTACCCAAATTAAGTTTATATAATTTTTTTCCACACAAATATAACTTTATTTTGGTGGTATTTGAACCACGCTGATTTTTTATTTTTTATTATATGAATGAATTTTCGAAGACCGAAAATTAAATAAAAATATATCATTTTTTACCTTCTGCTATAAAACATATCTAGCAAATAAAAAAATTGATTTCTTTATGAATTTAGGCCACAGTGTTTTCTGCTACATGTCTTTAGTACAAAAAAATCACAATAATTGTATATTGATTGGTATGCATTAAAGTTATAGTGCCTACAAACTATGGTATATATTCTGGAATTTTTATTTATTTAATTTTTAATACCAGTAATGGTGGTAATCAGCGACTTATAGTGGGACTCTGCAGTGGGCAATCTTACACTGGGTGGGAACTGACTAACTGCCAGTGACACTAATACAGTGATCAGTGATAATACTATACACTGTTACTGTACTAATGACACTGGCTGGGAAAGGGTTAACATCCTGGGGTTAAGTGTTTGCCTAACAAGTATTAATTTGTGACCTGAAAAGGATGTGTGTGCCGCTCAGGCTTAGTAGAGAGGGGATATGTGAATGGTGCATCCACAGCTGCTATTTGGAGTGCTGACAGGGGATGGAGCCCATCCTGACTCCTGCAAAGGTGCAAAGAAGAAAGAGGTAGCCCCTGGAAGTCCCACATCCAAGATATCCTAGAGATGTGAATAGAGTGGAGACTCCAGCCAGGCCACGCCCTCAACACATTTCACTCCGCCCCCTGAAGCTAATGTTAACCACTTCAGCCCCGGAAGGATTTCCCACTTTGGGACCAGAGCACTTTTTGCGATTCGGCACTGTGTCGATTTAACTGACAATTGCGCAGTCGTGCGACGTTGTACCTAAACAAAATTGATGTCCTTTTTTCCCCCCACAAATAGAGCTTTTTTTTGGTGGTATTTGATCCCCTCTGCGTCATTTCTGATCACCGCTATAAACAAAAAAAGCAACAATTTTGCAAAAAAAAAATATTTTTCTTACTTTTTGCTAAAATACAAAAAAAAAATAAAAAACGAATTTATTCATCGGTTTTGGCGGCCGATATATATTCTTCCTCATATTTTTGGTAAAAAAAAATTGCATTCGGCGTATATTGATTGTTTTGCGCCAATGTTGTCGCATTTATGAATGATGAGAATTAATTTATGGGGTTTTTCATTTTTTTCCCTAGTATTACTAGTAATGGCAGCGATCTGCAATTTTTTGTGGTACTGCGATATTGCAGCGGACATGTCGGTTACTTTTGGGACCATTGGCATTATACAGCGATCATTGCTATGAAAACGCACTGATTACTGTGTAAATGTCACTGGCAGGGAAGGGGTTAACACTAGGGGGCACTCTAAGGGTTAACTGTGTTACTAACTGTGTGGGGGCTGGGCTGACTGGGGGAGGAGAGTGATCGCAGCTCCCATATACAGGGAACAGAAGATCACTCTCCTTCTCCCCTGTCAGAACGGAGATCCATGTGTTTACATACACGGATCCCGTTCTGTCACTGCGGGGGGAGCGATTGCGGGTAGCCAGCGGACATCGAGTCCGCCCTACCCGACACACAGTGAGCGCACACGGCCACGATACTCTATCTTGCAGCCCGTGTCAGGTGGCGGCGATTTGCGATATCGTGCCAGACTGCCACCGTCACATGATGGCGGGCGGTCATTCAGTGGTTAATGTGTGTATTATATGCTGCTTTTTACTGAAAATCGTTGTTCCTTGGGAGAAGAAACAAAGAAATTGTTCCCTCTTTACAGAGCCCTGTGTTGTTCCTCAACACAGGGCTTTGGGCTGTGATTGGGCAAAGCTGATCAAGCCCAAGCCATAAATCATTGGTCAGGAGCTGCTCGCCCTCTACCCAGAAGATGCCAGCGACGTACCGATCCCTCTCTTTGCCTGTAGGAGCCACTTGTCCCCAGTACAATGTGGGTGGGCAGTTCTGAAAAGGTTAAAGGAGAAACTCCAGTTGCACTATTTACATAACTGACAACTTATGATCCTATTAATGTGGAAGCCGGGAAAACCTAACTAAGATTAAACCCTGCTCCCACCCCCATTCTATCGCTATACTAACTACCTTGTAATGAAAAGATGCTTATAACTTCCTAATCTAAGGGCACTTTGGTCCAGTCATGTGATTGGCTCTCAGTACCGGCTTCAAGATAGAGGAGGGACAGCCAACAGCGGATGACCCATAGTAAGTGTGTAGGTGACATCGTCGCCCAAACTCTTCAGCTGTTGTCGGCGCAGGCTCTTCTCCCCTGAAGCCAGCTGCTGGGGAGATCACGTGACTGGACAGGAGAGCCTTTAGATAAGATAAGTAAAAGCATCTTTCTCCTACGTTCACTGACATACGCAGCCCTTCATTGACAAGTGGGGTTTATGCACATCCTACTAGGAGTAGACTAGGCAAATAGAAAAAAAGCAATCTGACCCCTCCAGTGACTGGGCTGAGCTCGTGTCCAGGGGCGCGTGGCCTGCAGCATCCCTCCCCATCAGATGGGAGGAAGGTCTGCTACTGGGTGGCTACCCACTACGCCCGTCGGATTGGTGAGTGACCCCCTCTCCACCCCCCTAGGGGTGCAGAAGGGGGGGGCTTGGCGTTTGGCGCACTAGGCCAGCCGGTGGAGGGTTTTTAGGGCTACAGGGCCCCCTGTTTGTTTTGGTCTGTTTCGCCCCCTCCTACACTCCCCCCTCACCGCACCCCACGCTAAGACCGCCATGCGGCGATCCGCTGCCATTTTGCCATAGCCGCGGCCATTTTGTGGGCTATTTTGGCCTCTAGTGGTGGATCAGCGGCCGTTTTGCCATAGTCGCGGCCTGTGTGGACAGGCTTATGCCTCTTATGATCGATCGGCAGCCATGTTTGATGTGCCTGTTGAAGAAAATGTGCGGCTGGCGCCGTTTCTTCCTCTTTTCCTCTGGGACAGCGTGGAAGGCACAGGGCGGCAAAGGCTCCTGACAGGTGGTTGAGCACTCCTACTGGGACGCAGCGCTTGAAGGGCACTTATACACAGCAAGTATAGCTGAGCTCTCCCTGGGGTGGTGGTAGCGGTGGGTGCAGTCCTCCTGGGTATCTGCCGGTTGCTCTGTGGGGCAGTGGTGGGGCTGCATTGTGGGGGTGTCAGGGCCTATTGACCTAGCAGTGTTCCAGTGGCGCAATGGAGGCTGAACCTGCGGGTTCTTCCCTGGAGGAGTCTGTGGAAGCGCAATCTGCACTGGGCACTCTGGTTCCCCTGGATCAGTTAAAGTTATTGGGGGAGTTTTTCCCCTGGGAGGTGCCGTGCCGTGCTAAGGGGGTGCCTAAAAAGTGTCCACCCCCCCTCCTTCTTCAGGGGAGGATTCTGACCTGGAAGGGGCCTCAGTGGTCATGGGGACCCCCGTGCAGCTCTCAGATGGTGAACTGGAGCCCTCGGATGGTGAGGAAGACCAGGGGGGGCCTCGGTATCGCGCGAGAGATCACCAATATCCGTGCGTCTTTGCGACTGGACCTAGCCGGGGAGTCGCAGGAGACTGCCTACGTTTGTGGGTCTTTTAAGCCACCTCGGTCCCCTAGGGCATATCCCTATGATCAATTTTTTGACCAGCTGACCTATAAGGAATGGCAGCGTTCGCAGAATTCCTTTTCATTGCTCAAATGTTTTGCTGTGTGCTATCCCTTTGAGGACAGTTTTGTTAAGAAGTGGGCATCCCCCGCAGTGGACCCTCCGGTGGCTCGCCTGAATAAGGCAATGACCATCCCCTTGGAGGGGTCTCCCTCTTTTAAGGAAGCGGACGGAGGCGGTATCCAAGGCACTGTTCTTGGTGGCGGGGTTAGCATGAGACCAGCTCTGGCATCGGCCATGGTGGCGAAATCTCTTACCGAGTGTGCGACTGAATTGCACAATGACTTGAGCTGCGAGTGTTCGGCTGAAGCTTCACAGCGGGCGGACCATCTGATACAGGGTCTTCGGTACCTGTGTGACGCAGCTTTGGACCTGCTTCCCATGCTGTCTAAGATGTCTGTTTTTGCAGTCATTATCATACGGGTGCTGTGGTTACGCTGTTGGTCGGGTGACCACGCGTCTAGAAAGGGCCTCACAGATCTTCCCTTTCAGGGTGGCCGGCTCTTTGGGGCACAATTGGATGAGATCATTAAGGATTTCACCGGGGGGGAAAAGTACCTTTCTCCCGGAGCCCAGGCGGCGTAAGCAGGGTCCTGCTCCTTTGGGTCAGAAGAGTTTTTTTCATGCGCCCTTTGCAGCGGGCAAAGGCTCAAGGCCCGGCAAGTCTGCCTCGGGGTCCGGTAAACGGCCCTGGCAGCGCAAGAGCAAAAAGATGGAGGAAATCCTCCGCATGACGGGTTGCCGACTTCTGGGGTTCACAGACAGGTGGACTGCCCGCATTTCCAACCAGTGGGTGCAGAAAGTGGTGTCCTCGGGATACAGGATAGAGTTCAGCACTCTACCCCCAGACAGGTTCTTCCCATCGAACTTGAGACTCCCTCAGGGGCGTCGAGAGGCTCTCCTAGGGGCTGTTCAGACGCTCTCCGAACAAGGGGTGATTGTGCCGGTACCTCCGCTGGAAAGGTTCCGCGGCTTCTATTCAAACCTCTTTGTGGTGCCCAAAAAGGGTGGGGTCCGGCCAGTTCTGGACCTAAAAGCGCTAAACCACTTTTGTGAGGGCGCGAAAATTCAGGATGGAATCTGTCCAATCGGTCGTGGCCGCCCTGCACCAAGGGTACTTCATGGCACCTCTGGATATCAGGGACGCGTATCTCCATGTTCCCATTTGTCCCCGGCACCAGCGCTTTCTGCGCTTTTTGGTGGGGGATGTACATTACCAATTTGTGGCACTTCCCTTCAGTCTGGCCTCGGCTCCTTGGGTATTCACCAAGCTAATGGCTCCGGTGCTGGTGCTATTGAGGCAGAGAGGCATTGCGGTGGTAGCATACCTCGACGATTTACTCCTGCGAGCAGAGTCTGCTTCGGCCCTGGAGGAGAATGTGGCTATCACCATGGCCTCGTTGAAAGACTTCGGCTGGCTGATCAACCTGCAGAAGTCTACGTTGACCCCGTCCTGTCGACTGGAATATCTGGGTCTGATTCTGGACACAGAGCAGGCGAAGGTGTTCTTACCTCCGGCCAAGTTACTGACACTGCAAGCAGCGGTGCGAACCCTGCTGTCACGCTAGTGGTCCTCCTTACGGCTCTGTATGCGGGTGTTGGGGCTCATGGTCTCAGCCTTCGAGGCGATACCTTACGCCCAGAGTCACGCTCATCTCCTACAGCGAGCAATTCTGTCACGGTGGGACAAGTCTCCGCTGTCCCTGGACCAGCTGATCAGATTGGATTATCAGACCAGAGGATTGTTGACCTGGTTGCTTCGGGCCCCAGCTCTAACGTTGGGGAAGTCGTTTCTCCCCCTGAATTGGTCGATAGTCATGACGGACGCCAGCCTATCGGGCTGGGGGGGTCCTGGGGCAGCTGTCTGCTCAGGGCCGTTGGTCAGCGCAGGAAGCCCACCTTCCGATAAATGTGCTGGAGTTGAGGGCGATCAGGCTCTGCCTCTTCCACTGGACAGTAAGGCTGCGTGGCCTCCTTGTTCGGGTGAACCATCAGGGCGGAACGAGAAGCTCGGCTGAGGAAGAGGCTCTCATTCTGAGATGGGCAGAACTTCACGTGCCGACCCATCCTGTACCCTGCTTTACCCTCGCTGGCTTTGACGGCTTGGCTATTGAGTCCCAGGTGTTGAGGGATAGGGGTGTCTCTGACTCCGTGATCCTTACCATGCTTAAGGTGCGCAAGTGTACTTTGCGCAAGACATATCATCGCACCTGGAAGGCCTATATTGCCTGGTGTGAGGCGGGGGGTTGGAACCCCCGCTCTTACGTTGTGTCCCGGGTGCTGGCTTTTTTGCAGCAGGGCCTGGATAACAAATTTGCATTGAGTACTCTCAAGGGTCAGATTTCGGCTCTGGCGATTCTCTCAACGTCCTTTGGCGTCACATTCGTTGATACGTACCTTTGTACAGGGTGTACGCCATGTGGCTCCTCAGGTACGGTCGCCTTTGGCACCGTGGGATTTGAATTTGCTACTTTCTGTACTGCAGAAACCACCATATGAGAAAATCAGGGATATTCCCTTACAGTTGCTGTCGCAAAAGGTGGCTTTCTTGGTGGCCATTAAATCCGCTAGGCGGGTGTCTGAGTTTGCAGCATTGTCCTGTAGGTCTCCCTACTTGGTCCTTCATAAGGACAAGGCGGTCCTGCGACCTTCCCCTTCGTTTCTACCGAAGGTGGTTTCCTCTTTTCACATTAATGAGGATATTGTTCTCCCTTTGTTATGTCCGCACCCGTCGCCTCCCAAGGTGATTGAGTTGCATTCTATGGATGTCGTGAGGGCTTTGCGGGTGTATTTGGCAGCTACAGCTTCTTTTCGGAAGTCTGATGCGTTTGTGCTGACAGAAGGCCCGCGCAAAGGGTTGGCGGCTTCGTCGGCTACTGTTTCCCGTTGGGTCAGGCAGACCGTGACCCATGCGTATACTGTTCGGGGCAAAGTCCCCCTTTTTCCAGTCACGGCTCATTCCACCAGGGCAATTAATACTTCCTGGGCTTTCAAACACTAGGCTGCGGTGTCCCAGGTGTGCAAGGCGGCTTCTTGGGCCTCGGTACATACTTTTGCTAAGTTTTACAAAGTTGATGTGTCAGCATCCATGGATGCTGCTTTTGGCCGTAAAGTTTTACAGGCGGCGGTGTAGGCGCGTCTGGCGCCTCCTGAGAGGATTCTGTTGGGTACAGTTGTTGTTTACCCACCCCTCTTGAATGACACTGCTTTGGGACATCCCCACTTGTCAATGAAGGGCTGCGTCTGTCAGTGAACGTAAGAGAAAATAGGATTTTATTAAGAACTTACCATAAAATCCTTTTCTCTGAGGTCACTGACAGATGCAGCACCCACCCCTCTGTGTTGCGTTTGTGCGGCTTGTTACAAACTGATATGCTATGCTGAGCTAGGGGGTTATATGCTGGAGTGAGGACGGCCCCTGGGAGGGGTCAGCTTGCTTTTTTTCTATTTGCCTAGTCTACTCCTAGTAGGATGTGCATAAACCCCACTTGTCAATCAAGAGCTGCGTCTGTCAGTGAACTCAGAGAAAAGGATTTAGTTCTTAATAAAATCCTATTTTCCTGTACAGGGTAGTTAGTATAGAGCTTGGAATAGGTCAGAAGCAGGGTTAAAGAGGTTGTAAAGTCTTGAGGTTTTTCGCCTTAATGCATTCTATGCATTATAGTGAAAAACCTCCTGTACTGCAGCAGCCACCCTTTTACTTACCTGAACCCAATTGTTCCAGCGTCGAGGACAAGCACAACAGCTCCAGCCGCTGTCTCGGGTCCTCATTGGATAGATTGATAGCAGCAGGAGCCAATGAGGACCCGAGACATCCAATGAGGACCCGAGACAGCCATTGGCTCCTGCTGCTATCAATCAAATCCAGTGACCCAAAGGCTGGGGCCGAGACCTGCTGTCTGTGGCAATAGACGCAGCAACAGGACTTGGGAAATCGCTTCACCGTGGGGGCACCCGGTGAAGAGGAGGAGCCAGGAGTGTTGCTGGGACAACCCAGAAAAGGAGGATTGGGCCGCTTTAACACTTCAAAAGGGCAACCACCCTTTCTTTGGGAAAAAAAAACAATATTTAAAAGGGCATTGGGGTTGATTGACTACAACTGGAGAGTGTAAAATCTGGTGCAGCTCATCATGGTAGCCAATCAGCTTCTAACTTCAGCTTGTTCGCTTAAGCTTTGACAATAAAACCTGGAAGATGTTTCTGTGCAAAGCTGCACCAGATTTTACACTCTCCAGTTTTAGTAAATCAACGCCATTGTGTTTATAGCAGTCATGCACATGTAGTAGAATTTAAATTGTTTGGATTTGTTTGTGGACATTTTTTTGTTTTGGCTGTGCATATCTAAACCAGTTAAAAATTGTGGAAGAGGAAAGCACAAAAACAAACAAGGATAGAAAAAGGTGTTTAACATGATTTCAAGAGCTACATCTGTTTGAAACAGAATTTTGCTTTAACTTAGACTGCAGTCCTCCTTTAACCCCACAATTTTGCAACGTTGACATGTATTAGTAAATTTGTACATATCATCACAACTACTTTGTTTATCCATGTGGATTATACCTTGTTTTTTTCAGGAAAAAATGGGCTTTCTTTTGGAGGTAAATTATAAGGGATAGCTACTGTTATTTATTTTTATTATCAAAGGAAAACTGGCCCAAAATAGTAAAAAAACAGCAGCATTTTTTAAAATGTAGCTTTATATTTCTTGCTACTACCATAATATACAGCCAAAGAATAACCCAGAATAAATCTTTCTGCTGATGATGATCACAGCAATACCACATATGTGTATGTTAGTTTTTGTTTATACCTGTAGTACAGCCCAGAAACGGTAGGGCACATTTTACTTTTTTTTTTTATCCTACCTAAAACACACCAACACTAAAACTTATTTAAAAAAAAAAATCCTACCAAAAATATACTGACCCTGACCTTTGCAATTTTGATCTTGGATCCCTGTTTTGAGCCTAACACTAACCTGGGCACTGACCTAGATCTGTGCTTGATTTTCTCTTTCTTATTTTTTAAAAATGTTTTTCTTTTTTAATGCACATTTTGGTTTGTTTACAAGCTTCCTCTCCTGCAAGGAGAGAAAGATACAATGGGGGTTATTTACTAAAGGCAAATCCACTGTGCACTACAAGTGCACTGCAAATGCTCTTGGAAGTACAGTCGCTGTAGATTTGATTGGAATATCTGAAATGAGGGGAAGCTCTGCTGGTTTCTATCATCCAATCATGTGCAAGCAAAATGCTGTTTTTATTGTCCTTACATGCCCCCCCTCAAATCTAAAGTGACTGCACTTGCCATGTACTTGTAATGCACAGTGGATTTGCCTTTAGTAAATAAACCCTAATGCATCTTTCCCTCCATCCAGAAGAGGAAGTAAACACAGGGGCGAGCTGCACAGTGACTGATCACTGTGATAAGCAATCAGAAGCTATCACAGTGATCAGTTCAGGTCAGGAGATCGGCTTCAGAAAAGGTATGTATAGCAATTTTTGCTTTTCAGGGTTACATAGATTTGTTTTAGAATGTGGCTGCGAGTAGATTTTAGAGTTGTTTAGTTTTTGGTTTAACTTCTACTTCAACACTGTGTAGGAACCTCTTCAAGTAATATAAAGGATTTTTTTTTTCTTAATTCAATAATTTTGATTAAATCCATTTTGGTACACGTTATAACAGTGTTCATTGTACAATGTATATTTGACATACAGTGGGACATACAGATATTCAGCTTAAATGTAACTGTGGTATAAGTATCGATCAATCGAAATACTGTTCTATGTTACCTATGTAGACGCGTCTTGGTGGGTACTACCTCTTGCCCCCAACCACCCCATAGGGGAACGAGCTGTGGCTGGGGGAATAGGGTAGCACCCTCCACTACATATCAAACATTTGAAACTGGATTATAACAAGGAAAACAATACGGTAAGTTATATGGTACACATTATATGAGGAGTTTATAGTGACAGCTGTATTTTAATAATTGAATTATAACCTGAGGTGTTATCTATTGTGGTATGTTAGTGTGGGTGGAGGATGGGTATAACATCCTTATCTTTCCAAATTGACCATCGGTCGTCAAAGTTCTTGCATGTCAGTGAGTTTATCGCTAGGTTTCTTTTGTGTGTGTGGTTGATATGAACAACACTTATAACTTCAGACACATTTAGGGAGTCTTGGGATTTCCACTTCTTTAGGATTGTGTTGCGAGCAGCTAACAAAATGTGTAGTACTATCTGTCTCATTTGCGTAGGATATATGTCAATACCTAGGTTTAAGATTGCTAGACCCGGGTTAGGTGTGGTTAAAATTCCCATGATTGAGGATATCAGTTTGAATATTTGTCTCCAAAAACTGGTAAGGCATTGGCAATCCCATAGGATGTGTAGTAGATTGCCACCTTTTCCGCAATTCCTCCAGCAATTAGGGGAATTGTCTGTGAAGAATTTTGTTAGTTTATAGGCGGTGTAATATCATCTATGTATAAGTTTGAGCATCATTTCCCAGTGGTTGCTGCATTTGGAGTATTTATACATTGATCGTAGGGCCATGCTCCATTGGTTTAGGGAGTAGGAAGTATTCATATCTTTTTCCCATTTTTATATTGGTGGGAATTTTTTGAGTGTTGTTTTTTCTTTTATTATGTTATAGAACAGGGAGATGCCTTTTTTTGAATGTGTGTGAGTGCAGGAATTTCCATGCTTCAGAGGGTGTGTTTAAAGTTGGTACAGGGTGTGTAGCTAGGAAGGATAGGATGAGCAAACATAAAAAATGAGTATTATCTGGAAGGCAGTATTCCTTCTTTAGGGTTTCCCATTTTTTGAGTTTGGAATCTGCAAAGAAATCTTGTACTATGTGTTTGGATTGACTTTGTATACATGAAGGGCATTAAGGTATCCAGTATTTGGATAGGCATAGTGGGCGTTCCTATGTGCGCGGTTCGTTTTTGTAAGTTTCGCCATGCACTTAGGGATGCTGCTATTGTAGGTGGCAGGGAAGTAGCATCCCACTTTTTCAATTCGTCATGTATTAGCAGGGAGGTGAGGTCTTTTATAGGAGATATTGCTGCTTCAATTTCTAACCAGAGTGGGCCTTCATTTGTTCTGAACAAATGTTTTAGTTGGTCTAGTAATGCTGCTTGTTGGTAGTCTTGGATATCGATCATCCCCATCCCTCCTGTAGATTTGTGTTTAATTAGATTGGCGCGGGTACCTCTGAGTTTTTTATTGTGCCATACAAAATTGTTTAAAAGGTTTGCTAGGGGTTTTACATATGTAAGTGGGACGTGGATAGGGAGTACTCTAAAGTATTAGAGCAGTTGTGGTAAAATCATCATTTTGAAGGCTGCTAGCCTGCCTACCCATGATATTTCTTTTTGGGAGATATTCTGAAGTTGGATCTTAATTTTTTGGGTGTGTAGTTAGTTTGAATAAGGGATGTGGATGATGCTATCAAGGTGATTCCTAGGTATGGTATTCCATGGGAGCTCCACAAATACGGGAGCTGATTTTGGAGGTGTTTTTTCACTTCAGCTGGGTCTCCTAGATTGAGTATTAGGGATTTTGAGAAGTTAACTTTGTAGTAGGTGATGTTACTAAATGCCTCTAGGATTTGGTGTGCCTGTGGTAGTGAAGTTAGTGGGTTCATTAAAATGAGGATAACATCATCCGCAAAGAGGTTGATATTGTGTGGTTTATCGTTGAACTGGAAACCTGAAATAGAGGGATTCGAGCGGATGGATTCTGCCAATGGTTCTTTTATAAGGTTGAAGATGTAGGGGGCAGTGGGCATCCCTGGCGTGTGTCATTAGTTATGTGGAATACTTTGGAAATGAAGCCTGAGGTGTATACTTGTGCAGAAGGATTTGAATACGGAGTGAGAATTGCCTCTCTGATGAGACCATGAAAACCAAATTTTGTTAATACATTGTACATATAATTCCAGTCAACCCTACTGAACACATTCTCTGCATCAATAGAGCAGAGAAGGCGTTCAATTTTTTTTTCAGCGATGTGTATAACATTCAAAATACATCTGATAGCCCGGACAGTTGCCTTCCCCTTACGAACCCCATCTGGTCTTTCGTTACAAGAGCCGGTATCACAATGGATAGTCATTATGCTAGTAATTTGGCATAAATTTTGACATCAGAATTGAGGAGCGATATGGGCCTAAAGTTTGCTGGGGTATTCTGGACTTTCCTGGGTTTGGGGAGGGTTACCACATATGCTTTGAGCATTTCTTGGGGGAGGGTTGAGTTCTGTGTTGCTGAAGTGTATACCGAGTTTAGGTACGGGGCAAGCAAGGAATGGAAGGTCTTGTAGTATTCGTTCTGGAGAATTACCATTTGGTAAAGATGCTATGATCGTTTGTACTCTTCACGAGTATTAAAGGGAGAGTTTAGTTCTGAGAGCTGGGCTTCTGATAATTTGGGTAGGTTTAGTTTATCCAAAAATGCTACATTTTTTTCAATAGTAGGTTGGACAGTGGGGGGGGGGAGTCATTCTTCTTTTTTTTTTTTTTTAACATAAAGTTTATTCAATTTTTTTAACACAATACAAAAAAAACAGCAGTGGTACAATCACACAGGTACAGGTGAGTCACAATGTCTAATCAGGGTGGGTATGCGATCATTCGGACAATACGGGGACATACTATCAGGATTACGACTTAGAGAGGAGATGAAGGACATATACCTGAGCTTACTGCCTCCTCCTGTCGAAATTACTTTACTTAGGAAAAAAAAAGAAAAAACAGACAAAGACAACCCCTTTTCCTTTTTCCTTCTTATTTATTTTCCTTTCCTTCTTTTTCCCTCTTTTTTCCCTGTAATAATTGGCCACCATTGTACGGTATTTCTCAAGCTCTACTCCAGTGCCAGCTGCTCCTCCCGGACCCAGGCCGCCCACACCTTCTCAAATTTTTTCGGGCAGTTCCGACCCGCATAAGTTAGTTTGTATAGGGGGAGGGCCAAGTTTATTAGACTCCTCCACTGTCCCACTGTCGGAGGGGGGCCTTAATCCACTGCAGGAGAATCGCTTTCCTCGCATAAAAGGCCGCGTAGAATACAAAGAGTTTCTTGGCCTTTGGAGCATCAAGCTCCTCACACATGCCCAGGAGCATACACCGTGGGTCGCGAGGGACCTGGAGTTCACCTATCTTATTAATATCGTGCAGAACCCCAGTCCAAAACAGTTGAAGTTCCGAGCAGGTCCATACTACGTGGAAAAAAGTCCCCTCCTCCGAACCACACCTGCGGCAGAGCGGGCTCAAACCGGGGTATATCCCGGCAAGTCGCTGGGGGGTGTAATATATTCTATGTAAGAACTTAATTTGAGTAAACCTGTCCCTTGCTGAGATCATCAACGGCAAAAATTGCTGGACCCCCTCACCCCAGTCATCCTCCGTTAAAGTGGGTATGTCCTCCCGCCATTTATCATAGAGTCTTGAGATCCTAGAGGCGTCCAGGCCAGTCAGGGTAGCATATATGTTAGAAAGGGTCTTTACGCCTTCAGGATCCTTTAGGAGGTCCTCAATCACGCTGGTCTCCAAAAGTGGGGGTGTTATAAATTGTCCCCTATATGCGTGGCGTAGTTGGAGGTATCTAAAATACATATGGTTAGGTAGTCGTCAAAGGTCGTCAAAGGTGCGTAGGGCATCGCCCCTGATCACATCGCTCAGCGAGGTGATGCCAGAGCGCGCCCAGGCCACTGGATCAGGGATGGAGCGAAAGTGAGGAAGTCTGGGGTTACCCCATAGTAGTGTAGTTGGGGACCGTTGGGTGGTTTTCATGGGAACCGTAATTTGGGGGTTAGAGCGGGGTCCCCTGTGCACCAAGTTCCTCAATTCCGCATATGATCCCAACCTCGAGGCCTCAAGCGTCGAAGCTGGGTTGGCCGGGGTCTCAGACAGCCACCATTTGACCGTTACAAGGACGGCTGACCAGTAATACTTAAGGAAATTCGGGAGGGCAAGGCCCCCCATATTAACCGGCAGCTGTAGCGTAGCCTTGGCCAATCTCGGTGTCCCCCCATTCCATATGAACGTAATGAGAATACTGTCCAGTTTTTTAAAGAAAGAGGTTGGTATGGGGACTGGAGTCTGCCTAAAGAGATAGGTAAATTTGGGAAGTATCGACATCTTAATGAGATTCACTCGCCCAATCAGAGTGAGGGGCAGCAGTCTCCAAACTGCACACTTTCGAGTCAGAAGGGAGAACACCGGAGTTAAGTTTAGGGGGATAAACTGCGCCAAATCTCTATGAATCTGTATTCCCAAGTATTTGAATTGTGTGGCTTTGCGCAGTGGCGTGGGCAGGGAATTTAATGCTTGGTCCGAGCAGAGTGGGAAAAGGATTGATTTATCCCAATTTACTCGTATACCTGAGTACCTCCCAAATTCATTTATAATTGCTAAAGCTGCTGGTAGGGATACAGGGGCATTCCTCAAGTATAACAGGGTATCATCCGCATACAGCGAAATTTTTTCAGTAACTTGACCACCAGTTCAATGACTTTTTTAAAGCGACATACGCCTACTATGGGACAATATGAACTCCTTACGGGGACATAG
>BLSH010033287.1:454492-479290 GCA_018402905.1 Glandirana rugosa
CTCCTCTGTGTCGCCAGGAAGAAGCTGGTCAGCTCCCTGGGCTGAATCAGCGGCTTCTTTTGCCTCCGCGGCATTCCCGGGTGATCGCTTAGTGTCCTAGGCACTGGGGCAAGAAGTGTCTGTGTGGGCTGTACACTTCTGTAGCTGCAGTATTTCCCGGCGGTCTGGTGGAGCTCCGGAGCTAGACGTCCATATTGGAGCTCAGATGCCACACCCCCAATAATCTTTTCTCTTACGTTCACTGACAGACGCAGCTCTTCATAACACGTGGGTTTTATGTCGTCCTATCAGGAGTGACTAGGCAAAACAGAAATAAAAGCAACAGGGATAGGCTAGCCCCTCCCAGGGGGCCTTCCTCACCTGAGCATAAAACCCCCTGCTGGCCAATGGCATTCAGTTTTTGTTTGCCTAGTGCAAAGGAGTGGACTGGGTTCCCTCTGGGACCTGCATTTTTGTGCTGAACTTTTCCCTATGAAGACTGCTATCAAGAAGCCGGCTGGTGGCATAGAGTGGATATCACAAATCCAAAATTTTCCCCAGTCTGGCCACCACCTGGCGAGCTACCCTGGCCTAAGCAGGGTCATGCCGCACAGGGCCCGTTCTGTGCCGGTGGCCAGTGGTTAACCCCACTTGTGCCCAGGGTTTGGCGCATGTCTCTCCAGTGGCCTGGCCAGCAGCAATCCTTCTCCATGTGGAGGGAAAGTCTGCTACAGGTGGCTACCCGCAACGCCCGTCGGAGTGGTGAGTTAACCCCCTCCCCCGCCCCAGGGGCGCGGTGAGCGGCATCCCGGCATTTGGTGGGTAGCCTTCCTGAGCAGGGGTACGCCGGGCGGTGTTGCGCTGCCCCCCGCCCCCCCTTCGCGTTGCGCGGCACTGCGCCTTGCGACGATCGGGGAGTACGCCGACTGTACCACTCGTTATTTCGCCGCTGGGCGGCGAACGCTAGATTGCACACCGCCATTCCGCCACCATTTTGTGGTGGATGGGAATTTTTTTACAGGAGCAGTGCCCATTTTCTTGTAGCCCATGCGGTTTTTACTGCTCTTGGGCGGACCCCGGTGGTCGTTTGTGGTACTGCGACCTCTATAAAAACGTGCTGCAAACGTTTTTACTTCCTCTTTCTTCTGGAACAGCTTGGCTGACACGTGCGGTACAGGTCCTGGCTGTGCAGGCATTAAGGAAGAAGCAGCAGGTATAGCTGGCTTTTCCTGGGGTACTGGTGGTGGTGGGCTTAATCCTCCCGGTCTTTACTGGCTGATTGCGGGCGGAGGTGGTGGTATCGCGGGGGGGGGCTTCCCAAACAGCATGATGGCTGAGGGAGGCGATGATGCGGCTATAGTCCCTGCAGGGCCCTCCGTGGAGGTGCCAGTGGAGCAGCATTCGGCACCAGAACCCATGGTATCCTTGGACCAATTACGGGTGGTTTTTGCAGAATTCCTTCCCCCGGGTAGGTCCGGCTCCGGAGCCCCCCAAGAAGCGCCCACTCCCCTGCGTATCCTCGGGGGAGGATTTGGATCATGAGGTGGCCTCAGTGGTCACAGGGACCCCTGTGGAGTTGTCCGAGGGAGAGTTGGTTCTCTCAGATACTGATGAGGATCAGGGGGCCTCAGTGGCGCACGACAAGACGATTGTGGCGGCGCTGATCGCGAACATTCGCCAGGCCCTGTGACTTGATCAGTCAGGGGAGTCGCAGACATCCACTTATGTGTGTGGGTCTATGAAGCCTCCTAGGTCTCCTAAGGCTTTTCCTTATGATCAGTATTTTGAGCGGGCAGTTTTTAAGGAATGGTTACACTAAGTAAGTAAGAAGTTTGCGGTCAGTTGGTCCGCTCGTGTCTCCGATTGGTGGGTACTAAAAGTGGTGTCCACCGGGTACCGGATAGAGTTCCGTTCTCTACCCCCAGGCAGGTTTTTTCCCTCAAACTTGAGACTCCCTCAGGGGCGTCGGGAGGAGCTTTTGGGCGCAATCCAGTCCCTTGCGGATCAGGGGGTGATTGTGCTGGTTCCTCTGGAGGAGAGGTTCTGCGGTTTTTACTCACACCTCTTTGTGGTGCCCAAAAAGGGCGGTGTCAGGCCGGTGCTGGACCTAAAGGCTGTGAACTGTTTTGTGCAGGCAAAAAAGTTCAAGATGGAGTCCATTCGCTCGGTCGTGGCCGTCTTGTGTCAGGGAGAGTTCATGGCGTCCTTGGTTATCAAGGACACCTACCTGCACCTTCCCATCTGTCTCAGCCATCAGCGCTTTCTGCGTTTCGCAGTGGGGGACCTGCACTACCAGTTTGTTGCCCTTCCTTTCGGGCTGACCTCTGCTCCCAGGGTGTTCACCAAGGTGTTGGCTCCGGTCCTTGCGCTGCTGAGACAGCGAGGTATCGCGGTGGTGGCGTACCTCGACGACCTGCTCTTGAGAGCGGAGTCAGCTGTGTCCCTGGAGGAGGATGTGAGAATCACGGTGTCCGCTTTGAGGGACTTCGGTTGGCTCATCAACCTGCAGAAGTCCTCGCTGTCCCCTTCCTGTCACCTGGAGTACCTGGGTCTGATTCTGGACACAGTGCAGGCGAAGGTGTACTTGCCTCCCGACAAGTTATTGGGGTTACAGGCGGCGGTACGGACCCTGCTGTCACGCCGGAGGTCATCCCTACGGTTCTGCATGAGGGTGTTGGGGCTCATGGTATCGTCCTTCGAGGCAATACCGTACGCCCAGAGCCACACTCGGCTCCTACAGAAGGCGATTCTGTTGCAATGGGACAAATCTCCTCTATCCCTGAACAAACTGATCTACTTGGATCATCAGACCCGGGGTTCATTGACTTGGTGGCTTCGGGCCCCAGCTCTAACGCTATGGAAATCCTTTCTTCCCCTCAACTGGTCGATAGTAACGACGGATGCCAGCCTGTCGGGCTGGGGAGGGGTGCTGGGTTGGTTGTCTGCCCAGGGCCGGTGGTCGGCTCAGGAAGCTCGACTTCCGATAAATGTGTTGGAACTGAGAGCGATCAGGCTCTGCTTGTCCCGTTGGTCGACAAGGCTGCGGGGTCTTCCTGTCCGGGTTCAGTCGGACAATGCCAAGGCCGTGGCATACGTGAACCATCAAGGCGGGACAAGAAGCTCTGCAGCGGCTGCGGAGGCTGCTCTGATTCTCCGCTGGGCGGAACGTCATGTTCCATTGATCTCCGCCATTTACATTCCGGGAGTGGAAAATTGGCAGGTGGACTTTCTCAGTCGCCAAACTATGGACCAAGGGGAATGGTCCCTGCATCCGGAGGTGTTTCGCCGGATTTGCTGCAAGTGGGGCACACCAGAGGTGGACCTGATGGCGTCCAGGTTCAATCACAAGGTGAAGACCTTCGTGTGCAGAACAAAAGATCCGTTGGCGGCTGCCACGGACGCGCTGGTGGCTCCTTGGGGTCGGTATCGGCTGCTATATGTCTTCCCTCCCCTAAAGCTGTTGACATGGGTTCTGCGCAGGATAGAGGCGGAAGGAATTCCGGCAATCCTGGTGGCTCCCGATTGGCCTCGGCGCACTTGGTACGCCGGTCTTTTTCGGATGGTGGCGGACGCCCCTTGGCTACTTCCACATTTGCGAAGACCTGCTATCTCAAGGTCCCATCTTGCACCCTGCTTTACCCTTGCTGGCTTTGACGGCTTGGCTATTGAGGCCCAGGTGCTGAGGGATCGGGGAGTCGCTTACTCAGTGATCCCTACTATGCTTAAGGCGCATAAGTGCACTTCGCGCAAGATTTATCACAGGACCTGGAAGGTCTATATTGCGTGGTGTGAGGCGGGGGGTTGGAACCCTCGCTCTTATGTGGTGTCCAGGGTGCTGACTTTTCTGCAGCAGGGCCTTGACAAAAGCCTGGCCTTGAGTACACTCAAGGGCCAGATTTCGGCCTTGGCAGTCCTTTTTCAGCGTCCTTTGGCTTCCCATTCGCTGATTCGTACATTTGTACAGGGGGTATGGCATGTGGCTCCCCAGTTTCGGCCGCCCTTGGCGCCATGGGACTTAAATCTGGTGCTCTCTGTGCTTCAGAAACCACCATATGAGCAGATTAGGGACATTCCCTTGTCTCTCTTATCGCAGAAGGTAGCCGTCTTAGTGGCTATCACATCCGCGCGGCGGGTCTCTGAATTGGCTGCCTTGTCCTGCAAGTCCCGTACTTGGTTCTTCATAAGGACAAGGCGGTGCTGCGACTTCCACCTTCTTTCCTTCCAAAGGTGGTCTCCTCTTTTCATTTGAATGAGGATATTGTCCTTCCCTCATTGTGTCCTCGCCCAAAACATCCTAAGGAATTTGAGTTGCATTCTTTGGATGTGGTGAGGAGCTTACGGGTGTATTTGAGTGCTACAGCTTCCTTTCGGAAGTCTGACTCGTTGTTTGTGTTGCCCGAGGGCTCCAAAAAGGACTCGGCAGCCTCGTCGGCTACCATTTCCCGTTGGATCAGGCAGACCGTGACCCATGCGTATGGGGTTCGGGGCAAGGTCCCCCCTTTTCCGGTCACGGCTCATTCGACCAGGTCAGTTAGTACTTCCTGGGCGTTCAGACACCAAGCTTCGGTGTCTCAGGTGTGCAAAGCGGCTACTTGGGCCTCAGTGCACACGTTTACTAAGTTTTACAAAGTTGATGTTTCGGCATCTGCGAATGCTGCTTTTGGCCGCAAAGTTTTACAGGCGGCAGTGTAGGTGCGTCTGGCGCCTTCCGAGAGGGTTCTGTTGGGTACAGTTGTTGTAGTTTCACCCACCCCTCTAGTTTGACACAGCTTTGGGACGTCCCTACGTGTTATGAAGAGCTGTCAGTGAACGTAAGAGAAAAATGGATTTTATTATAACTTACCGTAAAATCCTTTTCTCTGAGATCACTGACAGACGCAGCTCCCACCCCTCTGATTAGGTTTGTACTGCTTGTTACGAACTGAATGCCATTGGCCAGCAGGGGGTTTTATGCTCAGGTGAGGAAGACCCCCTGGGAGGGGCTAGCCTATCCCTGTTGCTTTTATTTCAGTTTTGCCTAGTCACTCCTGATAGGACGACATAAAACCCACGTGTTATGAAGAGCTGCATCTGTCAGTGAACTCAGAGAAAAGGATTTTACGGTAAGTTATAATAAAATCCATTTTTTTTTAATGCTTCTGAAATACTTTGCAGAGAACACTGCTGCTTAAAATCCTCAGACTTTCATCTCCAATTGAATCATATGGTCCCCCCAGGGCTAGCAATAATATCTGGATTTTGGGTGGCTCCTTTTCCTTGCAGGGTCCTTCAGAGTCACCCTTGCATGAGCGTTCCTGGGATGCTGTGTGGCTCTGTGCTGTGTGCATTTATGCAAACACACAACCTGAAGGCAAGACACTCCCCTGATCCCTATCCCTCCCTCCTTCAAACACATTCAGCGACAGCTGCTGACACCTATGCTGTGGTGATGCATAACAAATAAAGTAAGTGTGCCCTGTTATACAGTGAATTATGTTTACCATGGGGCTTACAATTCATTATTTAAAAAAAAAAAAGTCTTACTGTTTAAGTAGACTTCTTAATGCCTTCCAGCACTTCTCTGTAATGGGAGAAGGATCTGTCTCTCATCATTCACCAATGTTGGGATTTTATTGTAAAGTCAGCCAGGGGTAGATGTACTGTAAGCTGTTTCATGCTCAGTCACATCGGGACACTGCAGTAGTAGGATGTACAGGAAGTCTTACAACATTTTCCAACTTGTCTAATCAATGTCTTGGTTCTCACGCTCATCTTTTACATCTGTTTTCTCTTACGTTTATTGACAGACGCAGCCTCTATTCATGACACGTGAGTTATGTACCTTTTACTAGGAGTATACTAGGCAGAACGAAAGTTCAGAAAGCAAAGCTGGCCCCTCCCAAGGGGGCCATCCTTACTTAGCACATAACCCCTCAGCCCTGCATAGCATATCAGCATATCAGTTTTCTTCTGCCTAGTGCAAGGAGTTAGACCTGGTTCCCTGCTGGGAACTGCGGTTCCCCTAACGTTTTTTCCTTTTTTCTTTTATTCTTTTTGCGCAAGCCTTCTGATGAAGACTGCAATCAAGTAGCTGGCTGGGGACCACGCGGATGTTCATAGGTCCTGCCATTTCTTCAGCACAGCCGACGGATGTGAGCCACCCTTAGCACTGGCGGAGTCCGCCGCATCCTGCCCGTTCTGTGCGGGCGGCCGGTGGGCTAAAGGTCTCACCTTGCGTGTCCAGGCTATGGCCGGTTCCAGGGGTCGCTTGGCCAGCAGTACCCCTCCCCGCCTGGGGGGAGGAAGGTCTGCACCGGGTGGCTACCTGCTACGCCCGTCTGGATGGGTGAGTGACACCTCCCTCCCCCTGGGCGGAGGGGGGCCACTAGCGGTACCGTTCCGGTGGGGGGGGTATAGGCCCACTGGTCCCTGTCATGTCCTCCACCCCCCCTCCGAACGCTCGCCCGCTCAGCTGCCAGTCCCGCCTCTGCTCGCTTGCTACACACGCTTGGATCGCTCCACGGACCGCTCCGTCGCATGCCATGCGGCCGCCATTTTCCCGGAGCCACGGCCGCCACCATTTTGCCGCGGATGCGGCCATTTTGGAGGTGTTTGACCTCTAGTGTTTGTCGGCGGCCATTTTTGGTTGGTCTCCCTGTATGGGAGTTTTCCATGTGCTTTTGGCGCCATTCCTTCCGGGAACGCAGCGGCAGCAAAACTATCAGTCAGCAGCTCGGGCAGCGGCACATCTGGTGGCATTGGCAGACAGTGGCAGCCTCCTGGGGCACACAGTGGCACAGGGTTCCACAAGCATTGCTGGCTTTCTCCCTGGGGTGCAGGGGCGGCGGTGCTGAGTCCTACTGGGCAGTCCTGAGGCTTTGCAGGGGGTGGCACTGAGGGGGTGATGGCTGGAAGACCTCACAAGTGTCCTCGCGGTGGCGCAATGGCAGCTGAACCGACAGTTTCTTCTCCAGGGGGATCCGCAGAAGCACAGGCCGCGCTGGGACCTCTGGTTCCCCTAGATCAATTGACCTCCATCTTAGAGGAGTTTTTCCCCCGGGGGGAATCGGACCGGTTTAGGGGGGCCCTTAAAAGCGTCCCCCTCCCCCGCAATCCTCTGAGGAGGACTCGGGACCGGAAGGGGGCTCTGGTGTCACAGGGACCCCCGTGGAGCTCTCAGACAGAGAGCTGGAGCCTTCGGATTGGGAAGAGGACCAGGGGGCCGAGGTGACACGCAAAAAGGCGCTGGTGGGCGCCCTGGTCGCGGCCGCTCACAATTCTCTGCGCCTGGATCAGGCTGGAGAGGCGTCTGCCTATACTTTTGGGTCCAAGAAGCCCTCTCGTGCTCCTAAGGTTTTTCCCTACCTCCAGTATTTTGACCAGTATGTGTATAAGGAATGGAAACGTCTGCTGAATTCCTTTACCCTGCCAAAACGTTTTTCTGTGCGCTATCCATTTGAGGACAGCCTGTTACAGAAATGGGTCTCCCCCGCGGCGGATCCGCCAGTGGCCCGCTTGTACAAGGTGACAACTATTCCCCTGGAGGGGTCTCCCTCTTTTAGGAATCCGGCCAATAGGCGGACGAAAGCAGTGTCTAAGGTTTTGGTGGCGGGGGCAGCCATGCGACCGGCCTTGGCGTCTGTCATGGTATCTCAGTCGCTCACGGAGTGTGCGATAGAGTGGATTGAGGCCCGGGGCGGCGTAGATTTGGCAAGTTTCTGAACTTGGTACTTTCTGTACTGCAGAAATCGCTTTATGAGAAGATCAGGGATATTCCCTTACAATTGCTGTCTCAGAAGGTCGCCTTCTTGGTGGCTATGACATCCGCTAGGCGGGTGTCTGAATTGGCAGCTTTGTCGTGTAGGTCTCCTTATTTGGTCCTACATAAGGATAAGGCGGTGATGCGCCCGTCTCCTTCATTCCTTCCGAAGGTAGTATCCTCTTTTCACATTAATGAGGACATTGTCCTCCCTTCCTTGTGTCTGCACCCTTCTCACCCTAAGGAGATTGCCTTGCATTCCTTGGATGTGGTGAGAGCATTGCGGGTGTATTTGGCAGCTACAGCTCCTTTTAGGAAGTCGGATGCGCTGTTTGTGCTGACGGACGGGCCGCGCAAAGGGTTGGCGGCTTTGTCAGCCACTGTTTCACGTATACTGTTCAGGGACAAGAACCCCCTTTTCCGGTCACAGCTCATTCCACCAGGGCGATTAGCACTTCCTAGGCGTTTAGACACCAAGCTTTGGTGTCTCAGGTGTGCAAGGCGGCTTCGGCCTCGGTGCACACTTTTGTTAAGTATTACAAAGTTGATGTGTCAGCATCCGTGGATGCTGCTTTTGGCCGCAAAGTTTTCCAGGCGGCGGTGTAGGCGCGGCTGGCGCCTCCCGAGATCTTTCTGTGGTTACAGTTGTTATTGTTTGCCCACCCCTCTGTTTGACAATGCTTTGGGACGTCCCCACGTGTCATGAATAGAGGCTGCGTCTGTCAATGAACGTAAGAGAAAATAGTATTTTATTAAGAAGTTACCGTAAAATCCTTTTATCTGAGTTCATTGACAGACGCAGCACCCACCCCTCGGTGTTGTGTTTGTACGGCTTGTTACGAACTGATATGCTATGCAGGTCTGAGGGGTTATGTGCTGAGTAAGGACGGCCCCCTTTGGAGGGGCCAGCTTTGCTTTCTGAACTTTCGTTCTGCCTAGTCTACTCCTAGTAAAAGGTACATTACCCTCATGTCATGAATAGAGGCCATGTCTGTCAATGAACTCAGAGAAAAGGATTTTATGGTAAGTTCTTAATAAAATCCTATTTTTTTCTCTCTGTAAATTTACAAAATATTACCTGATGTATCACAGCGGTTCAGACCTAATGAGTGATAGTTTACATGCACTCCATGTACACTCAACGGCCACTTTATTAGGTACACAAATTGCTAATCAGCCAATCACATGGCAGCAACTAGACGTGGTGAAGACGACTTGCTGAAGTTCAAACCGTGCATCAGAATGGGGAAGAAAGGGGATTTAAGTGACTTTGAACGTGGCATGGTTTTTGGTGCCAGACGGGCTGGTCTGAGTATTTCAAAAACTGCTGATCTACTGGGATTTTCACGCACAACCATCTCTAGGGTTTACAGAGAATGATCCTAAAACGAGAAAATATCCAGTGAGGGGTAGTTGTGTGGACCTAGATAGAATATCTGGGACAGAGGAGGACTTGCAATTGTTATATTATGATGGTTTACATTGCTATTTTTATCAGTGTTTTTCAGTAATGTGAATGTGGATTTCCTTTTCCCTGTTTTTTTACCTTTCATATTTCATGTCTTGCAATGCCTAAAATGTTAAATAGAAGTTTATATATTAAAAAAAAGGAAATTTAAAAGTATAAAATTCATTTTGGTACAGTTTTGCATGACTGGGTAATTGTCATTCAAAGTGTGACCGTGCTGAAAACTCAAAAATGGTCTGGACTGGAAAGGGGTGAAACAGTTTTTCTTTCAAATGGTTAACAAATAAAATAGAACTGACCCAAAGCCATTATACAGTAGTTTGCATTTAACAATCTTATTAAAGGAGTGTGTCTAATCAATATGTTTACCTGATTCATTATTCTGGTTTTCATTTATGTGTTTGACTGCTTGTCTGACGATTTGAAAAATATGCCCAGTGCACTTTGGAAACCATTTCTAAGCTGGCAGTGGGACAGAATTTATTTTTCTTAATGAAATCTGAAGGTCCAGTTTCACAATATATTCCTATTCCTTGGTGCTGGCAGTAAGGAAACCAAACTGAATGTCTGCTTATATTTTCCACAGATGTCCAGCAGCAAGTTCGGAACTGACAAAGTGGGGAATGCAATTAGAGAAGCAAATTTCACTCATTGGTCGTGTGATTCCCCCAGAGAAGATTTGTATGAAAGACAATGTAGTAAGTGCCTAGTGTAATGATGGTGTACATCCTATGGTAGAAATTAGCAGCTGTTGTAAATGAAAATGGGTATTTATTCAAAGTGATTGTAAAGGTTTCGTCATATGACTTCCTTGACTTTGAGTGGCGATATCTGAATGGTGTCTTCAACTACAGGCACCATTCAGATACTGTTTTTTAGAGCCTGCAATTCTGTGTAAGATAAAAGTGGTCTTAGCGACAGATTCACCACAAGATAACCTTTTTCGATGGCGGGAGAGGTACCCCCTCCCCCCACTTTCCCATCATCTCCGCCACTTACCAGACTGTCGGCAGCGGCGGAGATGATCGGGTCTGTTCCCCCCTGCACAGGAAGGCGAGTGAGCGGAAGATGCCGCCCACTCGACTCCATAACATTGCAGGACGGAAGCAACGTCACAAGTCACTTACGCCCAATGCTCTTAAAGGGGACTTTTTTTTTTTGAACTGTCTTTTTTTATTTTTTTTTATTTGCATTTAACTGTAAATATGAGATCTGAGGTCTTTTTGACCCTAGATCTCATATTTAAGTGTTCCTGGCATGCTTTTTTATATTACAAGGAATGTTTCTTGTAATAGAAATAAAAGTGATCAAAATTTTTTTTGTTTAAAAGAACGGTGTAAAATTAAAAAATAAAAAGTAAAATAAATAAGAAAAAAATAACAATTTAAAGCGCCCCGTCCCCGCAAGCTCGCGCGCAGAAGCGAACGCATACGCAAGTTCCCCCCTCATAGGAAACCACACGTGAGGTATTGCGAGAAGTTAGAGCGAGAGCAATAATTCTAGCACTAGACCCCCTCTGTAACTCAAAGCTGGTAACCTGTAGAAATTTCTAAACGTCGCCAATGGAGATTTTTAGGTTGCAAAGTTTTTCGCCATTCTGCGAGCGGGCGCAATTTCAAAGCATGACATGTTGGGTATCAATTTACTCGGCGTAACATTATCTTCCACACTTTTGGAAAAAAATTGAGCTAACTTTACTGCTGTCTTATATTTTCACTCAAAAAAGTGATTTAAAAAAAAAATCGCTCTTGTAAGACCGCTGTGCAAATACGGTACGAAATAAAGTTTTGCAACGGCTGCTATTTTATACTCTAGGGTATTAGAAAAAATATATATATAATGTTTAGGGGGTTTAAGTAATTTTATAGAAAAAAAAACTGGTTTTAATTTGTAAACACCAAGTCCAAAAAAATAGGCCCGGTATTAAAGTGGTTAA
The DNA here is from genome assembly GCA_018402905.1 of Glandirana rugosa. Taxonomy (NCBI): domain Eukaryota; kingdom Metazoa; phylum Chordata; class Amphibia; order Anura; family Ranidae; genus Glandirana; species Glandirana rugosa. The sequence continues at coordinate 465,614 of BLSH010033287.1, forward strand.
ATAACAAACATGTTATTCTTACCTGCTCTGTGCATAGGTTCAGAGCAGCCCCGATCCTCCTTTTCTGGGGTCCCCTGTTGGCGCTCTTCCTCTTCGGCGAGTGCCCCCATAGAGAGCCGCATTATCTCTATAGGCGATGCTTTTTACATTTTTTACAGGTTACATGTTTAGAGTTACAGAGGAGGTCTTGCGATGGAATTGTTGGCTCTTGCTGTAACGTTCGTGGTCATACCCCACATGTGTGGTTTGAACGCTGTTTACATATGTGGGCGCAACTTACTTATGTGTTTACTTCTGTGTGAGCACGCAGGGAAGAGGGCGTTTTACATTTTTTTTTCTTATTGTTTATTTTACCTTTATTTTTTACACTATCTCTTTAAAAAAAATGTTTTTATCACTTTTAATCCTATTACAAGTAATGTAAACATCCCTTGTAATGGGAATAGTGCGTGACAGGTCCTCTTTATGGACAGATGTGGGGTCATTAAGACCCCACATCTCTCCTCCAGGCTGGAAAGGCCGAGATCAGAAAAAAAAATAAACGATCCCGGCCTTTCCAGCCGCGTCCACGTCTTGCTTTGCCAGACAGGGCTTTTGTTGTGTGCCAGAGGTGTTTACTGTAAATCTTCTAAATCTTAAAACTGGATGGGCCTGAGTACAGATCTTTTGGCAAGTAAAACAGCACTAATTGAAGAATTTCATATGTTTATTTAACTCACTGCACTGATAGGCTGTCCTAGAGGATGGGTACCAGAACTGGGCTAAAAGTGGAGTCTGTATCAAATTGGCCATTATTATTGATTGCCTGATTCAGTGATGAACCTGTCTTAAGTTCAGTTTTGGAACCTGTTGCTTACTACTTAATGCCAGTGCAATAGAAAGTAAACACTACACTGGCTCATTGCAGATCTAAGGTTATTGCACAGTGAATCCCAACTCCAGGCAAAACCCTTTTCTCTTTCGTTCCTCGACAGGCACAGCGACTCTTAGGACTAAGTGGGTTATACTGCCCTCTTCAGGAGTTTACTAGGCAGAACAGGTAGTTCTAACAGCAAAAAGAACAGTAACAGACACAGCCCCTCCCAGGGGGCAGTCCCACTGGCAGATAACCCCACACCCAGCTCTGCTAGCTTTTTTTCTGCCTAGTGCAAGGAGTAGACCTGGCTCCCTGTTGGGATCTGTGGTAACTCTCTTGGACCACTTCGGTTGTCCTGGAGGACAGCCTAACAGATGAAGAATGTAATCAAGTAGCTGTGCTGGGTGACAGGCTGGGTTTTAGATCCTGGTATTCTCCCCAGCCGGCCATTGAGCGCACGCAGACCTTAGCTCCATGCTGGGTCAGCCGTGAAAGGCCCCGAACTGGACGGGGTGGCCCCGCGGTATAAACGTCCCGCCGGTGCACATATGACCGGGCTCCTGAGTGAGGCAGATCTGTCTCGGGTGGGATACCCGCTCTGCCCGACTGGATGGGTAAGTACGCCCCCCCTCCCACTAGGATCTGGGGGGGAGCAGGCGGGTTTCCCCCCTGGAAATGTCAAAATATACCGCGCTCATTCAGCAGCTACCAGACCCATAGAGATAAGGAATTCTCTCATGTGTGTATTGTTCTCTCTGGTGTTCACAACAAATCCAGAGATGGTAATGCTGCATTAGTAAATCATGGCGCTTACAAACTTTAATGCCCTTGACACCAAAAATATATATATACATGTATGCAAAGTGTGACCATATCGCAAAAAAGTCCTATAAGTGGAGGGGCTTCTTGGTGATAATTGAAATACGAAAACTCCTTCTACAGGAAAAGGATCACGTTCCCAAGGTGATTTACATCCACTTGCTTCCCCACCTACCGGACTTCATTGACCGCCAAGGGCCACACAAGCAAATTAGGATTTTTTCTTCTCATAAAGCTTCATACGCATATATATGAAATGGACACCACTTCCGTTTTTGAGCTACACAGGTGGATCGCAGCCAGGCGTCCCCTGTATACCTATTGAGATTTGTTTTAGCAAGCGATCTCCCGCCGAGGGGGTTGCTATTTTGTTTCTGTTTTGTTTTTTGCTTTGCTTTTGTTTTGATCTAGTTTTAAATTTTATATTTTAAAAATAAATACTGGCTTCACTATTGGAAGTTTTATTTTTCTTCCCTTCCCACTCCGTGGTTTTGGAGCCATACATCAAAAAGAAGCGCTTTTGGAGAACTCTTCAACATACTCCTTTACTTTCAGTTACGCTTTACCACTTCAAGATCTGGTAAGTGGGGTACCTTTGGGGTTCCTAGCGGAGTTTATTTGGAGTTGAGAAGTCCATTTCATATATATGCGTATGAAGCTTTATGAGAAGAAAAAATCCTAATTTGCTTGTGTGGCCCTTGGCGGTCAATGAAGTCCGGTAGGTGGGGAAGCAAGTGGATGTAAATCACCTTGGGAACGTGATCCTTTTCCTGTAGAAGGAGTTTTCATATTTCAATTATCATCAAGAAGCCCCTCCACTTATAGGACTTTTTTGCGATATGGTCACACTTTGCATACATGTATATATATATTTTTGGTGTCAAGGACATTAAAGTTTGTAAGCGCCATGATTTACTAATGCAGCATTACCATCTCTGGATTTGTTGTGAACACCAGAGAAAACAATACACACATGAGAGAATTCCTTATCTCTATGGGTCTGGTAGCTGCTGAATGAGCGCGGTATATTTTGACATTTTCAGTTTATCATATGTAACTAATTTAGGTTATATTGGTACCAGCTGCTCTTGATATTAATTGATCTGTTGTTGATTCCAAGGCGCGGGTAAATCTGTTTTAGATTAAGAAAAAATTCCCCCCTGGGGTGTTAGGCTGGCGGGTTGGTCCTCCCTCCTTCGCTTCACCTCCCCCACCCCCTTCCTCCAGTGCCGCGCTGTGCCCCCCCTACCCCCAGGGGTCCCAGGGTGGGCGTCCAGGGCCTTAGCTGTCCCTGTCCTCCTTGCCTCGTGCTGCCGGGTGGTCGGAGAACGTTCGGCGGCCATTTTCCCGTGGTCCGGCCGCCATTTTCTTGTGGCCGGCCGCATGGTTCGGCCTCTGGGCCGCTCGGCAGCCATTTTGGTGTAGCCACGGCGTTCCTGACTGGGGGTTTGGCCTCTAGTGTGTAGTGGCTGCCATTCTCTTGTGGCCTATGCACGTGTGCCAACCTGTGGGGGGGGGCAGTCCCTATGGATTCTGGTGCAGCCCTGCATATGACCGCCCTCATCTCTAAATTGTCCGTTTCTTCGGTGGTGGTCAGGCGTTTGCTCTGGCTGAAATGTTGGTCGTGGACCAAACATCTAAGAAGGCCCTGACGGACTTGCCTTTTCAGGGTGGGCGGCTCTTTGGAGCCTCTTTGGATGAGATTATTAAGGATCTCACGGGAGGGAAGAGCACCTTTCTCCCGGAATCCAGGAAGAGTATGGAGTCCCGTCGTAAACCGGGTCCCTTCTTTACGGCCCACAAGTGGCTTTCTTGTCCCTCCCACTCCTCAGATAAGGGCTCGAAGCCCGCCAAGGCCCCCTCGGGGGGACGTCTCCTGGGGTTTGCGGACTGGTGGACTTCCTGCATTTCGGACCGCTGGGTGCACGAGGTGATCTCGTCAGGGTACAGAATAGAATTTCGTTTCCATCCTCAAGACAAGTTCTACGCCTCCAACTTGCAATTGCTCGCTGGCAGGCTGCAGGCCCTGTTTGGGGCGATGCAGGACCTACTCTGTCAAGGGGTAGTGGTCCCCGTTCTGCGTGCAGAACGTTTCCATGGGTTTTACTCCAACCTGTTTGTGGTCCCGAAGAAGGATGGGGTCTGCCCGATTCTGGACCTGAAGGCCATCAACTGCTTTGTGCGTGTACGAAGTTTCAGGATGGAGTCTGTCCGCACTGTGGTAGCGGCTCTGCACCAGGGCGATTTCCTGGCTTCCCTTGACATCAAAGATGCGTACCTGCATGTTCCCATATGCGCTCAGCACCAGTGCTTCCTGCGCTTTGCGGTCGGGGAGCATCACTATCAGTTTGTGGCTCTCCCGTTTGGCCTGGCCTCTGCGCCTCGGGTCTTCACCAAGCTGTTAGCCCCGGTTCTGGCTCTGCTGAGACAGAGGGGCATCACAGTGGTGGCATATCTGGACGACCTTCTCTTGCAAGCAGAGTCAGCTCCAGCTCTCAGGGACAATGTGACGATCGCCTTGCACACTCTGCAGGAGTTTGGTTGGGTGATCAATCTCCCCAAGTCGGTGATGACTCAGTCTCACCGCTTGGAGTATGTAGGTCTGATTCTGGATGCGGGCCAGGCGAGGGTCTTCCTTCCACCATCCAAGCGACAGAAGCTTCAGTCGGCGGTTCGGTCCCTGCTGTCCCAGAGGTGGTCCTCCCTACGCTTTTGCACGCGGGTCTTGGGCCTCATGGTGTCCACCTTCGAGGCGGTCCCATACGCCCAGTGTCACACCCGTGTTCTGCAGCGGGAAATTTTGCGAAAGTGGGACAAGTTCCCCTCATCCCTGGATCGGTTGATCAGGGTGGACCACCGGACCAGGACTTCGCTGCTCTGGTGGATGCAGGCTCCGGCCTTGCGGTTGGGGAAGTTGTTCCTCCCCCTCCATTGGACGGTGGTCACGACGGACGCCAGCCTAATCGGCTGGGAAGGCGTCCTCGGGGTGTTGTCGGCCCAGGGACGGGGGTCTCCAGAGGAGTCTCATCTCCCAAACAATGTCCTGCAATTGCAGGTCATCAGGTGCAGGGATTGGACCAGGGAGAGGGGTCCCTGCACCCGGACATGTTCCATCAGATTTGTCTTAGGTGGGGTACTCCAGACGTGAACTTTCTAGTGTCTCGTCTCAATCGGAAGATGCAGGCCTTCATAAGCAGGACAATGGATGCCCGAGCGGACATGGCGGATGTCCTAGTAGCTCCGTGGGCTCGGTACCGGCTCCTCTACGCTTTTCCCCCTCTTAAGTTTCTTCCGCGCCTTCTGTGCAGAATAGAAACGCAGGGCATACCGACCATTCTCATAGCTCCAGATTGGCCAAGGCGTCCTTGGTACACCTACATAGTTCAAATGGTGGTGGACGTCCCCTCGCGACTCCCACTTCGCCAGGACCTACTGTCTCATGGGGCCCATCTTGCATCCTGCTTTACTCTTCCTTGCTTTAATGGCCTGGCTATTGAATACCAGGTGTTGAGGGATCGGGGTGTCTCAGACTCAGTGATCCCCACCATGCTTAAGGCACGTAAGGCCACTTCCAGGAAGATTTATCACCGCACCTAGAGGGCTAACATCGCCTGGTGCGAGAATGGGGGGTGGAACCCCCGATCTTTTTCGGTATCTCAGGTTCTGGCTTTTCTGCAGAAGGGTCTCGACCACAAGCTGGCGTTGAGTACGATCAAGGGTCAGGTTTCTGCCCTGGTGATCTTTTTTTTTTTAGCGACCTTTGGCGACGCATTCTTTGAACCGTACTTTCATGCAGGGGGTTTGACGTGTCGCCCCCCCAGGTACGATCACCTCTGGCGCCATGGGAACCTAAGTTTGGTCCTCTTGGTCCTTCAGAAGCCGCCCTTTGAGAACATTAGGGAGATATCGTTACAATTGCTTTCGCAAAAGGTGGCTTACCTGGTAGCCATCACATCCGCTCGGCGGGTGTCTGAGTTGTTGGCTCTATCATGTAGGTCTCCATATCTGGTCCTACACAAGGTTAAGGCGGTTCTGCAACCATCACCTTCTTTTCTGCTGAAGGTGGTGTCATCTTTCCATATCAATGAGGACATTGTCCTTCCTTCTCTCTGCCCGCCTGAGGGTCGTTTGGGTGTAGTTTTGTTGTTTTTCTGTTACCCACCCCTCATTTTTGGCACTGCTTTTGGACGTCCCACTTAGTCCTAAGAGTCGCTGTGCCTGTCGACGAATGAAAGAGAAAACAGGATTTTTTGACCGTAAAATCCCTTTCTCTGAGTTTGTCGACAGGCACATCACTCACCCCTCTGGATGATGCACTGCTTGTTACAAACTGAGCTAGCAGAGCTGGGTGTGGGGTTATCTACCAGTGGGGACTGCCCCCTGGGAGGGACTGTGTTTGTTACTTTTATTTTTGCTGGTAGAACTGCCTGTTCTGCCTAGTAAACTCCTGAAGAGGGTAGTATAACCCACTTAGTCCTAAGAGTTGCTGTGCCTGTCGACAAACTCAGAGAAAGGGATTTTACGGTAAGTCAAAAAATCCAGTTTTTAAAGAATTTGTACACTTTCAAATGTCCTTGTTGCTTAAACTAGGTACAGTATTAGTGTAGTTATATTGCCTGTGTATTATGTTTGCTTTACCTTGTAATGATGGGTTCACATGTTGTGGCTACAGTCCTGGCTGATTGATTCCCCTCTGTCCATGTATTCATTAAAGTGTTACTAAACCCACAACAGTAAAATCAGTCTGTATATGCAGTAAAGCATGCTTGTTATACTCACAGTGGAACCTAAGGGGTTAATCCTCTGCATTGTGTAAAAAGGCTGTTTGATCCTGTCTTCCCTGATCCTCCCCTACTTCCACTGACTCCTGATCATTTCCTGATAGTACAGAGCCTATGGAGTCAGGCTGCACATGCTCAGTTTGGTGCTAGAGTTTTTTTTTTTTTCTTGGGAGGATGCATGTGATCAGCACAGGGTCAATCAGCACTGTCCAGACAGAGGGTCAGGAGTCTTACAGTATCATAGGTCTGTCAGAAAACGCCTCCTGCAAGCTTTAACCATTGCTTGGCTGGACATTGATAGAAGTCACAAGACTGCTCTAACTGTTGATGAGAAAAGGTATTTAGCAGTTTATATTTGCTAAAATAATTGTATGTCCATGTTCTGTGTACTATGGGAGACCAGATATAGTGAATGCAGAGTCCCGGGTTTAGTAACACTTTAATCTAGCTTGTCCGAATTCACTACAGGGACAAGCAATTTCTTGTTCCTTGTTATACAGCATCCACTTCATGCCAAGCAATTTCTTCTGCGCTGCATAACAAATGTGGGAGTGATAATATGATGAAACACATATCTTCCCTTCATTGTTCTGCCTGCTTATGCTTGTATTATATTTAATTACTGTGTAGCTCTCACCTGCAGAACACTAGACTGAGAGACCAAGGGGCTGTGGGACAAGCAGTTTCTTCACAGGAAATATTATTTCTCAGACTACTGACAGAGGTTATGTATAAACCTGTGGAGTGCCATCTCGCATGCCTCATGAACACAAACAGAAACTGCTAACACAGAAATGTGAAAATATACTTTACTCTAGGACTTTGCATACAGGGCAAGAAATGAAACTACATGATCCATGCACACAAGTTGCATGTAGGGATGGTTTAGAATGCCTTTACATTTTGGATCAGCTGGGAAAGAGATTAAAGCCCTGTCTTTTATCGTGGACTGTAATTTCATTGGAAAAATTATGGGTTGTCTATTGTTGTGACTTAGATGAGGTTCAGATTAAATTTTATGGCAGAAAATCTGTTAATCCCAAGAGGTTCACATACTTTGTCACTGTGTGGAGTTTACAGGTACATCAAAATTACTCTTTTTCTGTAACATGTTCATTAATACTATGTAAGACAATTTTTTTTTCTTTTGTTAGTGTCAACCTATGTCAGCTGCTGACTGGGGCCGTGATACTCGGGATTCAAGGATGATCACTGCAGAACCCTTGAACAACTGGCTGTTGCTTTTCAGCCATCGCAGTGAAGACACAGTTGGGAACTTGGTCTACAACCTGCAGAAGGTTGGCAGAGGAATGGGCTTTAGTATTGAACAACCCAAAATGTAAGGATTTTTATTTCTGTATATAAAATAGATTACACTAGAAAAGATTCAGTGCCAACTAGAAATGTGCAGTGCAATCCACAAAAAGAAGATAGATGCCCATGAATGTAAAAGGCTCTGCCTGTAATATTGCAGAGACCAACCCAACAGCACCAGCTCAGCACAATTCATGTTTACTGGTCTTGTTTAACCACTTCACCCCCAGAAGGATTTCCCATGTTAGGACCAGAGCACTTTTTGTGATGTGTGTTCATGCGACGTTGTAACCAAGTGAAATTTGCTTCCTTTTTTTTTTTACCACAAATAGAGCTTTCTTTTGGTGGTATTTGATAACCTCTTCGTCATTTCTGATCACCGCTATAAACAAAAAAAGTGAAAATTTTGCAAAAAAAAAAAAATACTTCATACTTTTTGGTAAAATACAAATCCAAAAAAAAATATAAAAAATCAAATGTATTCATCGGTTTTGGACAATCGGCGTTTATTGATTGGTTTGCGCAAAAGTTGCCACGTTTACAAACCATGAGAATTGATTTTTGGCGTTTTTACAATTTTTTTTTTTTTTTTACTGGTAATGGCGGCGATCTGTGATTTTTATTGGGACTTTGATATTGCGGCGGACGTGCCGGATACTTTTGACACTTTTTTGGGACCAATGGCATTCATACAGCGATCAGACATTTAAATATCCACTGATTACTGTATTAATGTCATTGGCAGTGAAGGGGTTAACCTGCAGGGGGAAATCTAGGGGTTAACTGTGTTCCCTAGGCGTGTTCTAACTGTGAGGGGGCTGGGCTACCATGGGCATAAGAGATCTAACTGATCCCAGTGACAGGGATCAGTAGATCTTTTAAATGCCCACTGACAGAGCAGGGAACCGCCGTGTTTGCACCGGCGGTTCCCCGTTCCTTCTCTCTGCCAGGTCATCGTGGCCTTCCCGAGCCGCGGGCACACTCCTGCAGAGTGCGGCTAGCACTAGAGCACGCTAGCGCGCTCCCACCCGCTTGCTGCGCGTGCACTAGCCGCCATTTATAGACGGCGATTGGCGTTACGCTGCCACAGTGCAGCAGTAAATGTACGCGAGCCGGTCGAGAACTTGTTAAAAAGCACCATTTTAGTTGACTGACATCATTTAAGCTTTTGAGATGTCTAATAGCAAGAACATTACTTTTTTATGGGATCAGTAATTGTGGAACTATTCCCATATCCCCAAATTTCTGTGTGTGTGTTTTTGATTGTGTAGTACATATATTTTTCTCTGTAAAGTGAGCCTATCAACTGTTTTAAATATGTAAGAGAACAATAAGTGCCTTTTACATCCTTCAAATAATTGGTGTAGTTGGAGATTCTGTAATCACATACTCTAGGCCTTAAAATGATTCTGCAGGCAATTGGTTTTTATCTTAAAATAAATTAAAAACAAGTTATATTTACTTGCTTTGTGCAACCATTTGAGAATATATTCTCTTAGCTCTTCTTCTGGAGTCCCCCGCCTGATTGTCCACTCCTCAGAGTGCCTTCTCAGGAAGCCAGCTTCTAAGGTGACACCCGTGCATGGACACTCCTGATCCAGTCTGTGTTCATCCAAATACATAGACTGACAGCAGCAGAAGCCTATGGCTGCTGGCTGTTACTCCTATGAGATCAGGAAGAGAGGACTTTGGTGCTGTAGGTGGATCGGTGAGACGAGAAAGGTAAGTGTTTAGGGTCAGGGAGGGGAGAACAGGTAGCCGAACTTTTTTCCATTAATGAGAATGCATTAAGATAAAAAAATGTTTTAACTTTAGAACCACTTCACCCCCCCGAAAGGATTTCCCACATTACGACCAGAGCACTTTTTGCGATTCGGCACTGCGTTGTTTTAGCTGACAATTGTGCGGTCACTGTACCCAAACGAAATTGACATCTTTTTTTTTCCCCACAAATAGAGCTTTCTTTTGGTGGTATTTGATCACCTCTACGTCACTTATGATCACCGCTATTAACAAAAAAAGAATGGCAATTTTGCAAAAAAAAACAAAACAAAATTTTTTGTTTTGCTAAAAATACATATCCAAAAAAAATATAAAAAAAACAAATTTATGCATCAATTTTGGCCGATATATATTCTTCTACATACCTGTTTTAAAGAAAATCGCAATCAGCATTTGATTGGTTCGCGCAAAAGTTGCTGCGTTTACAAACCATGAGAATTAGTTTCTTTTGGTTTTCTTTTTTTTTTTTTACAATTTTTTTTTTACTAGTAATGGCGGCGATCTGCGATTTTTATTGGGACTGCAATATTGTGGCGGACAGATCAGACATTTTTGACACTTTTTTGGGACCATTGACATTTATACAGCGATCAGATCTAAAAAAAATACACTGATTACTGTATAAATGTCACTGCCAGGGAACGGATTAACCTGCAGGGGGCAATGAAGGGTTTAACTGTGTTCCTTAGGCGTGTTCTAACTGTGTGGGGACTGGGCTGGCATAACAAATGTAACTGATTCCGGTGACAGGGATCAGTGTTATGTCCCTTGTCAGAGCGGGGAACCGCCGTGTTTACATTGGCTGTTCCCCGCTTTTTTTCCTATTGTAAGCGATCTCGTAAATCGAGTCTGCCCGACCCACGGCCACACTCCTGGAGCTCCTGGCGGGTACCAGAGGTGTCGCACACTCGCCAACTAGCCAACTACTTGCAGCAGTAAATGTATGTGACACGGTCCAGAAGTGGTTAAAGGATAAGTTCACCTTTCTGAAAAAAATTATAAATGCACATATTAGTGCAGTAAAAGAAAGTGCATAATATTATTTGCACAGTAACCTCAGCGAATTGCGGGTGCAAGGTCAGTCTCCTTGCCGACTCTTCCTACAGCTCTGAACCCATACCTCTGTATGGGCTGTCAGTTTCAGAGCTGCAGGAAGAGTGAATGGACTACGTGGGCGCTCATCAAGGTTCTCACAGACCATTGAAAACAACAAGAGGTCTTCCACAGTCGCAGACGGGACTTTCAGTTTTCTCATGCACAGAGCCCTATTAACGAATGACGTGGCTGTGCAGACTTAGCCCCTGACAGCTGCGCTGATTTTGAAAAGTGACAGTGGGTGTGGTACAGGATCCCCAGCCCAATGGGGTGGGGTGGGGGGGGGGGGATCAGCAGAGCCACTCCATTCACAAAATCAGCTAATAGTTGAACTATTGCAGTCCAGTGACTTCTATAATAGCTGACCAGTTGCCAGTTCTGGATATCATGGTGTCTAATGGTGGATACTACAAAAGTGAGGATGGTTTTGGCATCTTTTAAAAGACACTGTCACTTTTCCAATTCATGGCAAGATGACAGTGTTTGTGTAAAATCCCCCCACCCCAAACCCCTGTACTAACTTTTCCAGTGTTCCTAAACTGCTCCATCTTCGGCTTTAGCTGATGAGAATATCTTGTGCCTTCTTCTATGGTGGAGCATGTGACCTCCTCCTATGTAACAGTGCTCTACTACAGTGAGGGAAAAAAGTATTTGATCCCCTGCTGATTTTGTATGTTTGCCCACTGCCAAAGAAATGATCTGTCTATAATTTAATTTTAATGGTAGGTTTATTTTAACAGTGAAAGACAGAATAACAACAAAAAAATTCCAGAAAAACGCATTTCAAAAAAGTTATAAATTGATTTGAGAATTAATTTCTGGCGCTTTTACATTTTTTTTTTTTTTTTTTTACTGGCAATGGCGGCGATCTGTGATTTTTATTGGGACTTTGATATTGCGGCGGACGTGTCGGATACTTTTGACACTTTTTTGGGACCAATGGCATTCATACAGCGATCAGAAATGTAAATATCCACTGATTACTGTATAAATGTCATTGGCAGGGAAGGGGTTAACCTGCAGGGGGAGATCTAGGGGTTAACTGTGTTCCCTAGGCGTGTTCTAACTGTGAGGGGGCTGAGCTACCATGGGCATAAGAGATCTAACTGATCCCAGTGACAGGGATCAGTAGATCTTTTAAATGCCCACTGACAGAGCGGTTCCCCGTTCTTTCTCTCTGGCAGGTCATCGCGGCTCGCCGGTGGACATTGGGTCCGCCCAAGCCGCGGGCACACTCCTGCAGAGTGTGGCGGGCACGAGAGCACAAGCCGCCGCTTATATATGGCAATTCGTGGGACGCTGCCACTGCAGCAGTGAATATACAGCACAGGGTCGGGAACCGGTTAAAGCCTAATAGGACCTCTGGCTCTAATCACGTGCTTTAAAAAAAAAAACCATTGGAATCCATGCATCCGGTGCCCTGCGTGACGATTAGGGGGCTGCGCCCCTTATGGACGAGCCACCGCTGGTCTGGAGACTGGCTAGGCCACTCCAGGAGACCTTAATGTGCTTCTTCTTTAACCACTCCTTTGTTGCCTTGACTGTGTGTTTTGGGTCATTGTCATGCTGGAATACCCATCCACGATCTATTTTTAATGCCCTGGCTGAGTGAAGGAGGTTCTCGCCCAATATTTGATGGTGCATGCCCCGTCCATCGTTCCTTTAATGCGAAGAAGTTGTCCTTCCCCCTTAGCAGAAAAACACCCCAAAAGCATAATGTTTCCACCTCCATGTTTGACAGTGGGGATGGTGTTCTTGGCGTCATATTCATAATTCCTACTCCTCCAAACATGGTGAGTTGGGTTCATTCGAATGAACTTGATTTTGGTCTCATCTGACCACAACACTTTCACTCAGTTCTCCTCTAAATCATTCAGCTGTTCATTAGCAAACTTCAGACAGGCCTGTACATGTGCTTTCTTGAGCAGGGGGCCTTGCGGGTGCTGCAGGATTTCAGTCCTTCATGGTATAGTGTGTTGCCAATTGTTTTCTTGGTGACTATGGTCCCAGCTGCCTTGAGATCATTGACAAGATTCTTCCGTGTAGTTCTGGGCTGATTCCTCACCATTCTCATGATCATTGAAACTCCACGAGGTGAGATCTTGCATGGAGCCCCAAACTGAGGGAGATTGACAGTTATTTTGTGGTTCTTCCATTTGCGAATAATCTCAACAACTGTTGTCACCCTCTCACCAAGCTGCTTGGCGATGGTCTTGTAGCCCATTCCAGCCTTGTATAGGTCTACAATCTTGTCCCTGACAGCCTTGGACAGCTCTTTGGTCTTGGCCATGGTGGAGAGATTGGAATCTGATTGATTGATTGCTTCTGTGGACTGGTGTCTTTTATACAGGTAACAAGCTGAGATTAGGAGCACTCCCTTTAAGAGAGTGCTTCTAATCTCATCTCGTTACTCTGATTCTCCGCCTGCTACCCAGCTGGACTCATGTTAAGATCCCACTAGCTGATGGATCTGATCAGTGGGGGCCCGTCAATTAGGGGCACATGGGCACCACCCCCCCTTTACATGCGTCTGGCTCCCTGATCTACATGCACGTGATTAGAGCCAGAGGCTCTAATAAGCTTCCAAAAAGTTGTGTGAAAATAGCGAATGAATTTTAACTTCTCTCCCCCCCCCCCCCCCCAAAAAAAAAAGAACCAGTCACCACTGGGTCTGATATTTCAGATGTATTCTAGTCACTTGTCTTGCATGGGTTGTCTGGCCTGAGATCCTTCCAGTAGTTGCCTTGTTCTAGTCCCTTTGGCAATATGTGGCTCCTGTTGTGCCAAAGCCTGGTGGTCCAGACACTCCCTCTGTAACCTATAGCTGCATTTCAACAAAATGTTGGTCATCTGCACACATACACCGTCTCCCTGTTGCCTAATGTGAATGAGATGGGTAAAAGATGGCTTCAACTCCTGTTCTCCACCTGCAGAGAACTTCTCAGATGCATTTCACTCTTTTCAGGGCTGAATCATAGCTAGATTTGCTAGGTAGTAGCAAAATTTGGGGGGGGGGGGGGGGTAGCTTTC
>BLSH010033287.1:479300-491411 GCA_018402905.1 Glandirana rugosa
CCCCCCCAAAAAAAAAAGAACCAGTCACCACTGGGTCTGATATTTCAGATGTATTCTAGTCACTTGTCTTGCATGGGTTGTCTGGCCTGAGATCCTTCCAGTAGTTGCCTTGTTCTAGTCCCTTTGGCAATATGTGGCTCCTGTTGTGCCAAAGCCTGGTGGTCCAGACACTCCCTCTGTAACCTATAGCTGCATTTCAACAAAATGTTGGTCATCTGCACACATACACCGTCTCCCTGTTGCCTAATGTGAATGAGATGGGTAAAAGATGGCTTCAACTCCTGTTCTCCACCTGCAGAGAACTTCTCAGATGCATTTCACTCTTTTCAGGGCTGAATCATAGCTAGATTTGCTAGGTAGTAGCAAAATTGGGGGGGGGGGGGGGGTAGCAAAATACCATTTATATCTTTGCATACAATTGCTTCAACTCCCGGTGTATTAGGGGACCTGGGTAACCAACGGGCTGGAAAGACCTAAACAGGTCCTAGGAACCAGGCAAGCTATCCATTTACAAAAAGACACACTGTCATCATGGTTCCTGTGTTGTTAAATTACCCCAGTGCTAACAAAACAAAACCAAATTCCCAGCTCACCAGCCAGTTTGCAACCAACCAAATTCTCCTAACAGTTTGCGTTAAAAATGGGTTAGCACACATTTGCAAATACATGCGTAAGCTGCAGACCAATATTAACATATACCAATAAAACATTGGTGAGGGGACACACTAGATACCTTTGCTGCCATTGTGCTATGTGCTGGGTGTCCAGTGCGCCCCTGTGCCTTTAAGGAGGAGTGGGCTACCTCCAGGCTCACCTGCCCTCTATCTATCCATTAAAATGCTTGTGCTTCTACTATGGAGACTCATAAATTTACAAGAGTTTGGACTGCAGATAATATTGGGGTACCTTGGAGTGGCTTTGCAGCCTACGCGTGTATTTGCAAATGTGTGCTAACTAAACCCCTGCTTTTAACGCAAACTGTTAGCCTAATTCGTTTGGTTGCAATAGGCCAGTTATAGGTGGGAGCAGTGGCCATTTGTTGACCCCAGTGCTAACTCTTTGGATGAACCATAGTATCCCAGCATTGGGCATTGGGACTTGAAGCGCTGGGTTTCATATGTCTCTTTAGCCTGTTGCCAGATCATGGCAGTGGGTCATCTTGCCAGCTCTTAGACCCTGGTGTTGGGGCATCTTGCCAGTTACCAGAGTCTGGCAGTAGGGAATCAGGCATATCTTTATATCTTTTATGGTGGAAGATCTTCTTTTTGGACCTACTGTATATGGTTTCTCATATTGACTGTCAGCAGTAACTAGCTTGTGGCAAGGTGGTCTGCGATCTGAAGGGTGTAGTTTTGATGTGCACCAGTGGGTGTCTCCCATTAGCCAGCAGATCCCAGCAATTTATGCCTACCGAATGCTGAGTACTGGGGCGACATTTAGCCCCACCTCTAGCTTTTCACAGTACCCCAATGTTTTCCTTGTGTGCCCATGTTCTCTGTTCCTGTAACCTTGATCATTATCCTGCCTGGTTTTACCTGCTGTCCACCTTCTTATTCTGGCTTTTTCCTGACCTGCTATTCTGCGATGCACTATTTATCCTGCTGTTTGTTGCTTAATTGTGGGAGGTTTGCTTCAGTTGGTTTCACTTCTACTGGTTGTTAACTTCACTGAGTTGTTTGGTGTGTTTGGATGTTTCTATTAATTGTTGTAGCAGTTATGTTGCTCGTAACTTGTGGTGTTTTCCTAATCTATTTTTACTTAGTTTTGAGTCTGGTGTTCTCTCTGCAGAACCATACATATCTGGTCTTCTACAAGATACCAGCACTTGGTATCCACATGCCTAGCTCTTGATATCCTACACACCTACAGGTACTGCTCTTGAGGATTCCAGGGCACCAGGAATAATTGGAAATGTACATTTTCCATTTATAGACCCCTGGTGAGGAATTGTTTTAAAAAAGCAGCTTCTACTGTTTTGGTGCAGGAATATATGAGGATGCCAAATCCCACCTCCGAGTCCATGGTGAAGACTCATCACTACAATAGAAACATTACTGAAATAAATGTAATGTTCCTGTTTCATTTTAGCTTAAATTGTTTGCTGTGTCTGTTGTAATTTTTCCAGACTATGCATTTGGTCTTTTAAGTATAACTAAAAGCAACATTTTTTCTTTAGTTTTGGAAAAAATGGACAGGGACACCTGTCAGGATGTATTGCTCTCTGTACTCCTGTTAGGGAGATCCACTCTCTCTTGTTTTGCACTGTTAACTCTAAGGGCCGGTTCACATTGTAGCGAGGCGGAGCGGCGCGATGCGGCGCTCCAGGCGATCTCAAAGCGGCTTGCTAGGAGACTTCTATCATAGAAGTCAATGCAAGCCGCCTGAGATCGCCCTAAAAATAGTGCAGGGACCATTTTTCTAATGCGGAGCGAAGCGATTCGCTCCTATTAGAACGGTCCCATTTGCACAGCATTGAGGCGAATTGTCAGGCGACTCAAGTCGCCTGACAATTCGCCTAGATGTGAACGGGCCGCGAAGTCGCTCCGCCTCGCTACAATGTGAACCGGCCCTTATTGGAGAGAGTGAATGTGAAAACATCTCAAATTTTAGGTTGTCACCAAAATAGGAATAGAGGGAAAATTCTCCATCGGGGACACTAGTTCTGGTGACAAAAAAGTTTTTCTCTCACTCCCAGTTTCTACTATGGAACAGGAAGTGAAAGGAAATTCCTCTAACACTTGTAATAAATGTACAGTATTTGTACTGTCTTAACAAAAAGTTGGAATCCTTTACATCCAGTTTGTAATTCAAGCACTACTACTTGTCCAACAGCCTGTTGTCCGATAATCTGAGCGTTAGTACGCATGATGCAACAGCCAATTTCCAATTGTTGGCCAACAGAAGTTGGCTGACAAGACTAGAAGACTTTTGTTGGCCAACAAGGTGTTTGGCAATTGTTGGCTCGTGTGTACAGAAGTTTGCCCAACAAAAAGTTGGAAGTGAAACATGCATGCTCAGAATCCAGGAAGTGTTCGGTCGTGTAATCCTGTGTTCGTAATTCACAAATCACATTCACCTGAACTTCCTCGTTATACGCTCCTAACACGTCGCTACATTCGGCTTTTTTGGCCATTTACTTGACTACCGTCGGTAAGCTAGACACAACCTCCAACAGCCAATTTGGACAAAAGTTGGATGTTCGGTTGTCCAACAATCTGCGCGTGGGTATGAGGCTTAAGAGTAACTTTTATAAAATGATCTTCATCCTGGCAGGTGAGAGAGATCCTATTGGATGTGAAGCAGTCTAAGCTAAGCTGGGGGGTTTTTTTACAGCCCATTCACACTTGTGTGACTTCAAGTTCCAATGACTTCAAAGTAGTTCATGCACTACTTTGGTCCGACTTTCATGCAACTTTGAGGGCCATAGACTTCAATGTTAACTCTCAAAAGTTGCGTGAAAATCCTACCTGATTATTTTACATGCAGCAGTGGGACTGACTTTGCAGAGGAACATGGGACATGCAGCTATTTACAACTGTGATCGCTATGGCAGGTCACAGCAATAACATGGTACAGGGCGAATTTCACTGGTCCTGTACCCAGCTCTGTGATCCGCTGTGTCGGAGGGAAACAGTGTTCACCGAGCCTTCCACTGCACGCTCAAGAAGCAACGCAGGAGCAGCGGATGCAGGATGACACGCCATTACGTTCACCTGCTTTAACGTTGCTAACATCTGGCCGCTTATGTACATGGGTCAGATATGGATAGCGTGTTTAATGCAGTTTGTTTTCCCACTCTTTTCCAGTCTCAGACACAACAGAAAGTAAGAGAAAATCCACAACTAATGCAGATAATTACTACTTGTTCATTTCCCCTCAATTTCCATTCCAATGATAACTATAAACTCTTTTATACTCTTTTAACTCATTTCCCTTCACTTTCAGAAAGCATGTGTGGCCCTCCCAAATAGGCGCACAAACAGCAATAAAACGGAATACAGCTGCAGTTCTAATCCTTCGCTATTCCATCAAAAGCTAAAGAAAAAAATGTTTTGTCTGCTTTTCCACTTTAATATGTTATTTTTATCCTATTTGTATAAAGTAGATAAATAGTTCCATGCTGCTACATCAGCTCCTTCCCAGGAAGCACCAAAATGCTAACTTTAAAAATAAGACTATGCAAACAAGTGATACATATGCAAACAAGTATTGCTGTTAATCCCCGATGTTTCAGGTTTTTTTTTCTTCACATGAAAAGGCTAGAGGAAACACAGCAACAGATGCAAGAAACATCATACGATCTTCCCAAGTGACTGAGGATTTAACTTGCAGCCTTTGTCTAATAGCTAAGCCTATGAGTCAGTCAGGATCTGTGCGAATGGGACAATGTGGTGCACTGATACCTATCCCACAGAGGCGCTGCTAAATACTCGGGCTAGCTGCACAGGGATTTTCCAACAAAGAAAGACTAATAGAGGGAATAAGATATCACTGAATACTGAGAACACAGCAAAGAACCATTAAAAAGGGAAAAGAGTGGAGGCACTGCTGACTCTGGAGGAGAGTAAAAGCAGTCAAGGCCTACAGTATATAATTGGGGGATCTGCAACTGCATCAATACTATTTTTAAAGAATTTAAAATGAAAAATAAGGAGTAATCTACTCACACATACTATTTATATTTATTCATAACCGTAAAAAAAAAAAAAAAAATTATATATATATATATATATATATATATATATATATATGTTATTTTTAGATATTGTTACCAGAACAAGTGCCTTGTATGCCCACAGGAGTTGCAGCCTGGTCAGGCTCAGTTCCTGGAGTCATTACTTCTGCTCCAAGCCTTGGGAGTACAATGAGGTGCAGGTCAGGTTTTCTAGTGGAGGATAACCCTGCAGATTCACTTCCACTTACATCTGCAAAGGAAGGCGGAAATATTCATAGAACAGATCATAGCAGATAGTCAACAGGTTTACTCACCCTGCCCTACTTATAATAATACAAAGTGGAACAGACACCATCATCTTGGAGATAAATGTTTATCATCGGGTTTGGCTGTACAGGCTGATATCAAGTAATATTCTGGTTGAATCAGCACTGTTCTCTACGTCTGTCTGTCCACGGAAAATTAATGTTGTATTACACAATGTGGCTTGTCCATGCGTTCTTTCCATGTTTTTTGTAAGTTTGCATTTTGGTCACTCAGAAGCTCCTTGCTGATTGTGATTGTGGAGTTGATAATTTTTTCATGTGCTGCAGATCTCTTAAATTTTTGTGTTTATATCTATTGAGTAAGGAGTGTGGGCACATCCCTGGTGTGACACACTGAAGCTGGTACCTGTGTGGAGTGTCTTCTAGCACATGACATTTATTTGAACAAGAGACTTACTTTATTGACATGTAAAGAGACATCATTTTTCTTATTGCCATAGATTTTGCTGCATTCATCTTTGCGCCTTTATACATTTTGAGAGTTGTTGACAGTTTTCATTTAGTTTGGCTCACAGGTTTTCACAGAGCCACTTACAGCAGGTTCTTGCTATAGGCTCCATGAGAAGACTTGACCTCTGATATTTTTCTTTTTTTTTTCTGTAAAAATAGTGTAAAGCATGTCAAAGTACAGTAAAAAAAATATATATATAATTGTAAACATACAGAAGACATTATCAGTATTATTCGGAATAGATTTCTTTTAATAACCATCAACAATTTGTGTAATGGCTAAGTCAGTGGTAGGCAACCTTAAAGAGATGGAGATCTACCTGAACAACATGGGAGAAGTCAAAGATCACCGGCACAGTGTCACCTCCTCACACCTGATTTAAACCTCTAATTGCCGTACTACCACGTTGCAATCATGGGCAGTGCGCGGCAATCATGAGTTTAACTCAGGTGATGCGGAGACAGCAGCCAAATATGTACACCTGCTGCAGTAGGAATTAAACCCCCTGTTGCTTTGGTGGGGGCTACCACCTGCCAATCGTGACCTATTCAAGTAAATAGGGCCATTCTGCAAGGGCCCGCAACTGCATGCTCCTGTGGGGTTAAAGCAGGTGGTAAAACCCTCCCCCCCAAACTGAAAATGTAAATGAACCCTTATTGTTCTGAGCACCCTAGAACGCTGTTGGGTTAGCTGCACTATTTCATAGACTTCTATTATATCCTTTCTTAACCACTTCCCGCCCGCAGGACGTCTATTGACGTCCTGGGATTTCAGTGGTGATATCTCAGTGATGCCGGCACCTGCAGGCATCATTGAGGTATCATTTTTTAGAGCAGGCGATTCCCATCACCGTAAGAACGATCATAGTGGCAGGTCAGCCGCTTGATCGTTCTTACAGGCGGCGGGAGGGGACGTCCCCCCCCCCTCCCGCCGCCCTCCGGTGCTTCTCCCGACTCACCTGAGCGATCGGTGACCGGGAGAAGGAATCCCTCGGTCATCTCTATGGCTCTCGGAGGCCCGGGCGCACGTCGTGACGTCACTTCCGGGTCTCCGAAGTAAACAACAGCCGTTAAAGGGGAAGGATAGGCTGAGATCTCTGTGTGCGCGAGGTGGTTTCGTCCGGGTACAAGATAGAGTTCCGTACCCAGCCCCCGGACAGGTTCTTCTCCTCCAATCTGAGGCTTCCCCCGGGGTGACGGCAGGCCCTGTTTGGGGCCGTGCAAGTCCTGCTCCGTCAGGGGGTGATTGTTACGGTCCCCTCTGTGGAATGTTTTCGTGGTTTCTATTCAAATCTTTTTGTGGTTCCGAAAAAAGATGGGGTCAGGCCTGTATTGGACCTGAAGGCTCTCAACCTCTTTGTGAGGGCGCGGAAATTCAGAATGGAGTCTGTCCACTCTGTGGTGGCGGCGCTTTGTCAGGGAGTCTTCCTGGCCTCCTTGGACATCAAGGACGCGTATCTGCACCTGCCCATATGTGCACGTCACCAGCGTTTTCTGCGTTTTGCTGTGGGCGATCTCCACTACCTGTTTGTGGCCCTTCCGTTCGGTCTGGCCTCCACGGGTCTTCACCAAGCTCTTAGCTCCGGTGCTGGCTCTGCTGAGGCAGAGGGGCATTGCGGTGGTGGCTTATCTCGACAACCTTCTCTTGTGGGCGGAGTCAGACTCAGCCTTGAGGGACAGTGTGGCCATTACCCTGCTGGATTTCGGCTGGGTGATCAATCTTCCGAAGTCAGTACTGACTCCATCGCGCCAGCTGGAATATCTGGGCTTGGTCCTGTACACGGAGCGGGCGGAGGTGTTTCTTCCTGCCGCCAAGGTGTTGACGCTCCAAGCAGCGATGCGGGCCCTGCTCTCCCAGCGGTGGTCCTCCCTGAGATTTTGCATGAGGGAGTTGGCGCTAATGGTCTCCACCTTCGAGGCGGCGCCGTATGCCCAGAGTCACACGCGGTCCCTACAGCAGGCAATTCTGCTGCGGTGGGACAAGTCTCCATTATCCCTGGATCAGGTGAACAGGTTGGATCGTCGGACCCGATTTTCCCTCGCCTGGTGGCTGCGGGCCCCGGCCTTGGGGCTGGGGAAGTTGTTTCTGCCCGTGGAATAGACAGTGGTCACGATGGATGCCAGCCTATCCGGCTGGGGGGGAGGGGGGTCTTGGTGCTGTTGTCGACCCAGGGTCGCTGGTCCCCGGAGGAGTCCCGTCTCCCGATCAATGTGCTGGAACTTTGAGCAATCAGGCTTTGCCTCTCCCCCTGGTCGGGGAGGTTGCACGATCGGCCAGTTCGGGTCCAGTCGGACAACGCCACGCCACGGCTGTGGCTTACGTGAACCATCAGCCCGGAACGAGGAGCGCGGCAGCGGCGTCGAAAGTGGCCCACATTCTGAGGTGGGCAGAGCTTCACGTGTCGGCAATCTCCGCCGTTCACATTCCGGGCGTCGAAAATTGGCAGGCGGACTACCTCAGTCGTTAGAGGCTGGATCAGGGAGAGTGGTCCCTGCACCCGCAAGTGTTCCGCCAGATTTGTCAAAAGTGGGGCACGCCAGACGTGGACCTATTGGCGTCCCGGCTTAATCGGAAGGTGCAGGCCTTCGTGAGCAGAACGAGGGATCCGTTGGCAGACACGGCGGACGCCCTCGTGGCTCCATGGTCTCAGTATCGACTTCCTTTCCTACGCTTCCACTGCTCCCGCGCCTATTGCTCAGGATAGAGGCAGAAGGAATCCCACCCATTCTTGTAGCGCCAGATTGGCCTCAGCGTCCTTGGTACACCGTCGTGGTGCGGTTGGTGGTCGATGTTCCCTGGCGGCTTCCACTTCGCGAGGACCTGGTTTCACAGGGACCCATCTTGCACCTTGCTTTACCCTCGCTGGCTTTAATGGCCTGGCTATTGAGTCCCTAGATCAGAATTTGTCATTGAGCACGCTTAAGGGATAGATTTCTGCCCTGGCGATTCATTTTCAGCGTCCTTTGGCGACACATTCATTGATTTGTACCTTTGTCCAGGGGGTTCGTCATGTCGCTCCCCAGGTACGGTTGCTTCTGGCACCTTGGGACCTTAATGTGGTCCTTTCAGTGCTTCAGAAGCCGCTTTTTGAAAATATCAGGGAAATTTCCCTGCAGCTGCTTTCACAGAAAGTTGCTTTCCTGGTGGCTATTACATCCGCTAGGCGGGTGTCCGAGCTGGGGCTCTGTCTTGTAGGTCTCCGTACTTGGTCCTACATAGGGACAAGGCGGTTTTACGCCCTTCTCCTTCCTTCTTACCGAAAGTGGTCTCTTCTTTTTACATCAATGAGGACAGTGTCCTCCCTTCACTGTGTCTGTGCCCGTCTCATACTAAGGAGGTTGCTTTGCACTCCCTGGATGTTGTTAGAGCTCTGAGGGTGTATCTGGCGGCCACGGCCTCTTTTTGTAGGTCGGATGCGCTTTTTGTCGTGGTGGATGGTCTGCGCAAGGGGATGGTGGCCTTGTTGGCCACTATTTCCCGTTGGATGACCCGTGCGTATGCTGTTCGGTGACCCATGCATACGCTGTTCGGGGCCAGGAGCCCCCCTTTCCGGTCACGACTCTCTCTACCTGGGCGATTAGTACTTCCTGGGCTTTCCGACATCAGGCGTCGGTTTCTCAGGTGTCCAAGGCGGCCACTTGGTCCTCGGTGCACACTTTAGGGTTAGTCTTAGCCCCAGTGCTGGCTCTGCTGCAGCAGAGGGATATAGCAGTGGTGGCCTATCTCGACGACCTCCTCCTGCTGGTGGAGTCAGCCTCTGCCTTAAGGGACAGTGTAGCCATCACCCTCGGTTCCCTGCGGGATGTCGGCTGGGTGATCAACCTTCTGAAGTCGGTACTGACTCTGCCGCGCCGGTTGGAATATCTCCCTTCATTGTGTCTGCATCCGTCTCATTCTAAGGAGGTTGCTTTGCACTCCCTGGATGTGGTTAGGGCTCTGCGGGTGTATCTGGCGGCCGTGGCCTCTTTTCGGAGGTCGGATGCGCTTTTTGTCGCGGTGGATGGTCCGCGCAAGGGGATGGCGGCCTCGTTGGCCACTATTTCCCGTTGGATACGACAGATGGTGACCCGTGCGTATGCTGTTCGGGGCCAGGAGCCCCCCTTTCCGGCCACGGCTCACTCTACCAGGGCGATTAGTACTTCCTGGGCTTTCCGACATCAGGCGTCGGTTTCTCAGGTGTGCAAGGCGGCCACTTGGACCTCGGTGCACACTTTTTCAAAATTTTACAGAGTTGATGTTGCAGCGTCCTCAGATGCTGCTTTTGGCCGCAAAGTTTTGCAGGCGGTGGTGTGAGGCGCGTCTGGCACCTCCCGGAGAATTTTTCTTTTGGGTACAGTTGTTGCCCACTCCTCGTGACACTGCTTTGGGACATCCCCACATGTCAAGAATAAGAGACTGCGTCCGTCAATGAACGAAAGAGAAAATAGGATTTCTTATTACGTTCACTGACAGACGCAGCTCTCCATTGACTTTGTGGGGTTTATGTTCGTCCCACTAGGAGTTAACTAGGCAGGGAAAAGAATCAGCTGGCCCCTCCCCTGGGGGCCGTCCTCTCTTCCTACATTAAACCCCCTCACAGTATAGCTCTTCAGTTTCAATGCCTAGTTCGCAAGGAGTTGACCTGGCTACCCTGCTATAGGGAACTGCGGTCCTGTTATGACCATTTTTTTTTTTTTTTTTTTTTTACTGCAATCAAGATGATCTGCTATCAAGAAGCCGGTCGGGGCATAGAGAGTCCTGGAGCTCTGTATTTTCCCTGACCTGACCAACATGATGCAAAGCCAGTCCCACTATAGGGGACCCGCCGCATCCTACCCGTTCCGTGCGGGAGGCCCGGGGTGGAATTCCCCTGTTGGTCCCCTTTACCGATGCATTCGGCAGGGCGACTTTGGGCCTGCAGCATACTGCCATCAAGGGCGCAAAGTCTGCATTCGGGTGGCTACCATGTTGTCGTACCGGTAAGTGAGCGCCCTGCCTTCCCCCCTTTACAGGGTGTGAAGAGGGCCCGACGTCCGAAAACTGACAGCAGCTTGTCCGGGGTAGCCACCGGTGGGATCAGCTCTCCATCTTGCCCCCTGCCACACCTCGCCCCCCCCCCCATCCAGCACCGTGCGATCGTTCGGCCTTCTCGTCCGGATCCCCATGTGGCGTTCGGCCGCCATTTTGCCGTAGCCGCAGACATTTTCAGTGTATGGGGCTTTCCCTCTAGCGCTCGGAGTGGCCATTTTCGGTACTGCACGTTGCCTGAGAGGTGTGTTCGGCCTCTAGTATTTCCTGGCGGCCATTTTCACTGCATGCTCTGCACATTTTACACGTGGCTGCAGCTTCTCTCTCCTCTCAAGAAACGGCGGTGACAGGGGCAGCTCTTACTGACGATCTGCGCTAACAAGGCAGCGGAACAGCAAGTATAGCTGGGCTCCCTCCGGGTGCTGGTGGTGGTGGGGTGCTGTCCTCTGACTATCTGTGGGTGTGTGGCTGTGTGCGGGGTGCCCCTTCCATCCCTGTGTCATTTCTGGCAATGGCTGATCTCCCTGCTCAACCTGCTGAGGTGGCATCAGCAGCCACGCAGTCTGACCAAGGGGCTTTTCTCAACCAGCTGCGGGCTGTTTTCACTGAGTTTTTTCCACGTGGGGACGCCGCTCCGCGGATCCCCAGGAAGCGTCCCCCTCCTTTATCCTCAGGGGAAGATTCTGAGCCGGAGGTGGCTTCCAGGGTCTCAGGGACCCCGGGGGACCTGTCTGATGAGGAGACGGGTGGTGACAGTGTGTTAACTGAGGGGGATCAGGGGCCAGCTGCTGACCAAGAAAAAGTGCTGGTTGCCACTATTATCGCTGGCATTCGCACTAAGTTGCAGCTGGATCAAGATGGCGAATCGCGATCTGCTTATGTGTGCGGGTCTTCTAGGCCCCCCAAGACCTATCCTTACAATGAATTTTTTGACCATTTCCTATATCGTGAATGGCAGCACCCACAGCGTTCCTCCTCACTGACTACACGTTTTGCTGTACGCTATCCCTTTGAGGAGAGTTTCCTGAACAAATGGGAATCACCTGTGGTGGATCCACCTATTGCACGCCTTACCAAGGTAACTGCCATTCCTATGGAAGGGACTCCTTCCTTCAAGGATCCCGCTGATAGAAAGACAGAGGCACTTTTGAAGTCCCTGTTCTTGAATGCGGGCTCTGCTGTGCGACCGGCTTTGGCTGCGGTCATGGCAGCGAAGTATCTCTCTGAATGCATGGAGGAACTTAGGAAGGACCTGGTAGGCGGTCGCCTGATGGAGGCACCGCAGAAGGCTGAGTTTTTACTCCAGGGGATTAATTACCTCTGTGATGTGGCCGTGGATGTTCTGCCTTTGCTGTCCAGAATATCGATATCGGCCGTCAGACTTGGCGGCTTCCAATGCGAGACGATCTCCTGTCTCAAGGACCCATATTGCACCCTGCTTTACCCTCGCTGGCTTTGACGGCTTGGCTATTGAGTCCCAGGTGCTGAGGGATAGGGGAGTGGCCGACTCTGTGATCCCTACTCTGTTGAAAGCTCGCAAGTGCACTTTATCACCGCACCTGGAAGGCTTACATTGCTTGGTGCGAGGCGGAGGGCTATAACCCTCGCTCGTTTGTCGTTTCCAGGGTCCTGACCTTTTTACAGCAGGGCCT